>CP139506.1:442104471-442704471 GCA_021014915.2 Artemisia tridentata subsp. tridentata | reverse complement strand
GTAACAAACATTCAAAATGATTTGAAAACTACTTTAAATATATATTATCTCACATATCTATTCCTAAAATTAAGAGCTTACTTATCTATATATATGGGTTACTCTTTAGTCTTCCAACCATAAAATTTTTTTCAATCTTACGTTGGCCAAGAAAATGTCAAATCCAGATTCCCACAAGGTGTATATTATTTATAATACGTTTTCCATTCTTTTTTATATCATTTGCTTTGTTAATATCATACTCATTTGTTATGATTTTAAGTAGTTATCTATTTATATTTCATGTTGTCTTTGTATATATGCAGGAAACAAAAAATCAACAAAAATTAGAAGAAAAACAACATTCTCTTGAATCAAAAAATGTACCTGAAGTCATTCAGATATCCGATGATGAAGTGGTATAAATTACAAAAGCTTATTTAAAATATGTATAATAAAATAATTATTTTCACATTTGAGTATAGGGTTAATCAATTTATACAATTATGCAGCCGTTGACTGTCACATCTAAGCGTCGACGGTTAATGAAAAATGGTAACTTTGTTGGCAAGAATGTCGTTGAGCTTATTTCTTCGGATGAAGAAAATACATTAAAGAAAAAAGAAATTCTTGATAAAAATAATCTTAATGTTGACAAAAAGGTATGTTATTAACAATTATTTCATTACTTTGTTATTTCTAATTGCTTATTTTTCCACAATTGTTGTAAAATAAATTATCCTTATATGATAAGTTTTGAATATAGGTGTTTGATGATGATGTTCCATTAAGGTTCACGCGTTCAAAACAAAGAGGAAATACTTCACTATCCAAACACAATAAGTATACACTTATTGATGAGGACACGGATGAAGAAAGTGGAAATAAGAATATCATTGATGATTTTAGCACTGACGAAGCTACTGATGAAATCCAATATTCTAACAAATTCACTGGTGATCAAGCTGAAGATGATTTACAAGTTTCTCCAACTGTTAGTGATGAAGTTACCTACAAGGTCGATGATGTAGATGGTATTGATTTAGAAAATTCTGAAAGCCGTAGTGATGAAGAAACAGATGATGTTGCAAGTTTGGAAGATTTCATTGATGATGCAGATGTTGATGATGATTATGATTCAAAGTCTGAAGATTCCGATGATGATTTTTAATGCTTACACCTTAAATTCGACATTATGAACGTGTCCCAAATAAGTGTTTTCTTTGTTACATTTTCTTAGATTGTTTTTGTTTTCTCAAGTCTATCAAAGGGAATATTGTTGATTTCATATCATTTGTATTGCCTTTAATAAAACAATGCCTCTTCAATGAAAATATTTTTCGTTATTAAACATATGATATGTTGCTATATCAGACATTGTGAATAAACTTCTTTGTCAAAATATCCAAATACCACCTAATAGCAATCGCACAAAATAACTTCAACTTGATTCGTCCTAATCAAAGTCATTACATATTTGAAAAACAAGTTTTCATAAGCATACCACCTAATCTATCAAACATTATTTATTTTCAAATCTATTATATATATCTATCTTAACTAACAAAGATTTTTTAAAGGTGAAAGTATTATTTTTTGGCCGCAAAAATATTAAAAAACAAAATGTCAACGACATCATCCATAACATGAACCACTTCTACACCCTTAATTAATCTTTACTAAAAAATGACACATAAGTTATCAGGAAATTTACATTTCAACATCATCTTATAAACTTAGGAACAATGCAACAACTATGTTTCATACTAAACCTACCACGAATCACTAACTTCATCAAATAAATCATGCAATTAATCTAATCAAACATACTATTTCATAAACAATAGATCAACAATATTTACATATCATTAGTAGATTGGAAATTTGTTTAGATAAAAAAATGATAGAAATACTAACCTTTCAATTTTTAGGTGTAATGACTGAGATGACAAGTGATATGAGGCAAATGAAAATATTTGTATTGAGCCAAGAGATAACTTTTAATGAGGGTAATGATGTAGGATAGACTTTTTACGCAATTTGCATGCAGTCAAATATTTCAGCAAGGGTATACAACTCGATTGGGCTAAGTTAATACATATCTTAGGTCATTTTTTAAGTGGGCTTTATAAATTGTGAACAAGTAAAGTGTGATTGGATTGGGCCTCATTTATTTAACTTTTAAAATTTTGAAACATCTATTCTTATACGTTTTTTTAGGTTACAAATTGGTAATCACTTTTCATAATCTCAGAGATAACAACAAATGATAACAATAATCGTTATGTGAAGATCATTGATACGCATCTCAATTACAAGGAAGATTAGATGAATAACAAAAAGAATACCCGGCAACCTATTCATTCAAATAAACAAAAAGAGAATTGTAATCCTAACATTGTGAATAATGTTTCACAATCTTCAGGAAAACAAGTCAATCATTCAAACCATGGTATAATGTTTCACGAATGTTTTGTATTTGTGTTTGTTAAGAACAAAAGTATGATTATCAACATCATTTTAACTATTATTATTGCACAATACTTACCTTGCAGATGATCCTCACAATGGAAAAAGGAGAAAGTCTGTTACAGGTACATCATAAACTTTTGTCATGTTTGTCGATTAAGAAATAGCATTTGTCTAATTTTCGTTGTTAATTTTTTTAAAGCTAATACGAGGAATGAACCGGTCTCTATGTTTGATGCTCATAATCTCAACTATCAACCGATATATATGCCAACTACTAATATTCCAGTTGGAAGACCGTTGAATGTTGTTAACCCACTTTCTACCATACGACAACGTAGTAGTACGCTATCAGACATCAGATTAGGTAATTACTATTCGGAAGTAAACCGTTTAAGCCATTATTTATATTTTTTTTTTTGCAACACATTGATTTGTATATATTTTCATAACAAACAGTGTTTGTATAATTTTTTGTTCTAACCTTTTTTAAAAGCTGATACGAGGAATGAACCAATGTCTATGGTTGATGCTAATATTCTCAACTATCAACCGATATTTATGCCATCTACTAATATGCAAGTTTCAAGAACGTCAAACGTTGTAAACCCATTTTCTTTAACACGACAACCTAATGACAATATTGTCCCAGAATCCGGAAACATACCAACACCAAAAATGGCACCTGGACGTCCCCGTAAAATTCCTCTTAATTCACCCATTGTCCCCAAAAAAACAAGACAAAGAACAACCATACATAAAAGTTCTCCAATCATTAATACTTAAGTAGGGACATCTTCAACTGCCTCAAATATCATTTGCAATGCAAATACTTGAAGAAGCCCTCTTTCCGACATCACATCAAGTAATGTTCACACATAACACTCTTTCTTGAAATTTTTAATACATTTGTATGCCAGAAAGTATCTTATATCTATAAAATTTGTTTGACTTTTGAAGATACATTTTCTTTCACAAATCAAAACATAGGCAATCAAAGTTCTCTTGGTCCATTGTTAAATCAAACAACAGATAACATGCACCTTGGCGAATTATATCTAAATGTCTCACCAGCTATACCTAAACGTGGACGACCCGCGAAAACTCCAGTTCAACAAAAAACAGTTAGAGGAAGAGGCAGACCTCGCAAAACACCTCAACCAAATTGTAAGACAATTGTTGTAAATTTATTTTTATATTATTATGATTATTGTAATATTTATATATAAGTAGATATATTTTTTAATATGTATTTTAAGCAAATGAGCCTGTACAAAATCAAGAGACATTTCAACCTTCACCAAATACTCTAAACACACCTATCAGCATTGGTATTGGTTCTTCGTCTCCCGATTTGTGTACTCCTGATATAACACATGCCTTACGGCCTATGTGTAGCACTTCTACCAGTAAGTTTGTTTACAAATTTATTATTCTTGTGATTATTCGTCTTTAAAGGTTATTTAATTGTATTAACTTACATATTTTAGGCAACGCTACTAAGATTAAGCCACCATCAAGGTTCAGAAACAGTTCTCCTGTACACTTTCACATTGGTAAGCTATAATCAACCATATATTTTAGATATTAAGGAAAAAAACAAAATAACTATTGATAAACTAATTCCTAATGTATACAACAAAATGTGAATCAGTTTACATATATTTGTTACAGGCAGTCCTGCAACTATACAGACGAATTGTCAAACCGATTGTAATGTTGATAATACTTCAGAAAGTAATTCCGTACAAACAGGCAAATCACTTGCAGATATACCTTCATTCGAGATGTCAGAAGAAGATCCTGAAGATGAATATGGCTATATGGATCATATCGAAGGCATATCCAAAGGTATTTATCATTTAAAAAAGTAATAACATTTTTTCCATATTATTTATTACCTTCAAAAATTATAACGAAAGTATTGGTTATCTTTAATTAGAGTATTTTGACCATGGAGATCAAACAAAGCAATGCATAAAATGTGGTGCATTGTTGTGGCTTGCCGAAAGTAAGGTAGGATCTTCTAATCCAAACAACAATGATGGATATTCACTTTGTTGCAAAAGAGGGAAAATACAACTACCTGTTAAACTTAAGAATCCCCCACCTTTGCTAATGGGACTCTTGAAAGGAGAAAACTCAAAAAGCAAATCATTTATGGAGGACATTCGTCGCTATAATTCTATGTTTGCCTTTACATGGATGTCTGGCCAACAAGATAAGACTGTTAATAGTGGACGTGCTCCGTATTGTTTTAGAATTAAAGGAAAAAATAACCATGTAATTGGAGATATGTTACCCAAAGCTGGCGAGTCACCTAAGTTTGGACAGCTATACATTTATGATCCACCAAATGAGTTACAAAACCGCATTACCGCTGTTAGGTAAAATTCAGTATTCCTTATTTTTTTCCCTTAAATTGCTGTTTATATTGCAATTACTAATTTAAATTCTTTAACATTTGTAGTTCTTCAACAGACGACGCATCATCATCCTCAAAAAAACACATAGACCCTCAACTAACTAAAGAATTAAAAAACATGCTTGATAAAGATAATCCTTTGGTTCAGAAGTATAGAATGGCTGGAAATTTAATGGCTAATGGTGAAGATAACGTTAAGATCAGACTCATAGGTAGGCGTGACAAAGATGGTAGACAACATAACCTGCCAACTGCTAATGAAGTTGCTGCACTTATAATCGGTGATTTTGATTCAATGCCCACAGAAAGAGACATCACTGTTAACAAAATCAATGGGAAGTTGAAAAAAATTAGCGAACTGCATGTCTCATATCTTCCTTTACAGTATCCGTTATTGTTCCCGTACGCAGAAGATGGGTATAGGACTGACATTTACCACGAAGGTATCACTAATCAAACACCAGACGACAAAAAAAAATATGTCACCATGCGTGAATGGTTTGCTCACCGTATTCAAGACCGCCCAAACGCTTTCTCAACAATTCAAAAATGGAAAACGATTATTTCAGCAGTTTTTGGTTGACGGTTATACCATGGTTGAGGCTGAAAGGCTGTCATATGTGCGTAGAGAGAATTCCGAATTAAGATGTGATACTTATGACAGATTAGCCAAAGCTGCACAAGCAGCCAACCCGGAACAAAAAAAATGCGGAACTAAAGTAGTATTACCTTCATCCTTTACAGGTAGCCCGCGTTACATGTTACAAAATTACTTGGATGCTATGGCTATTTGCAAAAATTACGGATATCCGGATTTGTTTATCACATTTACCTGTAATCCAAAGTGGCCCGAAATTACAAGGTACCTAAAAAGAAAGGGTTTGAAATCAGAAGATCGGCCAGACATTACTTCAAGAGTTTTTAAAATGAAGCTTGATCAACTGATAAAAGACATGAAGGAGAAACGTATTTTTGGCCGTGTTAAAGCAGGTAAATTACAAATTGCTTTTGTATACTCAAACAAACTATTCTCTTCTTTTTTTATAGTACATCATATTAATTATATATTTTTTTCAACTTTGTTCCTCTATTCTCAGAAGTATACACTATCGAGTTCCAGAAGCGAGGTCTGCCTCACTGTCATTTGTGTGTATGGTTGGAAACGGAAGATAAGTTGAGGTTTCCCGCTGACATAGACAGGTGTATTTCAGCTGAAATACCGGATAAAGATTCAGACCCCGAGCTACACCAATTGGTAAAAGAATTTATGATGCACGGCCCATGTGGACCTGAACACAGAAACTGCCCTTGCATGGTCGACAATAAGTGTTCTAAGAATTTTCCAAAAAAGTTTAATGAAAACACTTTCATTGATGAAAGTGGGTATGCTATATACAAAAGAAGCGACAATGGAAGAACCGTTAGAAAGCAAGGTGCTGACCTTGACGGTGGTTTCGTCGTTCCATACAACCCTACGTTATTAAAAAGGTAGTATCAAATTTTAGTCGTTAATTAAGCATTCTTATTATGCCGATTATTTAAATTTGTACTGTTGTCAAATTTTTTTATATATATATTAGGTACCAAGCTCATATCAACGTAGAATGGTGCAACCAATTCGGATCTATCAAATACCTTTTCAAGTACATTAACAAGGGTCCGGACAGAGTAACAGTTGCTATGGATGATGAAGAAAAAGATGAGATTTAAGATTATTATGATTGCCGTTATTTGTCATCATGTGAGGCTGCATGGAGGATCTTCAAATTTGATATACACCATCGTAGTCCCGCAGTCGAACGTTTACCATTTCATCTACCGAATCAGCAGTCTGTCATATTCGATCCTACTGAAAGCATCGATTATCAACTTGAAAAGGCTTCATCTAATACTTCAAAGTTTTTGGAATGGATGGAAACTAATAAGACAGATACGGAAGCGCGCAAATTGTTGTACGTTGAATTCCCAAAACATTATGTTTGGAATAAATCCACCAAAAAATGGACTAAAAGAAAACAAGGTTAGCTATATATTTTTCAAAATCTTATTCTTTTTCTTTATGTATCGTTATTATTAACATTTAATGATTTTTATGAAACAACGAGTAATTAGAAATTTATATATCTTACACAGGCAAAACCATTGGAAGAATACATCATGTTCCTCCTTTTTGGGGTGAGCTTTTTTATCTACGGAGGTTATTAAACCATGTTAGAGGTGCTCAAAAGTGCGAAGACTTGAGAAAGGTTGACGATATAGTATATCCTACATGCAAAGAAGCTTGCTTCGCACGTGGTTTGCTTGATGACGACAAGGAGTATATTGAAGGAATTATTGAAGCAAGTCAGTGGGGAATGGGTGATTACTTGCGGGACTATTTTGTAAGGTTAATAATCTCCGATAGTATGTCGAGGCCTGAAGTTTTTTGGGAGGAAACATGGAAGCTTTTAGCCGAAGATGTGGAACAAAAAGAAAGAAAAAAAAGAAACCATCCAGGCATTAAATCAAATTACTTTTCATGTAACATATATTTCATTTTTGTATAACAATCTAATTAAACTAAAATCAAATTTATTATCTTTTTACAGATCTTCAATTAACAGATGAACAGCGGTATAATATATGTTTAGCATATATCGAGGATAAGTTACTTAGCAGTTCCAGAAGTCTCAAGTATATCGTCAACATGCCTTATCCTTCATCTGAGCTTACATTGGATGGCTACAACCGCTTGATTTACGATGAATTGGATTATAAAATACCAGATTTAATAATCCAACATGAAAAACTCCATGCAAGTTTGACTAATGAACAGAAAGGCGTGTATGAAACCATTGTCGCTGCTTGCAACAAAAATAAAGGAGGTATGTTTTTCGTTTATGGTTATGGAGGTACCGGTAAGACTTTTTTATACGAGACATTGACAGCTGCTATAAGGTCAAAAGGCCAAATTGTTTTAAACGTTGCATCCAGTGGTATTGCATCCCTTTTGCTTGATGGTGGGAGAACAACTCATTCTCGGTTTGCCATACCTATAAATATTGTCGAGGATTCTATGTGTTCAATAACAGGAGATAGCGACCTTGCAGATTTGATACGCAAAACCAAGTTAATAATATGGGACGAAGCTCCAATGATTAATAGACTTGCGTTTAAAGCTTTTGATAGAACACTAAGGGATGTTACTGGCGACAATGATTCTGTTTTTGGCGGTAAAGTGGTGGTTTTTGGTGGGGACTTTAGGCAAATTCTACCTGTTATACCTAATGGGACTAGGCAGGACGTTGTACATGCATCACTAAACATGTCTTATTTATGGAAACATTGCACCGTTCTAAAACTAACAAAGAACATGAGGCTAAGGGTTGGTTGCGATCCGGCTGACGCGGAAGAAATAACTGAATTTGCTGACTGGATTCTCGAAATTGGTGAAGGAAAAGTAGGTGGGAAAAATGATGGTCATGCTGATGTTAAATTTCCAGAAGATATGCTAATTTCTGATTCTGATGATCACGTTGGAGCAGTCATACAAGAAAGTTACGATAATTGGCAAAAAAAAACAAATGGGATCCGACATACTTTCAGAAGAGAGCTATTCTAGCACCAACACATCAAGAGGTTGACAAAATAAATGATAGGATGATGTCAATGCTTCCTGGTCCAGAAAAGGTGTGTTATAGTTCCGATACGGTTACAGATGTTGATACAGATTTCAACTACAATGAGTCGCTATACACAACTGAATTTCTTAATTCAATTAAAATGTCAGGTATTCCTCATTATAAATAAGTCGTTCAACGTTTATAATTTTAGTTATTGTTTTAATTATGCATAGCCAAGCATTTACATTTCTTAATTCAATAACACTGTCAGGTATTCCTCATTATAAGTTAGTATTGAAGGTTGGTGCGCCGGTAATGTGTTTGCGCAACATTGATCAAAGAGGAGGACTCTGTAATGGTACCAGGTTACAAGTTGTCAGAATGGGAATCAATAACATCGAGGCCAAGATTATATCTGGAGGCCAATTAGGGACAGTTGTTGCAATACCGCGGATGGTGATTAGTCCATCAGATAAGAATATGCCGTTTCAACTAAATAGGAGACAGTTTCCCTTATCTGTTTGTTTTGCCATGACCATTAACTAAAGTCAAGGGCAAACGTTATCTAAAGTAGGTCTCTATTTAGAACGACCTGTTTTCTCACATGGACAGCTTTATGTAGCCGTATCAAGGGTTAAAAACAAGAAGGGATTGAAGGTGCTATGCTGCGACAATGATGGAAAGTACTGCAATTATACAACAAACGTTGTATATAAAGAAGTTCTTCAACGCTTATAAGTGCATACTTATTGTTTTAGCAGTATATGCTCTATGTCAAATATTTATCTTATTTTTTATATCAAATGACAAATGGTTTTCTTTAATCAATATAGTATTTATATGCATTTTTTTTTATGCCTATTCATCATATGGTCAATCATATTTTTAACTATCTTAAAGTACAACTGATTAACAACACACTTATTTTTCTTATTCTAATAAGTACAAATATGTATTATATATCCATTTGTACTATCTTTATTTTCTTTAAAAAAAATTCTTAAAACAATCCGGCCATCGGCCGGGCCTGGAAGCTAGTCAATTAATATAACCTAAACAGAGAAAACAACATCCGTTTACGGGTTATTTAAAATATGGTTTTGTTAAACATAGTCTTAATCAAGAGCTAAGTTTAACGAGTTAAAACTTAAACTTTAACAACTTTAAGATAGATCATAAGAGTCCGCTTTTAAGTGTTACAAATATAAGTCCTTCAATCATGGAAACATTTTGATATACAAATGGAAATACAAACAAAGATTGATATTTTGTTCACACATAAATGTCACAAACATTAAATCCTTAGTAAGAAAGATGGACAGTCAGCCTAAGCAACGACTCGACACCATCAGCAACAATCTGACCAACTGGTATCAATGACCGAACCTCAGCGAACCCACAAGCATGCAAATACTTCCCAGTGCCACCAGTAATGGAAAGCGAGACATTGCACTACCAATGTGATATACTCCAAAGAAGTTGATACTATCTCCATACTCACCGCCTTCCATCATGGCTGTGAATGTCATCATTTGTCTACTTCCATCAGCTGAACTTGCTACATAAACACCTTGTGCTTTTCCTAGAGTCTGTGAACCTAAATGTGGGTCGACGGTCAAGAGATGATCAATCACTGTTATAGGTTCTCATTTCCTTTTAGTTTAGCTTAAGAGTATGTTTAGTGTAAAGAAAACATTGAAAGATTAAGTTTAATTTGGAAAACTAAAATATAAACTTTGGGAAAACAGGCTTTTATACACTCTAAGAAATCAAAAGCCAATTCATTTCGTAGCTATACTTTTGCCTTCTATAATAATGGATCGATAATATCCATATCGTAAACCCATGTAAACGGGTAGAAAGCCGTTATAGGGAACTCAAGTCACAAAATGTAGTCAATCTTTAGCATGAGTCTTACTCTATCATCATAGTTTAGGTTCGATGCTAAAGCTATGGTAACCCAATATCATCTTTTTATAAACCTAAGTCGATTAACCATTTTAAGAACTTTTGGAACCCTCAAAGATTCTCGCTATCACGAGTAACTAAAACCACAAAAAGATTAACGGTTGTAATGGTAATTTACTTGCCTTACTCCAAAATTTGATTGATATAAAATATTAAAAGATGAACATACACAATAGGTTAGAGTTTGGTTTAGAGGTTAAAGTGGTATACTCAATGATAGGAGGTCATGAGTTCAAACCTCTTTTCTTACACTCAATCTTTTTTAACATATTTTTTTCCGGTTTTTCTTTTATTGTTATTGGTAGTTATAATTATTCTTTGACACTTCACAAAAACAATATACACAATCTTGCTGGGTCAGGGAGGTAGATAGTAGACAAATCAGTTCTCTACCTCCGAATAAACCCAAAAGTAGTGAGATTTCAACACTCTGTTTTTTTTTTTAAATTGTTATTGGCCGTTATAATCATTCATCCATACTGACCTCGTCAAGCTATGTAACTAAAATGCACGAAACAGAAGTAATAAAACAGCACAACAAGAAGATATCTTTAATTGTTGAAATTATTCGTCATCATACATACATAAACCATTGATGATATATAACCAGTTAATGAATTGTAAATATGCAATCTTAAGAGTTAAGACAAGCTATTTATTGAACCTTGTTTCCAATTGCTTGAGCTCTTTCTCGTTTTGGTATGCATTCCATTATGGACATTTTTGCTTGGTATGCATTCCATTATGGACATTTTTGCTTGGCTACAGATTCCAGGTCTTGGTATGCATTCCATTATGGACATTTTTGCTTGGCTTGAATCATCTAACATGATAGCAAAACGGAAGAAGCTTATTGAAGCAGTGATCCTCACCACAATTTGGGTCTTATGGCGTTTCAGAAATGCAACGCTTTTTGGTACAAATAAGTTTAGAAAGGATAGAATTGTCGACTCTATTCAGGAGTTTTCGTTTCTTTGGGTGTCTAATCGCAGTAAGAATTTTGTAAGTAATTGGGACGATTGGCTTAAAAACCCAATTAATATCTTGTAACTTGTTTTTCTAGCTTCTTGCTAGATTTTATATATATATATATATATATATATATATATATATATATATATATATATATATATATATATATATAATATATATATATATATATATATATATATATATATTTAAGCTGTTTAAAAAAAGCATTAGTCGCTTAGTATTTTACAGAAGTGAGATGTGTTGAAACTTGAAAGTCCTCGACATAAATTATTAACCTTTTTGATAACTAACGATTATGATCGTAAAAGAACCGGACTTTTAGTGAAAATTTCATAAACCGTTCAGTGAAAGTTCGTTTATTTATTAAATGAACGAATATGAACAAAAGTCGAGTCCGTTAATTTACGTTCATGGACATCCGATTATGCATTTATCAACGTTCGTTTATGTTCATTTATAAGTTTATGTTCGTATATAATCTCTTTTTATTGTATATTTTTAAAACTAGTTGTTTAAACAAAACAACACATATATAATGAAATAAATGTATAATTTAATAAATTTTATGTTTATTTTTTATGTTAATTTATTTTCAATTGTTTATGTACATTTATGGTTCGTTTAGTGTCTTATTGAACGCACATAAACAAACATGAACAACTCATTTTCTTAATAAACGAACACGAACAAGAAAATACGTCTTTTATAGCGTTCGTGACCGCTTATTTGTCTGGATTAAACTAAATGAACGAATATGAACAAAACTCCGTTCATTTGTCTGGATTAAACTAAATGAACGAATATGAATAAAACTCGGCTCATTTTTGTCCGGTTCGTTTACATTTTGATTTTTTTTCTTTCTCTTTTTTTCATCTGTCATTTCTTTTGGCTAAAAAATCACACAAAATGAAAATAGTAATAATGGTACATAACTTTACCATTTCACGAATAATAATCCATCTTGAATAAACTTGGAACACATAATCAAACTCGGATGACATCATATAAGAGAAAGTAAGACAACTCGACATACATACTTATATACTTTCTTTTTCTTTTTTTTTTCATCTCTCATTTCTTTTGGTTCACAAATCACACAAAATAAAAATAGTAATAAGAAAAAATTACACTAATGGTCCTTGTGGTTTAACGTAATTACAAGTTTGGGAGTTATTTCATTTTATTTACGCCAGACATACCTATTTTGGGAAACGTTTAACGCGTTTGGTCCCTAAGTTGGATGAGCGTTATCTTTCCCCGTTAAGTGTTTGCATCGTTAGTCCCTCCGTTAGTTTTGTTTGCATCGTTAGTCCTATTTTTTGCATCGTTATCTTTCTCCGTTATAACACAACTTAGTAAATGGTCCATTTTGATATAATTTGACCTGCCATTTCAAGGAGTTTTGGATTGGTTCAAAAATATATAAAAATACCGTTGGACTCGTTTTTTCGTGCTCTTTCCAATGGTGTGCTCGGGGAATTTTTTCGAGTTCGTCTGAACCTCGTTAAACGCGAAAACGTCGTCGAAACTCATCCGAAAATCACCGTTTTTGCTTTGTTCTCAAACCCTTATACATCCGAAAATTACTTTTTTTTTCGAAAATATTTTTTTTACAAAAACTAATTTTTTTACAAAAATTAATTTTTTTTTCGAAATTAATTTTTTTCGAAATTAATTTTTTTTTCGAAATTAATTTTTTTACAAAAATTAATTTTTTTTTGAAATTAATTTTTTTTAGAAAAATTTTTTTTTTTAAAATTAATTTTTTTTTCTAAAAAAAATTAATTTCGAAAAAAAATTAATTTTTTTATTTCGAAAAAAAATTAATTTCGAAAAAAAAATTAATTTTTTAAAAAAATTAATTTAGAAAAAAAAAGTAATTTTGCTAAAAAAAATTAATTTCGAAAAAAAAAAATTTGAAAAAAAAATTAATTTCGAAAAAAAATTAATTTTTGTAAAAAAATTATTTTCGAAAAAAAAGTAATTTTCGGATGTATAAGGGTTTGAAAACAAAGCAAAAACGGTGATTTTCGGATGAGTTTCGACGATGTTTTCGCGTTTAACGAGGTTCAGACGAACTCGGAAAAATTCCCCGAGCACACCATTGGAAAGAGCACGAAAAAACGAGTCCAACGGTATTTTTATATATTTTTGAACTAGTCCAAAACTCCTTGAAATGGCAAGTCAAATTATATCAAAATGGACCATTTACTAAGTTGTGTTATAACGGAGAAAGATAACGATGCAAAAAATAGGACTAACGATGCAAACAAAACTAACGGAGGGACTAACGATGCAAACACTTAATGGATAAAGATAACGCCCATCCAACTTAGGGACCAAACGCGTTAAACGTTTCCCAAAATAGGTATGTCTGGCGTAAATAAAATGAAATAGCTCCCAAACTTGTAATTACGTTAAACCACAAGGACCATCCGTGTAATTTTTTCTAGTAATAATGGTACATAACTTTACCATTTCACGAATAATAATCCATCTTGACTAAACTTGGATCACATAATCAAACTCGGATGACATCATATAAGTTAAAGTAAGACAACTCGATATACATACTTACATCTTTCACATTGCAATTTCCCGAACAAAATCTCTCTAGAAAATAATCTACCATAAAAGTTGTAGCCCACTGAGTCGTGGATCTACCATAAAATTTTCAATTTTTTTCGACATACAGATTAGTTATGAATTATTTAGTAAGCAGGTGTCATACAATCAACAACTAAATAGTTTAAATTAATCATCTTAATTAGGTTTTTAATCATTAAATTTGCATGTAAACCATTATCAAATAATCAAAAAACCATATATCACATATCAAGATTCATCATCCATGATAAAAACATGCATGTTTTCATCATGGATATCCAATTAACAATTAATCATAAACATATAACGTCATATAACCAATTAAATCCCACGTTATAAGCAAGTAAAAATTGCATACATCCTAAGATTATGATCTAGCAATTTTATAAACCCTAAAAATCGAATCTTTTTACCTTAAAAATCGCCCAAAGGGCGTATATAAAATTAAAGATCGATCAAACCATCAATTATGTCCAATTTTACGTTTTTATGTAATTACATATACTATACAAGGCTCATGATGCTACTGTTAGAATTATAAACTATTATCATGCATCATATTAATCATAAACACATGAGTCACGCAATGGAAGCAAGATCAAATATAGCATATAGTAATTAACATAAATAAAGGAATCGTGTGCCTTTTAGCAATTAAAAGCTAACGAACAAGATTCTTTAATAGACACATATGTATACGCAAAACAGAAAGATCAAAAGAGTTGATCTCTCTATGTATCCACACACAATACGTTCTTAGGCAAACAATTAAGTATGCTAGTACCAGTAAGTGATAAGCGTACGATAGCTTGGATTCTTGCTGCAAACGAACACGACGATGATGATGGTTGTTGTTGGTCGACAAAAACCAAAACTCTAAGGGTGTTTGGATCGGCCGATTAGGAGCAAGGGAGAGAAAGAAAGTGTTTTTTGATTTAGGGATAAATCTAGGTTAATGAATAATGAACTAAAGGATTCATTATATAGGATTAGCTTCCTTGGCAAGCAAGTAAACAATCCCACCTCCCCATACATACCTTAAACCGATCGGCCCTATGTACAAGGGGTGTTTCCCAAACTTTCCTTTTTCTCGATTTGCTTCTAGGTCCTTCTATTAACATTTAATGGCCGTTAGTTAAACCTCCCGTTAAGTATTTATCACTAATAATTAATATATTACTTTAACATATTAATTATATTAATTGTTTTACGTATTAACGCGTGTGTCCCCATAGGCTCACGTGTTTTCCAGACGTATATTTATTTGGGAGATGGATATATCCCAACATTATGATGCATCTAAATAATTAGGGATGCATCTAAATATAGTGGATGCAACTCTAATGTGTGGTTATAATTATTTCTATCATTTTTATTTGGGCAAATGGCACAAAAAGGTATCAAAGTTAGGGTTCATTTCCAATTAAGGTATTATGCTTTTTTTCTTGCATAAAAAGGTACCCAACAATTTTTTTTGGCGGATTTGGGTTTTTTACTAACGTTCGTTAACTCAGTTCGTTAGTAAATTACATGTTTGGTCCTCGAATTCATTAACTCAGTTCATGCAACATCCAAAAACAATTTCGAATTTTTTTTTACATGTTTGGTCCTCGAATTCGTATAATCATTTCATGCAACATCCAAAAAAAAAAATTTGAAAAATATTTTAAAAAAATATTATCAAAAAAATATTTTCTTAAAATATTTATATATTACTTTTTATATTACTTTTTTTTCGAAAAATATTTGAAAAAAAAAAAATATATTTCGAAAAAAAAATTTCGAAAAAATTAAAAATATTTTCGAAAAAATATTTTGTCGAAATATTTTTTCATATTTCGAAAAAAAAATTCGAAAAATATTTCGAAAAAATATTTTCGAAAAATATTTGAAAAAAAAATTAAAAAAAAAAGGTTCGAATTTTATTTTTAAATTACTTTTTTTTCAAATTTTTTTTTCAAATATTTTTCGAATTTTTTTTTCGAAATATTTTTTCGAAAATATTTTTAATTTTTTTCCAAAATTTGAAAAAAAAGTAATTTAAAAAAAAATCGAACTTTTTTTTTTAATTTTTTTTTCAAATATTTTTCGAAAATATTTTTTCGAAATATTTTTCGAATTTTTTTTTTCGAAATATGAAAATTTTTTTTTTCGAAATATGAAAAAATATTTCTTCGAAAATATTTTTAATTTTTTCGAAAATTTTTTTTCGAAATATTTTTTCGAATTTTTTTAAATTTTTTCGAAATATATATATTTTTATTTTTTTTTTTCAAATATTTTTCGAAAAAAAAGTAATATAAAAAGTAATATATAAATATTTTAAGAAAATATTTTTTTGATAATTTTTTTTTTGAATATTTTTCGATTTTTTTTTTGGACGTTGCATGAAATGATTATACGAATTCGAGGACCAAACATGTAAAAAAAAAATTCAAAATTGTTTTTGGATGTTGCATGAACTGAGTTAACGAATTCGAGGACCAAACATGTAATTTACTAACGAACTGAGTTAATGAACGTAAGTAAAAAACCCAAATCCGCCAAAAGAATTGTTGGGTACCTTTTTATGCAAGAAAAAAAGCATAATATCTTAATTGGAAATGAACCCTAACTTTGATATTTTTTTGTGCCATTTGCCCTTTTTATTTTAGGATTTCTTGGCATTAAATTCTAAGTCACGTACGAGGTTTTTCATCAGTGGGTGACCTAATGAACCTACTTTAATGGACATTTTTTTTTGTGTGGTCTTGATGAGCCAGACAGCCACAACACAGCCCACAATGCAGCCCATGCATGATTAAGGAGCTCATGCATGATACCACATGCACATAGGGCCCATGACAATATATGAACTTGTGAAGTATATAAATGGAGATGGTCGACTGTTTTTATTCATTCAATTCTAAACCTAAGTTATTAGGGTTTCGTTTCTTATTTTTTTTATCGCAACTCTTTATCCCAAAGGTCAGAATGACAGACCCTCGCCTTGGTATTCATGAAGAGATACTCTTACGATTGGAAGTAAAAGATCTTATACGATACAAAAGTGTATGTAAGTCATGGAATTCTTTAATCTCAAGTTGTCGTTTTATTAATTCTCATCTTAACTACACTGTCAAAAAGAAAGAAGATAATAATGAAATTGGAGATACAAGAATTCATGGCCGGCTCTTGGGTGGGCCGGGGAGGCCAACCGGCCAGGGCCCATTTTTGCGAGGGCACATTTAAAAAAAAAATCATATATATATATATATATATATATATATATATATATATATATATATATATATATATATATTATATCTATTTTTTTAAATAGGTATTAAACATTTAAACTTGGGCCCAATTAAATTCCAATCTTATAACTAAACCTATAACCCATAATAAATTTATAAGCCCAATAAGGGGTCTAAGGGGCACATTTTTTAACGGCTCGGACAGGGCTCGTAAATCCTCGGAGACGCCCCTGCAAGAATTATTGCTTTGACTTCCTTTTGGGTTGATGATTTTAAGATACTGAGACGACATGAATGTAACGTTGTTGGTTCTTCAAATGGTCTTGTATGCATATCTCATTACCGTACTGATTTTTTAGTTGTTAATCCCTCAACTCATGAAGTGAAAGAACTAAGAAATCCTCCTAAAGCTTATAAAAAATATGGGAGGAAATATGTGTCAGGTTTTGGCTATGATTCATCCATAGATGATTACAAGGTTGTAATAGGGTTCAAGAATGAATATAGTAAGCTTGTTTTTGAAGTGTTAACTTTGAAATCAAACGTTTGGAGATCAGTTGCTCTAGAATCAGGCTATGGTTCTTTTTTCGGCAATGGTATCGTATGGAATGGGGCGATTCACTGGATTTCTTATCGTCAAAATGACAAGAAATTAGTAATTGTTTCTTTTGATTTATCCAAAGAGGTTTTAAAAGAAATTCCCCTACCAGATCAATGTGTACTCTACTGGACTTTGGGGACTATGAAAGACTGTCTATGCGTCTTTCATTTTCCAGATACAGACTTAGAGGAAAACGAGGAAATTGAGATATGGTTAATGAGAAACTACAATGTACAAGTGTTTTGGGAACGGAAGTTACTGCCACCTGGTTATGATGCAAACAAAATAATAATGGAATACTACTCTCAAAGCAAAAACGTCTTCCCTGGTCATGTTCACATATGGCTGTTAGAAGAAGGTTTAGGTGCTCCTGTATTGGTGCAAAGCATTGAACGTCCCCACGATGACTTTGACTATCCACGTAATGCTCATATCCGGTTATCCACAAATTCGGAATGTAATTATAATTTTGATGAGCATGTATTCGTGAAGAGCCTTGTATCTCCCAATATCAAGTGGCGTAGCTACATGGAGGCCTTGGTGGGCAATAATAGTGTAAGTCGTGATCGACTAACACCCTGGTTATTTGCACGGATTACTTCGATCGTGAAGATGACACACAGCAATATCGACAGAAAAAGAAGAGGAGCTTTGCACAAGTAAGTACCCTAATCGACTTTGATTAGTATTGAAAGAATGATGTACAAATAACCTCACCCCTCGTCTCTATTTATAGAGAACGAAGGGGAGAAAACAACTCCTAAACCGAATAGAAGATAGTCGGCTGTACAAGAAAAGGAAACAAAGTAATAGTCGGTCTGACTTTCTACTTGCCTAAGAATAAGAAACTTAACACTTTAACCCCTAGACTTACTGATATGCTAATATAGAGACTAATCTTGCAACAATTTCCACCTTAGGCTTTATATTAGCCTATACCGACGCTCAGCAACTCCAAGCAATGCTGAAACTTAAGTCCAGGTACCACCTTCGTCAAGGCATCCGCAGCATTGTGTTCAGTACCCACCTTCAGAACTTCAACCGTCTTTGCTTCCAAGACCTCTCTGATAAAGTGATAACGCACATTGATGTGCTTAGTCCTTTCATGAAAAACATGATTCCGCGATAAGTGAATCGCGCCTTGATTATCACAATTAACTGCCACAGTGTTAAGCTCCACGCCCAACTCTTCCAAGAGTCCCCTTAGCCAAATAGCTTCCTTCACAGCCTCCGTAAGGGCCATATACTCCGCCTCTGTAGTTGAAAGAGCCACCACGTGTTGTAGCGTTGCCTTCCAGCTTACAACACATCCCTGTACTAAAAACGCGTAACGTGTGATCGACCTACCTTTATCCGGATCCTTTGCGTAGTCTGAATCAACAAAACCTGTTACGTCCACATGGTTGCCATGATTTGTCCCAAACACCAAACCCACGTTTGCAGTACCCCGCAAATATTTCAAAATCCACTTCACTGCTTCCCAATGATTTTTACCTGGATTCGCCAAATATCTGCTAACAACACTTACTGCATACGCTATGTCTGGCCTCGTGCACACCATCAAGTACATTAAGCTCCCAACCGCATTTGAATACGGCACCTTACTCATCCTTTCAACATCACAATCCCTAACCGGACAATCCTTCAATGACAGCTTGAAGTGCCCACCCAATGGCATCTGAACCGATTTCCCATTGTCTATTCTAAAATTATTTAAAATCTTAGAAACATACACGGATTGTGACATCCTCAGAATCTTGCGACTCCGATCCCTGATGATCTCCATACCAAGAATCTTCTTTGCTTCCCCGAGTTCTTTCATGTCAAACTCCTTATTAAGCAAAGACTTGATAGACCCAATCTCAGCCTTGCTTTTACAAGCAATCAGCATATCGTCTACATATAACAGTAGATAGATATACTCACCTGGTGCATAACTCCTGTAATATACGCAGCTGTCGTAACTGCTACGCTTAAACTCGTTGCTCAACATGTACTCATCAAACCTCCTATACCATTGCCTAGGAGACTGCTTCAAACCATAAAGGGATTTCTTTAACAAACATACCTTGTTACCTTGTTCATATCCCGGTGGCTGCCTCATGTAGATCACTTCTTCAAGATTCCCATGTAAAAATGCCGTTTTTACATCAAGCTGCTCCAGCTCATAATCTCTACACGCAGTTAATGCAAGTATAACCCGAATAGATGTGTGTCGAACTACCGGTGAAAATACTTCATTATAGTCAATACCTGCCCTCTGTGTGAATCCACGAGCCACCAACCTTGCCTTGTACCTAGGCTTTTGAACACCTTTAATCCCTTCCTTTATCTTGAACAGCCATTTGCAGCTCACCAGCTTTTGCCCAGCTGGATGATCTACTAACTCATAGGTCTTATTCTTCCTCAGAGAATCCATCTCTTCATCCATAGCAGCTTTCCACTTAGAACTATCTTCACAAGCAACTGCCTCCTGGTATGTCAATGGTTCATGAGTATCTTCTTCCTCTGCTGCAGCAAACGCGTAAGCAGCCATATTACTCTCATCTCGAAACCTCAAAGGTTTCGTTCTTGTCCTTGGCTCTCTATCCCGAACCAACTGATAATCTGTGAGATCCGGTGTTTGATCATGATCCTGATCCCCTGCATCTTCATCATCGCCATCTTCCTGATCATCTGTCTGATCTTCCTCAAGCGAATGATTATTTAACCTTTGCAGTTCCACCTCAACCTGTAATTCCTCAACAGACTTATCAGTACCTGCACCAGAATCCTTCAATGTGTCTTTGTACATGACACTTTCATTGAAGACCACGTTCCTGCTAGTGACTATTTTAGGTGATTCATTATCAAGCCTATATAGCCTGTACCCCTTCACACCTTCAGGATACCCCAAAAGAACGCATTTTACCGCTCTAGGCTCGAGCTTACCTTGTTTAACGTGTGAATATGCGACACAGCCGAAAATCCTCAACATCCCATAATCACTTGGATGTCCCGACCACATCTCCATAGGTGTCTTTTTCTCAATCGTTGTCGATGGTGACCTATTGATAAGATATGCGGCCGTACATGTCGCTTCCGCCCAGAAGGTCTTGGGCAATCCAGACTGAATTAATAAACAGCGTACCTTATCCATGAGAGTTCTATTCATCCGTTCTGCTAATCCATTCTGCTGCGGCGTCCCGGCAACTGTCAAATGTCTAGCAATCCCACTCTCTGTGCACAACTGTTCAAACTCCCGGTTACAGAACTCAAGACCATTATCTGTCCTAAGCTTCTTAACCGTCCTCCCAGTCTGATTTTCTACTAACTGCTTCCACTCTTTGAACTTTCCAAATACTTCGTGTTTGAACCTGAGAATATAAACCCATACCCTCCTGGAATAATCATCAACAATAGATAAGAAATACCTCTTACCTCCCAATGATTCCACCTGAGACGGACCCCATAAGTCTGAATGAACATAGTCTATCACTCCCTGAGTAGTGTGCCTTCCTACACCGAAACTGACTCGATGTGACTTTCCCAGAACATAATTCTCACAAAAATCGAGCTTACCTAGACTCTTCTTTCCAAACAGCTCCTGCTTTTCTAGCACCTGAAGTCCCGCCTCACTGATATGTCCCAGTCTTTTGTGCCAAACCTGCGCAAGACTGTCTTTTTCTTCAACACTAGCATTAAGCTCACCCGCCACTGCATGGCCATCCAAAGAGTATACGCAATTATCCCTTCGGGTTCCAGATAAAATAACCCTGGAACCATTAATCACCTTGATTTTGCCCGACTGCAATTTTACGGTATATCCCTCTTTTTCAAGAGTTCCCAGCGATATCAAGTTTCTTTTCAATTCAGGAATATACCTGACATTGTGTAACACAAAACTTGACCCATCTTTCAGTTGTACCCTTACCTTGCCAATACCTCTGATCTTGCACTCCCTGTTGTCACCCAACAGTACCCTGCCCCCATCGCATTCCAGAAAATCAAAAAATAAATCTAACCTGGGTGTCATGTGGTATGAACCTCCTGAATCCATGATCCAATCTAGCAGAGCCTCTGCACTCATAACCATCATCACCTCAGAACCGTCATAAATCGAACCACTGGAGCTTGGCTGATCATCTTTCTTGACGAAACCATTTGACTTCTTGCGATTATTCTTTGGACAGTTTCTCTTCAAGTGCTCCTCAGACTGGAAAATATAGCACTTGAGTCTTCCACCTCGAGACTTTGATCTTGACTTTCCCCTAGACTGATGCGAATTCCTGCGATCAGTTCTTCCCCTCACATATAACCCTTCACCATCATCCCCCTTCGCCTTAGACCTTTCTTTGATTTCCTTTGAATTCAGTGTGGCCATCACATCCTCCAAAGTCAAAGCTTCCCGTCCATAAAGCAAGGTATCCACAAAGTGTTCGTATGATGCTGGTAAAGAAGTGAGTAATAATAAAGCAAGATCTTCATCCTCGAATTTTACCTCAATATTTGCTAAATCAAGAACAATTTTGTTGAACTCATCTATATGCTCGGAAATCGTACGTCCAGCCGGCATGTAGAATGTATACAACTTCTTCTTCAGGAACAACTTGTTGGCCAAGGACTTTGTCATGTACAAAGTCTCAAGCTTGGACCAAACCCCCGCTGCAGTCGTCTCCCCGGTAACCTCTCTCAGAACCTTGTTACCTAAACACAAAATCATGGCACTGTGAGCTTTCTTGTTTAGCTCAGCTTTCGCTGTAGCATCCATATTTGCGGGTAAAACCTCCAGAGCTGCTTCACATCCATGTTGGATTAATAAAGCACGCATCTTGACTCTCCATAACCCGAAATCACCAGTTCCATCGAATTTCTCGATCTCAAACTTGGCTCCCGTCATTCTTTAATCCCTTTATTAATTTGTTAAACCTTGTGAAAAACCCTCACAATCACAAACTAACAAAGTCCCTTGTGCAATACCCTTCAAATTATTTAATCCTTATTGAATAATAATAATATACCTAACTATTATTATTCAATAATAATAATATACCAAATCTCCACTAAGGCTTATATATTATTATTAAAATAAGTTGAAGTAAACTTGAACCTGTTATCTATCTCAAAACGTTGACCTTATCTTTTATAAAAAAAAACAAGGTCTTCTTCTTCCTTTGTACGCCGTCAACAAGAGAAAACCAGATCCAAAAAAAAAAACAATCTTCGATAAACCCGAAAATCAACCCTTGTCGAACCTCAACAAATCGAAAACTTAAGAACCCTTTTACTGTCGATAACACCTGCTGCTCCTTGACGTCCACGAACCTGAACACCAAGAACCCTTTTGTTGTCGATAATCTAGTAGCCCAAACAGAAACCCAGCTTCTGCTCCTTCCAAGATAAACCGAACAACAAATAACCCTTCTTGATCGACCAAGATAACCAGCAGAAACCCACGAACCTGGCTCTGATACCACTTGTAAGTCTTGGTCGACTAACACCCTGGTTACTTGCACGGATTACTTCGATCGTGAAGATGACACACAGCAATATCGACAGAAAAAGAAGAGAAGCTTTGCACAAGTAAGTACCCTAATCGACTTTGATTAGTATTGAAAGAATGATGTACAAATAACCTCACCCCTCGTCTCTATTTATAGAGAACGAAGGGGAGAAAACAACTCCTAAACCGAATAGAAGATAGTCGGCTGTACAAGAAAAGGAAACAAAGTAATAGTCGGTCTGACTTTCTACTTGCCTAAGAATAAGAAACTTAACACTTTAACCCCTAGACTTACTGATATGCTAATATAGAGACTAATCTTGCAACAAATAGCCCACCTGTTATGTCATTATCTACTCTTTATTTGTAACATAATATCTGGCATTCACATATAGCTTCCCGTTTGATTTATCAATTAATTAAGAATGATCCTTAGATTCCTTGATTGAGTAGAGTTTGATATTGCTTCTTCTTTGTTTTACGAATTTTATATTAAAATCCAATACATGATTGTGTCAAAGAAAAATGCTTTTTTGGAACTTCTGTATGATCATGGTTTCTGATTTATATTGGCTCTTTAGTTTTATCTTATATCTTCCATGCTTTTACTTCAGCCTACATCGCGCGCTGAGGCTGCAACCAAAAAAATTTGCATTTGTAGCATCGTTTGATGCGTGCTTCAACACAACAAATGTGCTAACGATGTCAATTTGTAAGTAAAATTTACCTCGTTTTCTTAAACATAGTCAAGAGCTAAGTTTAACAAGTTAAAACTTATACTTTAACAACTTTAAGATAAATCATAAGAGTCTTGCTTGAGGATAAATCCTTCAATCACAGAAACATTTTGATATACAAATGGAGCTTACAAACAAAGATGGATATTTTGTTCACACGTTAATGTCACAAACATCAAATTCTTAGTAAGAAAGATGGACAGTCAGCCTCAACAACGACTCGACGCCATCTGCAACAATCTGACCAGCTGGTATCAATGACCGAACCTCAGCGAACCCACAAGCATGCAAATACTTCCCAGTGCCACCAGTAATGGAAAGCCGAGACATTGCACTACCAATGTGATATACTCCAAAGAAGTTGATACTATCTCCATACTCACCGCCTTCCATCATGGCTGTGAATGTCATCATCTGTCTACTTTTTGGTGCCTCACCTCAAAGCCTAGGAATATTTATTTTCTATACAATCATTCTTAAATCGTAACAATTAGACTTAGTTCTATTTAATATATTTAAATAAAAAATATTGGCATTCACTCATGTCATTCATAGTATTTGGCGTATGAATCTGAAACACAAGAACGAAACAAAAAACAGGGCACTTCTATTTTATTTTCAATGCAGGTACGCATACCTATCTTTTCCTTGTTAAACTTCTTAAAAACTTAAACTAAATAAAACAAAAGCATAGACCAATAAAATAAAAAGAGGCAAACCCATGTATCCGGGCCTGGGGGTGGGCCAATGTTTGATCTTTGAGGTAAAACAAATCTCATGCGATTCACTTTTTGCAACTTTTAAACATTATTTGAATATGAAAGCCACTTTTACCCATTTTAGGAAATTTTACTTTTATACTTTTGGAAGATTACTTGATAACACGGACCTTAATTTCAAGTAATATTTAGAGTAATTTGCACACATACACACATATAGATATGTTTTTAGAGGATAAATATATGTATATACTAAATGCTTCATCCGTCCCAAAACTATTCTCTCCATACAAAAAAAACACATGCATGTAAATGTCATGTACATTTTTGAATATCATGTTGTTTTGGATAAATATGTACATGTATATTTATCGGCCTTATTCACATGAATATCATGTACATTTTTTTTAAGCTAACCCAGTGAATGGGTTCCATATTTGTAAAGGGAAAACATCATACATGTGACCAGTCTACAACTTTATATAGAAGCCTTTGTTGGAATTTAGTAATCATGACAATCATATATTAAACCCATAATCAAAGTACACAAGAATGCGGAAGCGAGTAAACAAGTATAACACATAATAATTAACTAAAACATAAATAGGAACGTACCTTTAGGTTCTAGCAAGAACAAGAACCAATCTTTAAATCTTCAATAAAGATGAACCCTAATAAGGGTTTATATGGATCAATGATTAACCCCTTACCGTTTTGTTAATCGATCCCTTGATAATTACTATAATAAGTAATTACCTCGTTCTTGTACACACAAACTAATCACGAATAAAAGGTTTTGCAAGAAACAAGAACACTAATTTTTCTTTATGAAAAATTCGATCCACAAAACCCAAAGGGTGTTTGTTCGACCGGTTTTTGGACAAGGAAGAAGAGAAGGAAAAGTTAGGGATAATTTGTGTGCACAAAAGATGTGAATGAATATCCCTAAGCCTTGTATATATACTAGAGACAACTTGGAGGACAAGTTTTGGGTGGGTTGGATTTCCCTAACCCTTGTCGACCGGTTCTATAAGCCCAAGAGGGTTTCTAGACCCTTCTTGGCACTTAGTTTCACTCTAGTCCTTTTCTTTCATATTTAACGATAGTTAGTCCATACGGTTAAGTACTAACGACCGTTAAGTCCGTTAAGTGTTTAAATAATTATATATACATAACATTTAACATATATAATTATTATGCTTTTATTCTCGTTTGTATTGTGTGCAATCCCGAGGTCTCGGGTTCGATACTAGACATTTACACATTAATTTATAACCATATTCCAATAGCTCCCACTTGGTTATTTATTAATAGTAAAATGACATTGGTTGGCGTCTTGCAACACTCCAATGCCCCTAGTTCAACTCGAGCTAGGTTTCAAGGAAAACCTTTAATGATTCATCATTATTATTATCCTTTTGTTTCTAATACCACGTTAATAAAGATATGGATCTTAGTCATTCTTTAATTAACAATTCTGTTTCTCGTTGTTTATGATTGAGCAAGATTACCAAAACATCTGAACGTATTCCAGATAGACTTTGGGCGTGCGCACGCAAACACTTTGTCAACCCTACGAGGGGCCCAGCAGTATTAAACTTCAAAACGAATTTGAAGGAACAAATTCTCTCTTGACTACAAGAATAACCCATAGACTTTGCAACATTTCTGAAAACAATCCTTATGACTCCCAGTTACGGTAAGCGGTAGATTGCTTTACAAAAATGCACTACATCCATGACTCTTATCTGGTATCTCAAGTCTGAGGATAACTATTTCATGAATTACTTGATGACAAGATCCATAAGTAATCTCATGCTTAGTTGGGATAAGTCCTATATTCTATTCATAGATATCATGTGAATTTGGTATGACTACGCATCAATATACTTTCAAGTATATTCTCACCAACATTCACATTTGTCTTAATTTAATGATATTCCCATATCATTAATTGACAACGGACATTTAGAATAACATAAGTTATTCACGGATTTAAACATGCAAATATAGGACACAATTTATTATTAATGAAAACAAACGTACCTAGTACTTTAATTCATTATAAATAACAATTGCTTAATGTCCTTTATCCAAACACTAAATAGATCAATGCATGATATTACTTGTTAATGAATTATGCCTCAAGTCATGTCTATCATACTTGTTGACAAGGCATAAATCAACTAACTTTGATCTATAAAATTTTGAGAATACTTATTTCAAGAATTATTGAAATTCTTGTATGTGTGCAATCAATTATATTGATATAGTCACACAATCTTTCATAAATGACGTGATATCCTCAACCATCAATTTATGACAATCAAACTTCCAAACATTTTAAAGTTTAAAGTATTCTAACCTTTTAATGTATAATGCAACTATGCTTCTTAGTTAAGCATAACTAGTTTACATGGCCATTATCAAGGATAAAATCCTACCATGACTAGTATTGAGTGTCATCTCAATTAAACAAGCACTATTGTATAATACTACAATATGCCTTTTAACTATTCCGCAAACTTAATATCAATTGTGTAATTTTGATGCCTTAAAATCTTTCAAGATTTGTTGGCTATAACAATTACGCAACAACTTGCCATATTGTTTATACTTAGAATTTTAGGAGCAATTCCAGGATGAGGATCATTATTCTAAGTCCAAACATATTCGATTAGAATATTCACTACACAATTTATCAAATATCTTTTATTAGATATCAAATGTTGTCAAATCATTTTACATTCAAACATGATACAACAATGATACACATGAAAATCCTAGAATCAATCATAGATTTTATTCATGTTTTAACTTATCAAAAAATATATTTTCATTTAGACTATCTAAATGACACGTCATGTCTAAATAGATTTAATTACCACACATGTTTATAATAATAAACATCTATCTCAAGGTTGTATGTTTTACTTCTTAAATTCTTCAAGTAAAGTTTCATTCCAAGTTAAGACTTAACATTTTAACTTACATGGAATGTTACTTCCCATATGTTATACAACATACATTATTTAAGAAATTAAACATAATACTCCCACTAGCTTTTAGGAATACTTAGAAATTGTCTTATTTCAATTATAAATCAAACAATAGATTTAATAATTAAACATAAGAATATTTCATAGATGCATGCATTAATCTATTCATGGATTATTACACTTTGTACACTTCCAAGATAATTATGAATTCAAAAGACCTTTCGATTACTTACCGTCCTTGCTCAAGTAATCACTCAAGAAAGAGTTTTGATATTCCATTGTCATCCTTCATATAAATGAAAATAGATATGACAATTATTATCTTTATGTATTTAATGTGCTTATGAAAGAGTATTCAATCATAGTTAATTACTTAAGTATGATTAATAATCTTGTCACAAGACATACATTAAATATGTGTACAATATTGTCCATATGATTTCTACATAAAGATTTAAACCACTAGGGTTTTCTATCTTTAAATAAACTCATCATCATTCTCTAACTATTAAGAATTAAGATAAACTAAATTTGTAAAATTTTGAATATCTTTATGAACAGCATCTATAACATTCATAGTATGAGTAATTTACCCAATTCATTATTTGGTAATACTTCATCATATAATCCTCAGCATATTAATCAAATATCTGAGATATCCAAGTGGATCTATGAATGAGAATTCCATCATTTTTGAGATCCAACATTTACATGTCTAATCTCATCATGATATCTGCTAGTGTATTTTAAAAGATTATGTATCTTGTAACTTTATCTCTACAAGATAAAACTCCCACTTGTTTTTTGTAATTTATAGATTATCTATAAATAATTAGCAATTAAAGCAACACCATATTGTTCTCTTTTGGGATATTACAAATACACATGATAGTTCCTGACATTCGTTTGTTAAAATCCAGCTTCATCAGAAGTTTAACAAATTCAGAACTTCATTTTTAAGACTTAATGTGATTCATCACATTCCATAATAAATAATGTCTTATAAATCTTCTAGGAGTCTAATTGAGTATATTCAATCCATACTCAATTTCCTAACCTTGATAACTTTTGGAAGAAAAGAAGTTATAGTTATCTTTAATCAAACAATACAAATAACGTTTGCTTTTCCTAACTGAACACACCACAAATTTGTGGTATTTCATTAGAACTCATATTGTGAGATAATCTAACAATATGAAAGATAACTTTGTATTCCTTTTGGCTTACCTATTTCCCAACTAAGTCATCTTAATGGTGAAATAGAATTTCAAGCCTCTTGCATGCATTATAACTCAAGTACTTATTAAATAAGTTACTTCATGTTCATGTCTCAACAAGAAGACATAAACCGTTATAATCTCACTACACGTTATAAATCATTGATCAACTCAATGACTTCTTGTATATGTCTTTAATAAAGAAGACATAACAAGTTAACGTCTTACTTTAGATTATACTAAGTCTTAAAAGACTTCATATTTATAACTTTACAATAAAATATAAATATTTATAACTAAAGTAATCATGAACACCATCATTTGGTTTCAATAGTATTTTCAAGTTAACTTATTACTTCATTTATTTATGTCATTCAAAGAATACATAATTATTGAAGTAGTATTATATTACTTCATGCATTTATGTCATTCCAGTAATACATAGATATTGAAGTTGAAGTAGTCTTGTTATCACTTTGACACAAGTTCTAATAAGTATCTAAATTAGAAACTGTAAATTTTTTTTCATGTGTGGTCTCACGCACACTTGAAAATTTACCTTGTCATTAATTTTGGTCCAGGTCTCACGCATACCCAAAATTAACTCCAAGTGTTTTTAAGACTAGATATGTACAATCATATTAGAACAAGAATCTCTTACCTTGCAGTTAAGAGAATCTACAAAATCATATTCTTTATATGTTGTACCTTGCACACAATAAAGATTTCTCCCACTTGTGCATGGAACAACATCATGTACCACATAGACAACACTACACGCGTTTGTTTAATGTGATTAATATGATTTGCATCATTAGCATAACTAGTAGATATAGAGTTACTCAATCAATCAAGGAAACGCACATGACTATCTTTGAAAATATTAGTATCTATATTTGGAAAGTAATTATCTTGAGGCATTCAAAAGATAATCTGAGTTACAATCAAGACAATAAATCTTGTAACTCCCACTGAATTAGAGAACTTACAATAACCCCTTATTCAGTAATGAGAACACAAAACTCCCACTGAATTCGACACCATAATAAGTGTTTCATAAACCAGTGAAAGAAAAGAGTGTCCTTGTTACTTTCCTACATCTTTGACAAAACCTATTCGTAACAATTACTTAGGTTCTAAAAGATTGTATTCTACTACGTAATTGATGGACTATCCACATTTACATCAAATGTGATTCATCACATTGCTTACTATTAACTTGAAAAATTGGCATGCAATTTCTTCCATAATAGGTCTACAATTCCAACAATTGTATGTAGTACTTCAAATGGTTAAAACAAAACAAACAGATATACTAGCTTGTCTTTTACCATTATGCGGTAATTAGTCTAGCTTCTAATTTAATAACTCATAAATTCGCAATAACCTTAACGATTAAAACTTGCTATGAGTTATGTATTTAGAATTTAGACAATTCTAATTTTCCCATCATACCTTTCTCATTCATGAAAAGGAATAGGATTTAGTCTCACGCTTCTCATATGAAAGGAGACTAGGTTTATTCTTTTAATGAAATTGACTCTAACCAAAACCCCTACGGGTGTAGATCAATTTACTAATAAAGAATAACCCTTGTTTACGGTTTATCGTTGCATTAATACAATTAAAAGAATTTACAAAATTCAGTTTAGTATTTTCGATAATTACTCTTTAAGAAAATAACATACCCATTGGTAAATATTCATATAAACCATAGTATTTTCTTAAAGCTAGGATCCTAATTGACATAGTACCATTACATCAGTTGATCTGCTAGTAATGATAGTATTCAACTAGGTAATCTGTCGAACAATAATTGGCAAACAATTTTCCAATTCCTAGATCATTATGGGATTTACATCAAATTGATTCATCAATTTGCAATGTAAGCATGTTTCATCCCATCTCATGCCTTAAGCTCTAGGTCTCACGCATCAGCTTAATTAAGTTGTCTAACTTAGAAACTGTAAATTCATCCATGTGTGGTCTCACGCACACTCGGAAATTTACCTTGTCATTAGTTTTGGTCCAGGTCTCACGCATACCCAAAATTAACTTCAAGTGTTCCTTATAGTTAGATGGCATGTAACTTAAATTTTAGGGTATTTAGTTTTTGGTGTGACAAAAACATGTACAAAGACGCATGCACTCATCTTTGTATCATTAGTTTTCAAAACAATTTTTTATTAACCAATTAGTTAAGAGTAAACCAAAAACTATGTACTTGAGGTATTGGGTTCACCAATTAAAGAAGTACCAACAATTATCGCCCACATATCCTACTCTTACATGTTATTCGGATATTTGCCACAAAAGTGGCGCGTGGAATTGAGGTAAATCACCCTTAAGATGATAGTGTACGTAAATAGTGATATAGGTAAGTCGCAGTTGACGCACAAGCGGGCCCGGAGAGCCGGTAGGAGCGAATCTCTTAAAAAACCCCTCTCGAGATAAACCCACCACACAGTTTGTCAACTTTGGTCCGCCTTTCACACACTATTGTACAAAAACATCAATCAAGCAAAAGTTTATGATCTTAATCTTAAAAATTAAGTAACAAAGTTTAGATCTTGCTAGTCTCACCTGGGAGCAAATTACCGTGCGAAGCGAACCACTGTCGGCACATAAGACACCGCAAGATCCTTACTTTATTACTTTATGTTTCACCGTTATTAGTCCAATTTAATTTTTCTTTGAAAATTACCCTTTTTATTGCTTACTTTAACATATCACATATAAAAAAAACAATAAACAAGTAATTAAAAGAAAAACAAACAATCAACTAATAAGAAAACAATTAATTGTTAGTGAAACATCTATCCACATGCAACCTTTTAAACAAATCCTATTAATAATCTATATGTGAATTATTATGTATAGAATTAATAAAACTCCCATTGGTTTTCGAGCTCATTGTACCCAATGGACCACAGTCGCCAACAATTGGCCGCGTAAGTTTTAATAATAATATACCACGTTGCACATAACCGATTCATTAATTTAATATATTAGGTCTTCCCTAATTTTTAGATTTATCTAAACATGTAGCAAACGTCTAAACAATTTAATTCAAGTAATTATCCGTGACTAACATGCATGTTTTGTCACGGACTCATGCATATCACATAGCAATTAGGTCACAAGATTCATAACACAACAACTTGTTCAAAACCTAGGGTTTCTAATTAATCATAATTAATTATGAAAACCACAAACCCTAATTAGGGTTTATGGACAAAATCGACACCCCCCCCCCCCAAATTAGGGTTAGGGTTTTGACTTTTATTAAAAAAAAATTATTTTTTATTAATAAAAACCCTAGAAAATAAAACATGTATAATCTAAACAATTTAAAGATACGTTTTTTTTTTTTTTTTTTATTGTTTAAGTAATTAATTACATGTTATACCTGGCTCTTGATGCCACTGTTGGAATTTAGTAATCATGACAATCATATATTAAACCCATAATCAAAGTACACAAGAATGCGGAAGCGAGTAAACAAGTATAACACATAATAATTAACTAAAACATAAATAGGAACGTACCTTTAGGTTCTAGCAAGAGCAAGAACAAGAACCAATCTTTAAATCTTCAATAAAGATGAACCCTAATAAGGGTTTATATGGATCAATGATTAACCCCTTACCGTTTTGTTAATCGATCCCTTGATAATTACTATAGTGAGTAATTACCTCGTTCTTGTACACACAAACTAATCACGAATAAAAGGTTTTGCAAGAAACAAGAACACTAATTTTTCTTTATGAAAAATTCGATCCACAAAACCCAAAGGGTGTTTGTTCGACCGGTTTTGGACAAGGAAGAAGAGAAGAAAAAGTTAGGGATAACTTGTGTGCACAAAAGATGTGAATGAGTATCCCTAAGCCTTGTATATATACTAGAGACAACTTGGAGGACAAGTTTTGGGTGGGTTGGATTTCCCTAACCCTTGTCGACCGGTTCTATAAGCCCAAGAGGGGTTTCTAGACCCTTCTTGGCACTTAGTTTCACTCTAGTCCTTTTCTTTCATATTTAACGATAGTTAGTCCATACGGTTAAGTACTAACGACCGTTAAGTCCGTTAAGTGTTTAAATAATTATATATACATAACATTTAACATATATAATTATTATGTTTTTATTCTCGTTTGTATTGTGTGCAATCCCGAGGTCTCGGGTTCGATACTAGACATTTACACATTAATTTATAACCATATTCCAATAGCCTTTTGATAAGAATCATAAGATACATTTTCCAGATGCCAAATTAGTTGTGTTGCTACTTGCATACAAAGGCCTTTTCTTTGTAATGGCATAAACTTTAATTGAAATCGACTGGCAAGAAGGTAGAACAAACAAAATTAACATTGCAAAATTACATGCACACTTTGGTCTATGCTTTAGTGATACCACACGGTATGCTTCGGTGATCTTCGGCAAAGTGGATTTTCGTAACTATTACCGATTGGTTTTGTGTGAGAGCAATAAAAAGTAACGGTTAAATTTTAAAAAACTATGTGAATGCAAGCAGTCTTTTTTGACACAATAGCATGTTTTGTATGCCCATTAAAAGATTAAAGATAGCAATAAAAAACTAACAGAAGTGAACATGCTAAAAATCGAGATACATATAAATTATGTGAATGTATATATGAATAGAGAGAGAAAGTACCTGGTGTTTCAGGTACAAAAATGGACATGTGTTTGTAAGAAAAGAGTTTAAAGAGAAGACGACATTAACATATGAGAGAGAGAGAGTTCTGTTAATGTCTTGAAAGTGAAGGAATAATAATAAAAATATTAATTAATGATATATGTGAAAATGAAGTATCACATCTTTGCTTTCATGGCCATAACTTTATTTTGTGAGAATCCAAGAAATATGTTTTTGAGTTCACGATTTTGTATTTTGTACCTTAAAATTTTAATTTTTGTTTTGGTTTAATCAGTTTTAATATATTGTTTTGATATATGGTTAGGAGGTGATTTTATGTATTTAAAAAAAAAAAAAAATGTGGCAAATTGGTGAAACCGCAGCAACCAATTTGGTGAAAATTAGGGTGAATTGGTGAAGTGTGAGTTGAAAGGTTTTTATTGGGTATTAGGTACCAGTACCGGTTCCATCTCCCGTCCCAATACCAGCTGGTGATGATGTGCTTGGAGTTGTACTGCTGCAAAAGTACGTAGAGAAACCTTAAAGCAATAAAAAAGTATAGTGTTTTTTGTACTTTACTTTTTTAGTTGGAAACAAAAAACAAATATATTTAACACACAAAAAGTCTTTGAAGAGCATCTTTATGCATCACATATTATTTACCATCATGACATTGTATTTAGGGTAAGATTTAAGTTCTAAACACGCTGAAGGAAAGGCCTTTTAACTCAAATCAACAAGTTAAACACACAAAACCATAAAAATGGGATCTTTATCAAGAAACACACCCACATAATAGATCCAAAACATGTAATACGGTATGGATACTTGCCAAGACAATCGCTCGATCTTCACAAGACAGGATATATAAACTTGAATATATTAATTGATCGAATGAATAAACCAGGTCTCATACGTACATGTGTTAAAGGAATCTAAAAAACTTGGTCAACCAGGATATAATAAGCATAGCTGATGTCAGGGACTTGTGCGACTTGTGTCCCACGTACGTCAACGTCAACATAATGAGACCAAACAAACAACTTTACGAAAAGTTTCAAAAGAGCAAGATCTATCTAGTAATAAAAAATACTTGAAAAGAAAAGGTCTATCTAGTTGGAAAACAGCAATGATTAAGCAGTTAAGCACACAAAATCTGTAAAAATGTGATCTTTATGCATCAAGAAACAATTCAATGGGGCAAGATCTACATAAAACGATGCTAAGGTTATTAGTTAGAAAACACACCATGGGCTCCCAGCATTACAAGCAGAAGTTGCACCTGTTTATCATCAAGAAACAACAAACAATAATTACATCATTTTGGTGTGCTTGTTGGTGTACACGCTCTACTTCAAAAAAGTACAGGCCAATAAAGCAGTAATGATCAAGAAAGTCTTACAAGCTGCAGGGGCTGTTTGGCTAACACTAGTTGTGCCTGCAAAATCACAACTCCATGGGATTTGACCTTTCCTTTGGAAATAGCTGTTCACAGCATAGTCACAGTGATCTTTTACTGTGTTAGGGTTATAACAAGCTCCTTGTTGAAGGATTAGAGCACAATCAGCTCCATTTCCACATGCAAAGTCTATGTTCTTTTGAAGAACTGGGTTACTCTGTGCCGCGCCACATGCACAATAAGCTGCACCTGTTACACTGGAATATAATTTTGCCCTTCAACAAGAGGTAATAGCCTAATTACCTAGCAACCTCAAATACAGTGCATATGGTTGCCCATGCAGGGCAGCGGTCCAAAATGGGGAAAGTCATTCCCAATAGATCTATTCACGGCATTCGCGTTCACTCGCGAGTGATTAACGGTTCACGATAAAGAAGGGACTTTCAGGCTTTGGGAAACTTAGGCAATAACAATGTCAGGATAGCATACAGTTTTCAAAGCATTGTGATCATACTTATTTATAGCATGTATCTCCCCCACGGAGTTTGTAAAACAATTAAGGTAAAATTGGGGCTATGAACTCACCAATAATGAAGTAGCAACGGAAATCGGAGAAGTGTGCACGTCGAGAAAACCGCATGATCACAAGTGACCTAAATAAAATATAACACGACTTAGGCTCGGGGATTAAAGTATAATACTTATTATTTATGACTTAACTCAGTACTTGAACTCAAAATATCACATGGTCATTTATTTAAAAGTCTTATAGCAAGACATGGGTCGAAAGACGTTTAATAAAGTTTATATGGTTTAAAAATGCAATGCTGATGGAAATTTTATAAAATTGCCGCACCAATTGGGTCGCCATTTCTAAACCGTGAAGGCTAAAATTATGAACTTTATATGCTTGAAAAGGTATGACTCTGTACAATATGAAAATCAAGACCTCACATTATTGAGAACTTCAGAACATGGGTAAAATTACAAATTTACCCCTGTGTCTCTAGATAGTTATACTCAGCATCCAAATGGGTTTAGGAAAAAGAGTGTATCTTCTTATCTACAGGTCTAATGGACACATGGCTTATGAAAAACGTTTTATACAGGTCTTGGCTACAACTTTAATGTTTACACCAACCTAATGTTCTTTACAACATTTTAGAGTAATTAGCCTTTCAAATCTGACATGCATTCTTGGACCAGTTTTAGTGTGGATTTTCTCTAAAAATCTACAGGACGAATTAAGAGGTAAGGTTTTCGGGAAAATGATCCTAAGACCTTTATCTAACTCCTAATATTTTTATTTTTTAATAAAACCTTTTGGGTACAAAATGGTGAACGGATCTTGAAGCATCAAATCTGGGACAGACTATTGACCAATCAAAATGGCTATTTTTGTACATTTATTACCTCTAATACACATGCATGCTCAAGACCAATGATTCCTACTCTTTTATTCATCCAATAACTCAATATTTCCAGGAGATGAAAGATTATCTTTAGTTTTAACTTTAGTTTTTAGTAACAAACATCCAAGATAAACATCCATAACTAGCCAAAAACTCAATAAGATCCATTAATCTCTTGCATAACTTTTACCTGTCAACACTAACCAATTATCAAACCACATATTTCCCATAAGATCTTGACTCTAATCAACTAAAATGATACATGCAATAGAAGTTTGCTTTGTCTTAAAAATAATCACTAATAACCATAAGAAACTAAAGAAAATGAGGTGAAACTAAGTAGAGAAACTTACTAGGGCTAACAAGGACAACTAATACATGGTCTTGGATACTAGAAAACTTGATGAAGATGGTCTTGAGGGGGAGGGAGATTCACGGCAGCAGCAAGAGGGAAAGGAGGAGATGATTTTGGTGTTGGGTTAATTTAGAGAGAGGTTGGAGGTGCATGCAACTTAAAATGATGTTGTTTTCTTGGAAATGAGAAGTAAGTGTGTATAAGTAGCTAAAGTGAAGGGTGTGGCCGGCCTAGGGAGGTCTTGGGCTGATTATTTCCCCTTTTTGTTTTTATTTAGTGTATTGCTACATTTAGTATAAGTAGTATAAGTCCCGGAGTGATTTAAGGACCAACGGAGCTAAACCGGTAACATTATAAGCCTAAATTATGGAAATAAATGTCGTGAAGATACGATTTTTATAACCTAGTTCTTATCACCATCTCATTTCTCTTTGGTCTCTCCCTCTCTTGAACGAAATAAAGCAGCCTCCAACACCCTTGGCCTTTAATTTACTTGATCATGTTCATCTCCAATCAAACATTAAGTGTTCTTGTTGGTTTCTTGATCTTGGTAAGTTCCCCAAACTCATTTTCATCTCATTCTTATGTTTTTATAGATTTTTTTTAGATCTAAGCTAAACATCTCTTGCATGTGTCATTTAAGATGATTTGATTCAAGATTTAATTGGAAATAGGTTCTTTGATAATTGGTTAGGATTGATTTGTTAGAGTTATGCAAGAGTTTAATGGATTTTATGAGTTTTGGACTAGTTATTGATGACTTACTTGGATATATTGTTTAGAAAACTGAAGTTAATCCTCAATATAATCTTTCATCTTCTGGACTTATTGATTTATTGGATGAATAAAAGGGTAGGGATGATTGATTTTGGACAAGCATGGGTATTAGACACAATAATTATACATAAAGTAGATCATTGTCATTGGCCCAAATCTGTCCCAGATTTCATCCAAAAAAACGACTTAACTATTTTGTCCTCAGGAAGTTTTATGCTTAAATAAAAATATTGGGAGTTAGCCACAGGTCTTAGGATCATTTCCCCAAAAACCTTACATCCTAATTCATCTTGGAGATTTTTAGAGAAAATCCACACTAAAACTGGTCCAGGAATGCATGTCAGATTTGATGGGCTATTTACTCTAAAATGTTGTAAAGAACATTAGGTTGGTGTAAACATGAAAGTTGTAGCCAAGACCTGTAGAAAACTTTTCTCACAGGCCATGTGTCCATTAGACCTGTAGTTAAAGAGATACACCTTTTTTTCTAAACTCATTTAGATGCTGAGTATAACTATTTAGAGACACAAGGGTAAATTGGTAATTTCACCCATGTTGTAAAGTTCTCAGTAATGTAAGGCCTTGATTTTCATATAGTACAGAGTCATACCTTTCTAAGCATATAAAGTTCATAATTTTAGCCTTCACGGTTTAGAAATGGCGACCCGATTAGTGAGGTAATTTCATAAATTTTCCATCAGCTTTGCATTTTAAACCATTTAAGCTTTTATAAACGTCTTTTTGACCCATGACTTGCTACAAGACTTTTAAATAAATGACCATATGATATTTTGAGTTCAAGTACTGAGTTAAATCACAAATAAAAGTATTATACTTTAATCCCCGAGCCTAAGTCGTGTTATATTTTATCTAGGTCACTTGTGATCTTTGCGGTTTTTCTCGACGTGCACACTTCTCCGATTTCCGTTGCTACTTCATTATTGGTGAGTTCATAGCCCCAATTTTTACTTCAATTGTTTTACAAACTCCGTGGGGGAGATACATGCTATAAATATTTATGATCACAATGCTTTGAAATTGTATGCTATCCTGATATTATTATTGCCTAAGTTTCCCATAGCCTGAAAGTCCCTTCTATCATGAACCGTTAGTTACATGCGTGTAAACGCGAATGCCGTGAATAGATCTATTGGGAATGACATCCCCCATTTTGGACTGCCCTGCTGGGCTACCATATGCACTGTATTTGAGGTTGCAAGGTAATTAGGCTGTTACCTTTGAAGGGCATCTTTATATTCTATTGAATATCTGAAAATGACGTTAAAGTTCGGTGTCATGAGCTTAGGGCAATAATAACTTTTCCGACTTTGTATTCGTTGCTTAGTCGCTTTCATAAACTGAATTATATTGTGATCAACTGCTTATTACTAAAACTCTATGGATTCACTCAACCTTTGTGTTGACGTTTTAGCATGTTTTATCTCAGGTTTAAAAGCAAATCTAAGACAAATCCATTTGAGAACTAGCAGAAAGGAAAAAAAAGAGATCTTACTGGAGTAGCCTGCCATGGCTAAGAGAACCACCATGAAGAGAGCAAAAGCAGCCATGGTTAAAATGGTGTTTACGAAAAGGTGTTTTATAGCTATGAGTTTGGAGGGAGAGTGTATGTGTGTGTAACAATGTGATTTGATACGGAGAGAGAGAGTATATATATAAGGGGAAACTATTAAAAAAACAAAAGCAAATCTAAGACAAATCCATTTGAGAACTAGCAGAAAGGAAAAAAAGAGATCTTATTGGAGTAGCCTGCCATGGCTAAGAGAACCACCATGAAGAGAGCAAAAGCAGCCATGGTTAAAATGGTGTTTACGAAAAGGTGTTTTATAGCTATGAGTTTGGAGGGAGAGTGTATGTGTGTGTAACAATGTGATTTGATACGGAGAGAGAGAGTATATATATAAGGGGAAACTATTAAAAAAGGGTGATTATAGTCGAACACACCCTCGAGGCTCCAGTGCTGTCGCCGCCTGTACTGTCTGTTTTACGGCTTGTATCTTTTGACCAAAGTAGGGGGCCTCCCCCAATAGGGGTGTTAGTATATTAGGACATATTAAAAAAATTATCAAACTAGTCGCGAAAATCGGTTTCGTGTAGTGAACAAAAATTTTAAAAAAAAAGTGTAGTTAACTTCCAAAGACACATTTAAATACGCAACCGGTAACCTGACAAACCGGTTTTGCGCCACGTCAGCAGTTTTTTTTTTTTTTTTTTTTTTTTTTTTTTTTTTTTTTTTTTTTTTTTTATCTCACATGTACCCCTACCCTCATAAATTACATATATGGTCCCTCTCGTTACATTAAATTGCGTCCAACGTCTAAAACCATAATTTTTTAGAAAAATAAATATTTTTTTTGGAAATAAATTTTTTTAGAATAATAATTTTTTTCCGAAAAAAAAAATATTTATTTCAGAAAATAATTTTTTTTTTGAAATTAATTTCTAGAAAAAGAAACAAAAATTTTTCGGAAAAAAAATAAATACTTTTTGGAAAATTATTTAAAAGAACAATAAATATTTTTCAGAAAAAAAAATTCGGAAAAATTAAATTTTTCGGAAAAATTATATTTTTTTATAAAAAAAAAATTTCGGAAAAATAAATTTAAAAAAAATTTCCGAAAAATTAAAATTTTTTTTATAAAAAAATTTTTTCGGAAAAATAAATTAAAAAAAATTCTGGAAAATTAAATTTTTTTATAAAAAAAAAAATTTTCGTTAAAAATAAATTTAAAAAAAAAATTTCCGAAAAATATTTATTTTCCGAAAAAAAAAATTCTGAAAAAAAAATTATTTTCTAAAAAAAATATTTTCGGAATAAATTTTTTTGGTGTAAAAAAATTTGTTTTCAGAAAAAAATTATTTTTGTGTAAAAATATTTTTGGAAAAAATATATAAATTTTCTAAAAAAAAATGATTTTGGACGTTGTACACAATTTAGCGTAACGACAGAGACTATTTATGTAATTTAGCTTAAGGACGGTGCCTGCAATTTTCAAAATATGGTAGGGTAAAATGGTTAATTCAAAAAAAAAATTGTGTTTATTATTTAAAAAAAACCTGCAACCGGCTGGCCAGGTCATCGGTTACGTATTTAGATGTGTTCTTGGAAGTTAACAACACTTTTTTTTAAAAAAAAAATTGTTCGCCACACGAAACCGATTTTCACGACTAGTTCGATAATTTTTTAAAGGTTTCCCCTATATATAACGAATCTATTGTGGTCATGAGAATAACATATACTCACTATACATTACTCGATTAGTCATGTAAAAAAACTATTTAGACAAGTTGATCAAATCCTGTTATAGAAACCCAAATCACGAAATAATAGTCGATCTTAGCACGAGTGTTACTTAATCATCATAGTAGAAGTTAGCTACTATAACCCAAGATCATCTTTTTATAACCTATTTGATAACTAATGATGCTCTATATATCTCAAAGATTATTCTCAAATACATGTACTATTAAGTAATGTTATAATGTGTAATATTATGCCAAGAATACTAGATATGTACATGATATCACCGTTGTGATAAGTAACATTTTGCCAAGAATATGCTAGATGCTAACTTGTCTTATACTAGAGTTGATTGATATAAAATATTAAAAGATGAACATATATATATGATGAATTGGAGCACTCATTAAAAGGTTAAAGTGACCCATTGAGGGTAGGTTGTGAGTTCGAATCTTTTGAAATCACTAATACTAATAAGCTTTTGAAATCAAACTACTTCAAGTAACTTATCAAAATAAGCTGTAAATTTCAGCTACAACTCGACATCGATTGGTTTGCTAAACACATCCGTTACATTAGTCTATTACCTATGTTTTACACTCAACAAGAGTGGATGGAAAATCTAGAATAGTTATGTCAAAAAAACTATTTAGACAAGTTCAAATCCCGTTATAGAAACCCAAATCACGAAATAATAGTCGATCTTAGCACGAGTGTTACTTAATCATCATAATAGAAGTTAGCTACTATAACCCAAGATCATCTTTTTATAACCGATATTTAAGACACATTAGTAAAAGCATTAGTCCTCATTCAACACACGTTAGTAAAACCAAATTTTCTTCTCTTACGAAGTGGCGGCCCGGACATGGAATGCGATTATATATATTGCCTTCCTTTCTTCACCACTTTTCATCAAAATCGTATCGATCTCAACAAAACGCTTGTTAATTCAATGCTCATATTTTTGTTGATATAATAGAGTTCTTGAATAATGAACGTTTAAGATTCCTTTAATTTCTTGTTGAGATCGACTAAGATATGTAATCGCAATTTACGGCTTTTTTTTTGCCATATTCACAGTACTAATGCAAATGGAGAAGACTCTATAAAGTGAAAATACTCACTTCTAAAAGTAGTTTGTCCTTGAGTAGAGGGTCAGGGAAGAGGGTCAGGGATTTGGATATTATATGGTTGTGACAAATTTGTGCAAATAAGATTCCATATGGGATTTGGATTTGTCATTACGTATTTAAAGTGTTCTTCAATCAAAGTTAGCTTAAAATATCTTTCCTCAGAATAAACGAAATGATGAAAGATTTTATTCTTAGTCGGTATATATAATATCAAACTTCAGTTAGCTAAAGCTATACGTATTATAGTGTTATGCTAATGCTATTAATGGTAAGATGAGTGGCACAATTTAAATAGTCTTTTGGCTTGCATGTGACCTAAACATGATAAGATTGAAAGTAGGTTGGCTTAACCAATCAAGAGTGGTCTAATGGAATTTTCTTTGTTTCATAAAGTGATATAATTAGTATGAAACCATTACGTGCCACAACCGACTACACTTTTCCTTTTTAGTCTCTAGTTAAGTTTTGTTATCTGATTCCACATTGTTTTTGACAATATATCATCTCTTAACTGTAATCTTTAAGATATAGCTAGTTTTTACGATACACTTAAACAATCGTGTATATGCTATTGGAGATGCATTTGTGGCGAAAACAAGGCACAGGAACACGAAAATAATAGTAGTAATCTTCATGAGTGCGTTGAAGCAATATATATTAATAAATGATATCATAAAATAAAGTATGCATGTAGGTCCATGTGGAGTTTAATTATGACCATCTGATTGTTTTAAAATAAATTATTTACCATTGTATTATTTAAAATCATTGACTATTGTATGGCTTCACTTTCTTTTATTAATAACGCAACATAAACTTATTCTTTTATTAAACGAAAACTGTGAATGAAAAAGAAAACTATGTAGCTTTACTCCCTTCATTCGATTTGGTTTTGGTTAAATTCGACTTTGATAGTACCCTCATTTGGTTATATTGTTTTATGAAAATACATGCTTTAGTGAACGTAAACAGTATTGAATGCGTCTAGAGAACCATTTGTCCCACATCTGATAAGTATTGAACGATTTGGTTTTGGTTAAATTCTCTCTCCTCATCTAAAGATTATTCAACGATTTGGTGGAGAGAGAATGAGGAGAAGAGGATTCTAAGGCTAGACACAATGCAAAGGGTCAATCCCTCCTATTTTTCCTGCCACGTCAGCTTTCTCTCTCCAGCGACCTGCAGGCGATTCAGTGCCACAGTGAGGGCGACCAAGTTCAATTTTTTTTTTTTTTTTTTTTTTTTTTTTTTTTTTTTTTTTTTACAACAAACTTAATAAAACATTAATTTCATTAATAAAAACACAACCGTTACAAGACTAAATTTAAAACTTAAAACATTACAATAAAAACATAAAAAATGCAACACGATACGAAATTAAAACATTACAATACTAAATTAAAAACTTAATACTTCAATTGTAATCCGGGTGATCCCAGGTTTGAGAGTTGTTGGAGTTGTAACCGTCGTCGTAAGGATCATAGCTCGCCAACCTCTCTTCGTCTAACTTAGCTTCCAACCTGCTCAGCTCCCGCTCATCTTCAGAGTTCCATTCATCAGCAGCAGCTTGCACATTTCCCTCATAACCTTGCTGAAAGTGATCCAGATGAGGTTGTTGCTCAACAACTCTTTGTCCAGATGAACTTGATGCACCTTGCTGCACATTTTCCTCCAAATTTAGTTGGAAGTGCTCCAGATGAGGTTGTTGTTCTTCTTGTTGTTGTTGTTGTTGTTCAACGGCAGCAGCTTCCACATTCTCTTCAAAACTCCAACGTATCTTGTTGGAGATTTGGTTCTGTATCTGATTCACACAAGACCACAACGTCTCAACAACGGCAGCGTCTTTACGATATTCATCGTACCAAAACTGGTCGATCACGTATTTTCTGTCGTCCGAGATGTCGTTGCACTCAACGTATCGTTCTCTCAAACGTCTTTTGCGTAGTTTGGCGAGTTCAAACTTTTTAATCACTTCGACAATAGCCTCTTGGCGTTCATTGTCTTCTTTTTCAGCTTGTTGTTTGACAAAGTTTTGGATTTGTTTGGCGGTGTGGGGAAGTTTACAAGCCATTTTTTTTTGTTTGATTTTTTGTTTGAAAGTGTGTGTTTCAAAGGTGTGTTTGAAAGTGGTATTTATAATGTGTAAAGTTTATTTATTATTATTTTTTTACTTAAAATGCAACGGTCCATTTTTATTTTGAATTGTGCATGTTTAAACTTTAAACAAGATACTAGTGCTAGAAATTTGGATCAAAAAGCAAAAAAAAAAAAAAAAAATGGTGTAGCACTCGGTCTCAACCAAGACCGAGTTTCTTTCTTTACTTGCTTCTAATCGGTCGAGACCGACTCCCCACAATGGAAACGATCGGTCGTTTGGTTGTCGACCGACTAGCTCGACCGATGCATTGTGTTTAGCCTAAAAGTGGGGCAGATGCGATAAGTTCTAATAGTTTCTTACATCTGAAAGACATGTCTTTATATATTTATTTATAGTTTTAAATGCTATAAGTTCTAATCATCCTTTTTGTAGGCTTTTTGTTTTATATTACATAGAGGATGATTAAGGCTTCTGACATTTATAAACTATACAATTTTCTATATGTCCCAAATTGTGTATGTGCTAAGGCTGTTTTAAGTATATGTTAAAAGAGAAACAATAGATCAATGATTATCTTTAATATAGTTTTGCTTATACATTATGATGTATAGTATATAGTTTCTTACCAGATAATTAACATATATGTTATTCTCATGACCAAGATAGCTTATTTCGGAATTTTTTTTAAAAGAAATTTTAGACACTTGGTTAAGATAGATTTATTGCTTATAAAATAAAGTTTTGTTTTCTATTTTTATGTATAAGTTCCAGATAGTGATCGAGTTTTAGACTCTTAATTAGTACTAATAACTAGTGCTTTGTGAAAAGGTATTCTAATAGTGTAGTTTTATAAACACAAAATCATTTTAATCAGCATATAAACTCAGATTCACTTAAACCAACATATACACACATTGACTTACAACGTTGTTCCAAGTGACTTCACCACAAATGCTCGCACAACGTTGCATGCCACTTACTATTTTGAGCTCAAGTTTAATTCTCAAAATATAACCTATTTTCAAATATCTATTATGTTTGGCTATAAAGCTTGTAAAAGTTTTTCTTATAAAATAAGCTTCATAGACTTTTAAATTGTAAAGTACTTCTAAGTAGCTTATAAAAAGCTTTAAATTTCAACCAATGTTTTAAAAACCGGAATTTTAGTCGAACCGGCCATGCTTCCGTCACCGGTCGAACCGGCCGAACCGCCCAACAAAAAAAAAAAAAAAAAAAAAAAAAAGTAAAAACCGGTTGAACAAAACCGGTTGAACCGGAAAAACCGGCCGGTTCGAAACAGTAAATGAGACCGGGGTCTAAAAACCGGGGTTTAAAAACCGGCCGGTTTGGTCCGGTTTTTAAAACATTGATTTCAACTAGTGTCCTGTCCATGCATCAACTAATTTGTCAAACATACTTGGTACGTAGTATTTCAATTTGGTTCATCTTAAGTAATGGAAATGGGAATAACAATGGGAATGCTAAGGAATATAATGAATATTTCTATTATAATTGATGGTGATTGGTTTATAATGTGAAAAAACTAACCAATTTCTTATAAATTAACTTCTTTGAAATGAATAAAACTACCTAAATCAAGATCTTGCAAATGATTTGAATCAAGCTACACCTTCTAAATATTTACAAATTAAGTACTAATATTTGAAGAGGAAAATTATTCATATGAATAATTTGGTATATAGATGATCATCAAAATGTTGTTGCTGCAACGAATAACCACACCAAAACTCTATATGAGAACAAATCTATTTTATAAAAGTAGCAACCATCATTACTTTTGTTTAGTCAAGTCAGAAAACAATAAAGAAAAAATGAAATTAGATGAATAGAAATTTAAAACTTGGTGGCAGATGTGGGGAGAAAAGGAAGGGAAAAAGAAAAATATGGACCCCCCTGTCGCGTGATACCTTCAACTAAGCGAACCCTTAAACCTTTTAAAAATAGATAAAGGTGGCACAAGAGAACCCTTAAATCTTTTAAAAATAGATAAAAGGTGGCACAAGAGAACCCTTAAATAAAACAACACATCAATAAGATTTTATTACTCCTGGATAGAATTAAAATGAAAGAAAGAAAACATTTTAATTACATAAATCTATTGATGATATATAACCAGTTATTCAGTTAATTTAATGAGTCTCATCCTGTTACTATTAGTCAAACAAAAAAAATACAGTAGTATTTTATAGAATTGAGTTATGGATAACATTTCAACCAAACCGTATATAGTAAATACTCATATATCATCTTTACTCTTACCAAACAAGGTAAATCAAAATCTAAAACATGTAGATGAATCAAAATCACCAAAACCTGATATCATATTATCATTATAGGCAAAGATTTATATCCTATCAAATATTACTTTCATATTTTTCTTGGTAACATGGGTACTTGAACATTTTACATCGTGTATATACCCTTATACCTTGCCCATTTAGCACCTAAAATGTCCCATTTTATTCATCACTATCTCTTTCAGTTATCACCTAGTGGCTCATTAGTAACATGCTTGTAAATAACCCATGCGATTATTGAGCCAACAATAGCAATAAAAGGCAAGAAACGAAAGTGGGTTAGTCTCCTGATCACTGTCCATGTCCCAGTCCCGTTTCCTTTCCCAGTGCCAACTGTTCCCGTAAAAGTACCGGTTCCGTTTTCCGTCCCAATACCAGGTGGTGATGATGTGCTTGGAGTTGTACTGCTGCAAAAGTAGAGAAACCTTAAAACATATCCACATAACATAGATCCAAAACATGTAATACGGTATGGATACTTGCAAAGACAATCGCTCTTCATACATGAGTATTTACAAGAGAATAAAACTAAAGAAAAGGAATCTAAAACACAGAAACTTGGTCAACAAGGAAAACAAATATTCCGTACTTATCTAACTATATTATAATTGAAACCACGTCAACATGATGAGACCAAACAAACAACTTTACGACAAGTTTCAAATAGAACAAGATCTATCTAGTGATAAAAAATACTTGAAAAGAAAAGGTCTATCTAGTTGAAAAACAGCAATGATTAAGCACACAAGTCTGTAAAAATGTGATCTTTATGCATCAATTAGAAACACGATCACATAACGTTGTCTCTAAACAAATTTTGGCCATGTGGCCCAAATTTTGAAAAGAAAAGGTCTATTTAGTTGAAAAACAGCAATGATTAAGCAGTTAAGCACACAAAGTCTGTAAAAATGTGATCTTTATGCATCAAGAAACAAGCTCACATAACGTTATCTCTAAACATGATGACTTACTCCGTAATAAACAATTCAATGGGCAAGATCTACATAAAACGATGCTAAATATGAAAGGTTATTAGTTAGAAAACACACCATGGGCTCCCAGCATTACAAGCAGAAGTTGCACCTGTTTATCATCAAGAAACAACAACAATAATTAATTACATCATTTTAGTGTGTTTGTTGGTGTACACGCTCTACTTCAATTCACAAAGTACAGGCCAATAAAGCAGTAATGATCAAGAAAGTCTTACAAGCTGCAGGTGCTGTTTCGCTAACATTAGTTGTGCCTGCAAAATCACAACTCCCTGGGATTTGACCTATCCTTTGGAAATAGCTGTTCACAGCAAAGTCACAGTGATCTTTTACTGTGTTAGGGTTATAACAAGCTCCATGTTGATGGATTGGAGCACAATCAATTCCATTTCCACACGCAAAGTCTATGTTCTTTTGAAGAACTGGGTTACTCTGTGCCGGGCCACATGCACAATAAGCTGCACCTGTTACACAAACCACATAAAAAAGGTGGTTACTTTTTGACCCCAAAAGCAAATCTAAGACAAACCCATTTGAGAACTAGCAGAAAGGAAAAAAAGAGATCTTACTGGAGTAGCCTGTCTTGGCTAAAAGAACCACCATGAAGAGAGCAAGAGCAGCCATGGTTAAAAAGGTGTTTACGAATTATGGTGGACAGAAAAGAAGAGGAATCACAATAATTTGAAAAGAAGAGGCGATATATGTTAGGCTTTATAGCCAAATATGAATCACAATAACCCTTGGACTTCTATCCACTTTGCTCTTCAACTAGAAACAACTTTCATTTGCCCAGAATAAGTCCCTTAAATTATAATTTTATTTTATTATCCTAAATTATTATAAGATGGCTTGTGTGTCACATTTGATACGAAATTTGAAAATGCAAAAATATAATGGGGATGCGTGGTTAGCGAGTGGTTTCAGTGTTGGTATTGGGTCCCACATAATTTACGTACGAAGGCTGTATTATTCTCATGGCCACAACGTTATCTCTAAACAACTTTCATTTGCCCAGAATAAGACTTAATGCTTCTAAAATCAAGTTCTCTTATCATTATTTTATTTAAAAGTAGCAACCATAATACTTTTGTTTAGTCAAGTCAGAAAACAATAAAGAATAGTTGAAATTAGATGAATAGAAAATTAAAACTTGGAGGCAAATGTGGGGAGAAAAGGAAGGGAAAAAGAAAAATAACTGTTGAGGTATGTATGCTATTTGGTTGGAGCACGTGTGGCTTCCTTCGGATGAACGAGCGACATCCTTCAAGTACCGTCACAAGTGACAAACACGTGTTAGTCTCGCTTTGGGTTTGATCCTAATGACAAGTTCCAGCGTGAGAATGATTAATAGATATGGGACGGGTGGTTAAGCGGTTAATGAAAGTAAATTTGTGTGTAAAATGAGTTAGGTAATTTACTTGCTTGCTCCAAAATTTGATTGATATAAAATATTAAAAGATGAACAGCATAATAGGTTGTAGTTTGGTTTAGAGGTTAAAGTGGTATACTCAATGATAGGAGGTCATGAGTTCAAACCTCTTTTCTTACACTCCACTTTTTTCTTCTTTTTTTTTTTTTTTTTTTTTTTTTTTTTTTTTTTTTTTTTTTAAACCTAACGATGTTTAGAAGCAAGATTAAACCAATGTTTTAAAAACCGGATTTTTCATCGAACCGGTCGGCCAGCCGGAGGCCGGTCGAACCGGACCGGCCAAACCGGACCAAAAAAAAAAATTCAAAACCGGTTGAACCGGACCGGTCGAACCGGAAAAACCGGCCGGTTATGAACAGTGAACGGGCATATAAAAAACCGGGGATTTTAAACCGGCCGACCAGCCAGACACCGGTCGAACCGGCCGGTCCGGTCCGGTTTTTAAAACACTGGATTAAACACATGAGAAATAATTGGGTTCATAAAGATGTGTTTAATCTTGCTTCTAAACATCGTTAGGTTAAAAAAAAGAAAAAAAAAAAAAGTTGGTTTTACTCCAACACCTACGTGCGCGCGCGCAAAGGTGCAGAAAATCAGATTTTAGGGCTAAAATAGGTTCGAAGCTTCTGAACTCATGCGCGACCTGCGGACACGAATGCAACTCCGAAAATTCAAGCTTGTGCGCGCGTATATTTCAGATTCGGTTGTGTTAATAAAAGATTTCAAATCGTGTTAATTATTTAACAGATTTCAAAACCGGTTTAATGTTTTAGCATATATTCTGTCTTGATCACCAAGACGTGAAGGCAAATGAAACTCATTCTCATTAAGTTGGAGATACAGAAAAACGCAACTCATACCAGCAGTCCATCGATCAGAAACACGCATTTCTTTCAGGCAAGTTTTGTCAGGTCCGGCTGTACAACAGCTTTGGATGTTGAACCCTGGGAAACAGATGGTGAATCTGTTTTAAGGGAATCGTGTTTAACACGAGCCTCGTGCCACGACCTTTTACTGCTTTATTTATTTATCATTCATAATGTCTGTCTTCTTTTTCTACCCCTTTCTGTCTGCTATTTAATTTTCTGTTATTTACTGTTAATTATATTCGTTGTAATTTGATTTATCTTAATAAAAGTGTACACCGTTTCCCACAGAAAATACAAAGGGTTTGAACAGGTGAAACTTGATCTATTCTTAAATCGCTTGTATAGACTTTGGTCTTGGATACAAAGTTTATATTAAAGAGGTGTGCTTATCAGTCGATATTTTAAGGTTCTGACCTATCGTCCATAGTCATCAAACTAAAATACCATAAAGAATTTAGGCTTTATCATTATGTGAAGACAAAATCTGCAAAATCCAATAAAACAGTCTTTATATTGAATGTGAAAATACATGCTTTAGTGAAAGTAAAATTATTAATGTGTCTAGAGATGCCTTTCTAAAAAAAGAAAAAAGAATGTGTCTAGAGAATCTTCCCCCACGTCGAAGAGTGAAGAACAATTGGATGAGGAGAAGACTCTCTAAAGTCTAAAGTGGGGCAGATGCAATAAAGTTTCTTACATCTCAAAGACATGTCTTTATATATTTACAGTTTTAAATGCTATAAGTTCTAATCATCCTTTTTGTATAAACTTTTTGTTTTATACTACATAGAGGATGATTAAGGCTTCTGACATTTATAAACTATACAATTTTCTAGTTAAACTTTTATGTCCCAAATTGTGTATGTACTAAGGCTGTTTTAATTTCTTTTACTGTCTTTTTTTCTTAAAGTAAGCTCTAATAAGCTTTTGAAATCAAACTACTTCAAGTAACTTATCAAAATAAGCTTTAAATTCCAGCTACAACTTGACATCGATTAGTCATGTCAAAAAACTATTTAGACAAGTTCAAATCCCGTTATAGAAACCCAAATCACGAAATAATAGTCGATCTTAGCACGAGTGTTACTTAATCATCATAGTTTAGGGTAGAAGAAGTTAGCTACTATAACCCAAGATCATCTTTTTATAACCTTTTTGATAACTAATGATGCTCTATATATCTCAAAGATTATTCTCAAATACATGTATTATTAAGTAATGTTATAATGTGTAATATTATGCCAAGAATACTAGATATGTACATGATATCACCGTTGTAATAAGTAACATTTTGCCAAGAATATGCTAGATGCTAACTTGTCTTATACTAGACTAGTGGTTTGGTGTCAGAGACTAGAGAAAATGTGAAATCTAAGGTCAAAAGGGATAAAGTCATATTAGGAGAAGATTCTATAAAGTGGGGCAGATGCAATCAACTTTCTTACATCTGAAAGACATGTTTCTATATATTTATAGTTTTAAATAGGAGAAGATTCTATAAAGTGGGGCAGATGCAATCAACTTTCTTACATCTGAAAGACATGTTTCTATATATTTATAGTTTTAAATGCTATAAGACCATCTCCAACGGATGGAGTTTTCTTCGTTCAAACCAAGAGGCTTGGTTTGTAACCATTGGAGGCCCTTGTTCAAATCAAGGTGGTTTGAAAAACCAAACCAACAAAAACCAAATAAAGTGGGCCTCACAAGATTTCACTCTCACACAAATATATATATACCTATATTTATATATATAAATATATTAAAATAATGGGGTTTGAGAATAGATATTGTTGGGGTAAAAAATGAGGTTTTTAAGAAATCTGATGTGGCAGTGACGTGGCTGGTTTTTGGTGGTTTTTGTTGTTTTCCGTTGGAGATGCTCTAAGTTCTAATCATCCTTTTTGTATAAACTTTTTGTTTTTTAAAACAGAAAATTTATACAAAGAAAAGCTTTTAAAACCCATAACATTTTTAACTATCTGGAACTTATACATAAAAATAGAAAACAAAACTTTATTTTATAAGCAATAAATCTATCTTAACCAAGTGTCTAAAATTTCTTTTTAAAAAAATTCCGAAATAAGCTATCGTGGTCATGAGAATAACATATATGTTAATTATCTGGTAAGAAACTATATACTATACATCATAATGTTATAAGCAAAACTATACCGCTATGAACACGATTATTTCTCATTAAGAAATATAAGCTCATCTTGATCTTTATTGTTATGTTTAGGTTTTAACTACTATACCGCTACACGAGCCATATACAAAACCAGCTATTAATCTTACGGGTCTATTTAAGCATTTAATAAATGATTGTACAAATATACATATTCTAACAGTAATATAAATGATCGACAGTCTTTTTTGGTGCTATTATTTTTTGTATTTTTATACAATACGAAAGTAAAGTACTCTCTAAAAATGCACTATTTTGTTTTGGTAAAAAATGTAATTAACAAAAAACAAAGCTACTCAATTAGATGTTGTATCGTATTTTCTTAGCTTTAAGTTTAAGTACATTTTGAAGCAGTTGTCACTGATTTCTCATGACCACAATAGCTTCTTTTGGATTTTTTTTAATGCTTGTAAAATCAAATTTTGCCTCATTTTTTTATGTAAAAGTTCCAAATAGTTATCTAGTTTTGCCTCATTTACTCCATCACGTACGAGTTGGATTATATGGACCTTCATGATTTAAATTGAGAAAGACGACAATATTCCTCAATTAGTTTGCTAAACATATCCAATACATTGTCTATTACCTATGTTTTGCAATCCATAACCGTGGATGTATAATCTCGAATACTCACATCAAAAAACTATTTAGACAAGTTCAAATCCCGTTATAGGAGAAGACGACAATATCCCGCGATTATAAATTACATGTAATTATGAGTCCCCACATAGGAGAAGACTTTATAAAGTGGGGAAGTGCCATTTATTACAATTGTTTAATCAACCAAAACCAATGTTTTAAAAACCGGACCGGACGGTTCGACCGGTTTAAAAAACCCCGGTGTAACGAAACATTATAACAAAGGTGTAAGAAAAAAAAGGAATGACTCTGAGTGTTTTTCTAGGGGTATCTTACTCTAAAAGTGAGAGTAACAAAGGGTTTTATACGGGGGTTAACTAACCAGTGTAGTTAGTTAATATCACATAACATATAAAGGCTATTTGGGTGTAATCCTAGAAATTTACCAATTTAGACAAGTCATTCCAATTATGTAAATAATACTTATTATGGTGGTCTCGAATAGTATACAAGCCAAGTTCTAAAGTTTACAAGTCACCGGCACACTCATAGATTTGTGAATTTTGAAAAGTTCACAATTTTTGAAATAATGTTATGTGTGCAGCTATGTAATTTAGACTTTAAACAAAAACATGCTAAAAATTTTAAGTTTTGATATATTAAGCGCATTTTAAGCATATTTTGAAAAAGTTTAGGACAAGTAAGTGTTCTAATTCTCCAATTCCCCCACTTAAGTTAAACAACGTCCTCATTGTTTGTGTCAAAGATTAAAAACTGGAAAATAAAAGAATTAGAACAGAAAAACTCCCCTGAGATTTGCTCGGTATGATCCTTCATTATTTGTATAAGAGCAAAAATCATCTTTCTTGTGGATGAGAACGTTAAGCTTCATATTTGATGTATCCACAGGAATTGCAGGAATCTATAATACCATCAAGACTTTAACACACCTGAGTTAAGAAGGTTCAAACTTGCATAATACATTAGTAGTTAGTAAAAATAAAACTTAAAAAAATTAAACTGAAAATCATCAGGTCAGTCGATACGCCATATCTATGGAAGAAGATGCGCCGTATCGAGCCTGGAATAAGTACGAATCAGAATAGAAGATGCGTCGCATCCTTAACCAGGGATGCGCCGCATTAAAATAAACTGACAGAAAGTTTTAAAAGTCAAAAATAAAAAAAATGCAGAAAATAAAGTAAGATATGACCAGTGCAGGAGATGCGTCACATCTCAGGATTGAGATGCGCCGTATCGTCTGCGGGCCTGACTGACTCAATACAAAATCAGAAAATAAAATAAAAGATAAGCATGGGTTGCCTCCCACGAAGCGCTTGTTTTTGTTCGAGTCACGAGCCTGACTCCACCCTTATTTACTGTGTAATAGGGTGTTGTTCCCCCCACTTGGAATCAAGTGCGGGTGATAGTAGCAATAAACACGAAAAGAGTGTAAATTTGCTAGTAAAGATGGAAGAAATAAATAAAGATCATACATTGGCAATATATGTTCATCTTTCCTATCCTTACCCGGTTTGGTTGATAAATTGGATGACTTGACCATTCCATCTGAAAGAGTAGTGTGTTGAGGAAAAATGAGTTTCCTTTCTTCTTGGTTAGTCTCTTTGGTAGTAAGGCGTCCCTTGACTTCCGCAGAAGATGAGAAAGGGTCTTTAGCAAGTAAAAGTTCGAGTTCCTCTATATCCTTCATAGGGTCAAAATCATCATCTTCATCAATCATAGCAATGTTTAAGAGCTCATCACCAAATTCTTCCTCGAGCTCCACCAAAAACGGGTTGATCACAGGTGCTTCATGTGCTTCAATAGGTAGTGTAATAAATTTGACCTCATCATTCATTTGTTTTGCAACCTGTTTAGGAAAACTAGCAAGATTATTAGTAACGGGATTAATAATATTAAATAAATTTGGACCACTTTGTGTTGTAAGTGACTCCAATTCATCTTGTGAATCTCCATTTTTAACTAGTGGTCTTGCAATTTCAGCATCGTCCCGAATTTCATTTTTAAACAAGTCATCCCAGATTTCTTCAAAATCCCTCGTTGGGTCAAAATCTGGTTGAGGTATGTCATCATAAACTATGGCGTCAAATGGTTCGAAATCAAAATTAGAATACTTTTCATCTTCATCCGTTGGATTGTCTAATGGTGGTAATACGATTGCAGAATATTCTTCAACGTAGGGTTCCGTATACACATCATCTTGTGCAATCTCTGGAGAAAAAGTACTATCAAGAACAATTGCCGGAATTGGTTTCATGGTATATGAATCTTCTTCATCATCATTTGACATACACCAAGTGTGTTGAAATGGCAATTTGTTTCTTTCTTTCATTGACTTTTCTTGTCCAAAAATCAAGTATTCTTCCATAGTGATTTCTTTCGTCTCAATGACTTGTGCACCATATCTTGCTCTTTCCCAATCGTAGATCCCATTATTGCTCAAGGCTCTTTCCTCTCCAAGTCTGATATATTCTTCCATTGTAATATCCGGATCGTCCATCTTCCTGAAATAAAAACTTACTCGTGCAAAAGAAGAGTGAAACAATCAAAGTAAAATAAAAGTTGTTGATATCAGTTGATGCGCCGTATCCAAAAAGTTGGATACGCCGTATCTTATAATCGTTAAAATTTAATCAGACTTTTATTCAGAAAGCAGATACGCCGCTTAGAATTTAAATGCGCCGTATCAGTTTTAATTATCAAAAATCGATATTTATTTAAAATTAAATGCGTCGTATTAACAAAAGTTAATGCGCCGTATTTTCGTTACGTTTCAAAATACAAGATTTTTGATTCAGAAGATGCGCCGTATCGATAAAAATCGATGCGTCGTATCTGTTTAATAATTCGAAAACTGTTTTTAATTAAAATAATAAATACGCCGTATCTGTCAAAACAGATGCGCCGTATGGCGTTATCGTTTAGAAAAATTTCTTATTAAAAACAGATACGCCGTATCTTGGGGAAAGATGCGTCGTATCGAATTTATTAAACGCGTTGTATTTTATAAAAATTAAACGCAATACGCCGTATCTGTGAAAACAGATGCGCTGTATCGTTTATATTAGCTTAGTACAACGATAGCAGTATACAAGAAAAATACGGAAAATAAAAAACAAAAATAAAATCAAACAAAAATAAAAACACACAAAAACAGAAAATATGCAAATAATACAATGAATGCAATTTTAACTAATATACAACAGAGTTAGTTGTTAGAATAAAAATTAAAAAGAAAAACTTAATTAAAATACTAATGAAATTAACAGATAATAACAATTCACTCCCCGGCAGCGGCGCCAAAAACTTGATGCGCGTGTGCGTATTGCTCTAATTTATACCCACGGTATGTCGTTGTGGTTTTAGCAGTATTCAAGTTTTAAATTTATATTTAGCCGACTTATCAATAACACACACACTTTAACGAGCAGTGTACCCGGTCAGTATGAATATAATGGTAAGTAGAGTGTCGATCACTAAGAGTGGAACATATTATCTAGTTATTCTAATCAGTATTTTAATATCTTAAGTTAGCTATACAACCTAATCTAACACAAGGGGGTTCAGCCTGAGAGACTGGCACGGTTTGGTTATGATTAAATATAAACTAAACTAATAGGCACGAATCAACGATTAGCACACACGTACACAGATAGATACTTGAGACAATAAGAAGACATGTCCTGATAGTTAAGTAGCTTGTCACTTGTTTTATTGCTAGTTTTATATGAATTGTATAGTTCGATGCAACGCATCGAGATTAATCCCTTTCTCGTTGGCTCTAATCTTATCGGCGAGTAAACCCTTAATGATTACTTATGTCTATCCTATTTATCTTTCTTCCTACTTTTCTACAGACGATAGAATGCATAGGCGATAGAATAAATAGGCGAGGACAGAGGCATGGCGACCCGATCAATGCTCAGCTAGACACAGAGGTTATCAATGCACTAATAAAAGTCACCAAAGACATCAACATATAAACTTTAATTAATGGGAAAGCAATTTTAAGGGGAGTTGAAGTGCATGATTAAATCAATGACACAAGCCCATCAATCCTGATAAATTAAAGTGTACTAATACAATAAAACAAAACTACTTAATGAATTGAATACATGCAGGACCTTCTTACAGCTCTTGTATCTTCGTTTAAGGTGTGTCTTGTGCTGCTACTTCGTCCTAGGGTTTCTTCGGTCTTTGTGTTTAGCTAAATGTCGAACTCCGAAATTCGTCTGACTTTGGGGTATTTATAGTTTCTGTCTGAGGGCTAGATGCGGCGCATAGGATAAGTAGATGCGGCGCATTGACTTAACTTCGCGTGGGGTCCAAGATTAATATATTCAGGAATATTCGTACACCGCCAGAAGATGCGGCGTAACTCCATTCTTGTATGCGGCGCATGTCCTTGCCGTCTTGGATTATAACTTGTGAAATCTTGATAGTGATGCGCCGTATATAATAAGTAGGATGCGGCGTATCTGGAGCAGAATGGTCTTGATCTTGTGCATTTCAGTAGACTCTTAGCATCTTGCTTGTTTTGCTCCATAATTAGTCCAAAATCGCCAAGTTTCACATAATACTTGTTTTTACCTGAGAATTACAAAAGGAAACATTAACGTATCGGTTCTCACAGATAATATAATAAAACAAGTCAAATAAATAGGATAAATGATGATAATAAAATGTACTTATTTGAGTTCATCAACACTCAACAAATCATCAATATATACTAAACCTAAACGATTGAAATAAACTGATCTATCACATAATCTCAATCAAGCATCTCCCATATGTTACACAACTAAAACCTAAATCTAAAAGTAGTTCCAAACAGCCCTAGCTAGTCTCGACAGCAGGTAACTCAACCACTTTCACTCGTCTCTAAGCATACACAATCACATTATAAGTTTATACTAACTGATAAACAGCCAAACAACCCCTATATATAAACAGCTAAAATAATCACTATAAACTTTTGGCGGCGACATGTCCCCGGTAACACATAAACACAAAAAAAAATAATAATAATAATAATAAAGAAAACCTCGGTTGTGGTCTCGACAGCAGGCACATTCCGCTCCTTGCTTCGGTTCTCGGCCTCGATTCTCGGCAACAGATTGAACAAAAAAATTTAACAAAAAAATTAAAAAAAGAAAAAGAAAAGACAATTACTAAAAAAAAAAAGGTTAACATACATTGCAAAAATTAACAAATAACCAAAAAATAAAGAAATTAAAAAAAAATCAATAATTAATAAAAATCAAAAAAATTAATACCTGGGTTTGTAAAAGAGATGGAGCAAGGAAGAAAGGAGATGAGAAAAAGAAAGAATTAAATGAGGAGGGGGTTGAGGAAAGAATTATATGAGGAGAGGGCATTGATCGTGCACAGCGGTGCGAGTGTGGTGTTGTAGTGGAGATGATGGTGTTGTGGTGGTGGTGGTGGAGATGGTGGTGTTGTGGAGGTGGTGGAGATGGTGCTGTTGTGGTGGAGAAGCAGATCGAAGCAGAAGTAGATAAGAGAGATGAGTGTTTTTTATTATTTTTTTCGCTAATTGTTTAGATCTAATAATATGGAGTAAGTTTTAGCTATTACTTTCGGCGGGGACATGTCCCCGCTGAAAGTAAATATTTATTTTAATCAGACTTTTTAGCGGGGACACGTCCCCGTTAAAAGTAGTAATTTTTGGCCAAACCATTTGGCGGGATAAAGTAAATGCTACGAGGGAATATTAAATTTTTGGGAAAATCTTTCGGCGGGGACATGTCCCCGCTGAAAGTATTTTAATTAAAAAAAAAAAACACTTTTTAAATATTTTGTAAATTATCCTTAATTAATTTAAAACTTTTAAAATAAATATTAATTCTTTTAAATTTAACTAAAAGTTTTCTAAATCATATTTTATTAATTTAAAACTTTTAACGAGTGAGCCGAGATGTTACGGTTGTACACGAGATGTTTCACGAGTGAGCCGAGATGTTATGGTTGTACACGAGATGTTTAATGAGTGAGCCGAGATGTTACGGTTGTACACGAAATGTTTAACGAGTGAGCCGAGATGTTATGGTTGTACACGAGATGTTTAACGAATGATCCGAGATGTTATGGTTATACACGAGATGTTTAACGAATGAGCCGAGATGATATGGTCGTACACGAGATGTTTAAGGAGTGAGCCGAGATGTTACGGTTGTACACGAGATGTTTAACGAGTGAGTCGAGATGTTATGGTTGTACACGAGATGTTTAACGAGTGAGTCGAGATGTTATGGTCGTACACGAGATGTTTAACGAATGAGCCAAGATGTTACGGTTATACACGAGATGTTTCACGAGTGAGCCGAGATGTTATGGTTGTACAAGAGATGTTTAACGAGTGAGCCGAGATGTTATGGTTGTACAAGAGATATTTAACGAGTGAGCCGAGATGTTATGGTCGTACACGAGATGTTTAACGAATGAGCCGAGATGTTACGGTTATACACGAGATGTTTCACGAGTGAGCCGAGATGTTATGGTCGTACACGAGATGTTTAACGAATGAGCCGAGATGTTACGGTTATACACGAGATGTTTCATGAGTGAGCCGAGATGTTATGGTTGTACACGAGATGTTTCACGAGTGAGCCAAGATGTTATGATTGTACACGAGATGTTTAACGAGTGAGCCGAGATGTTACGGTTGTACACGAGATGTTTCACGAGTGAGCCGAGATGTTATGGTCGTACACGAGATGTTTAACGAATGAGCCGAGATGTTACGGTTATACACGAGACGTTTAACGAGTGAGCCGAGATGTTATGGTCGTACACGAGATGTTTAACGAATGAGCCGAGATGTTACGGTTGTACACGAGATGTTTAACGAATGAGCCGAGATGATATGGTCGTACACGAGATGTTTAACGAGTGAGCCGAGATGTTACGGTTGTACACGAGATGTTTAACGAGTGAGCCGAGATGTTATGGTTATACACGAGATGTTTAACGAGTGAGCCGAGATGTTATGGTTGTACACGAGATGTTTAACGAATGAGCCGAGATGTTATGGTTATACACTTTCCCACCATAATACTGGCGCCAAAAATTTCCCACCAAGACCTGCTCTTATATACTAACATCTTATCCACACAACTTCACAACCTCTTATACTCAAAACCACTTAACCTCACAACCACAAACACACACTGTTATCATGGTGAAGATGGTGGAATTTGAAGCTTTTGCTTGTCCTTGTAAACGAGGAGACGTAATTCTGCGAGAATCGCATAAACCTTACTCCCTTGGTAAACAATACTATGCGTGTCCTTTATCAAAGGTGAACAATTACATACTTTTTTGTGTGTTATATAAATAATTTGGTTAGTTGTTAAAAATAATAGTTTTTACTCTTTAACAGGGTGGGACAAAGGAGTTTGGATGCGATTTTTTTTATGGAAGGAGGAACGACTAGCCAAAATGACCGGTTCTCTTGGAGCTTCAACGCCTCCAACTCATTCCGCAAGACCATCCATAACTCCAACTCGTTATACTGCAGGACCTTCAACATCGAGTCCTGAAAATACAGAGTGCTCAAACTGCATCAAACTGAATCACCAGATAATGGTACTCAATAAAATGCTAGAAGTGTATATGCATCCAAACAAACACACAATTGATTCAACTGCCTTATTTCACGACCTTTATAATGACGTGCTAGGTGATATGGGAAATCTTTGTATGTAGGTTGTTGCTGTTATTGTTGTTGTTGTTGCTGTTATTGTCGTTGTTGTTGTTTGTTGTGTTATTGTTGTTGTTTAATAAAATGTTGTTGTTGTTGTGAAAACTGATGTCGAACGTGCTTTATATTTTTAATTCGTACGCTTTAATGTTGGAGTAATACGTATGTTTTAAATTACATATGCACAAAGAATGGAACTGAAGGAACAATATCACAACTAATAATATCACAAAGAATGGAACTGAGGAGATGTTTAACGAAGGGCCGTTTGGTTTATGTTGTTTGGTAAATTACTTCCAATGATGTTGTTGTTGCTGTGAAAACTTAAGTATCCATCAAGATTCAACCATAAGGGGCCGTTTGGTTTATGCTGTCCAAACAGGGCCGTTTGGTTTATGTTGTTTTGTTAACAACAGCCCACAAAGGCCGTTTGGTTTATGCTGTCCAAACAGGGGTGTTTGGGATTGCTTATTTCCTGCACCAAAAGGGTGTTTGGGTTTATGACCTTATTTGAAGAAACAATATCACAATTAACAAACACGAAGGCAAACATTTTATTTAAAACACGCAAGAGTTCTCAAACGAAAAACTCGACAACCAAACGAAACAACTCAAACTAAACAACTCGACAACCAAACGAAACAACTCAAACTAAACAACTCGACAACCAAACGAAACAACCCGTTTTTTTTTTTTTTTTTTTTTTTTTTTTTTTTTGCGGCTACTTCCCGCTTTGCTGGAACTCGCACCATCTTTTCCCTTCCTTGCTCTCATTTCCTTGATACGTGCAAACGTAGCTTCGAGATTTGTTACTCTATTTTCCAGATTACCAAATTCGGTGTCGAGGTCCAACGTGCTTTCAGCTTCATCGTCACCTCCAACAGCAGCAGCTTGAGCTTCAGCAACACGTTGAGCTTCAGCAGCATCTAGCTCTTCCAAATACTCTCTATAGTACGGCTTTCTCCTCAACCATTCCAGAATCTTGTCTCTCTGCCACGGTGCACAGTTCTCATAAGAACCATATTCATCAAAAATTTCCCAGCCCCAATGAAGTATAATTTCATTATACAGGAGCTCGTGTGATAAAGCCTTTGACTATTCCTGTTCCGGCGTTAAACCATCCATTGTTATGTGTGTTTTTTGTGAGAATTTACGTGTTTTGTGATAATTTCATTATACGATATATATAAGTAAAAAATTGGCGGGGTAAAAGGAAAATTTGGCGGGAAATACTTTCGGCGGGGATATGTCCCCGCAAAAAAGCCGCTAAATTTTGGCACGATACTTACCTTTTTGGAGCCAAAATGTTTGACATTTTCAGCGGGGACATGTCCCCGCCAAAAACGAAAAATATGCATATTTTCTTTCGGTTGGGACATGTCCCCGCCGAAAGGTAGAGAGGGAAAAAAAGGCGCGAACGATTAAGCGCTCCAAAGTTTGGTCAAAGTTTGGCAAATAAGCCCGCGTTGAAAATTTTGTAAATGGTCAGAGAGGGACTTTGTGCCAGCTTAACACATTTTTTGTCGTTTAGCGACTTTCGGCGGGGACAGAAGCGTCCCCGCCAAAACTCTGGTCGCCCGTCATCTCTTTTGTTGTAGTGTATATATCCCTCTAAAAGCTAATAATTGCATATATATCCGACCAAAACTTATAATTGCGTATATATCCTTTCAAAGACTTAAAATTGTCATATATATCCAAACGATTATTTTATATATATTTAATTGCAAAAAATGTCTTATAAATATAACTTAAATATAAAATGACCACTATACCCTTGTTCTTAACTTTTTTACAACTACAAATAATCCCTATCTATTTATAAAAAAAAAAAAAAAGGAACAACAATTTGCTAAACATAAAAAAAAAAAAAAAAAAAAAAAAAGGTCTAATAAAATCAAATACAACAAACAATTATATGCAAATGATCTTGCATCGATAGCAGCTCTTTGTGACTTGGTATGAATTAGTCATTTGCTTTCTATTATCCACCAACTAACCATGTTTAATTGTTTATCAATTACGACAACAGCTTGGATAACAGCACCATCAATCTCTTATGCTATATGCCACTTTCTACAACAAATGATATAACATTAAAAATTGATTCCATCAAAGGATATACATCGTCAAACATTAAACTTTAATTCAAGCATTAAAATATAGACATGACAGAATATGAATCGTGGACTCCTAGACAATCTATACTTTAATAATTCATTCAAACATTAACATTTTATGAAGATCACAGGATAGAAAACAATCGTTGGTTAAAGTGGGTTTTTGCAGATTCGATTCAACAATGGTAAGTGATTGGTTTTTTTAAGTTTGTGATATGAACAAGGGTATAATGGTCATTTTATATAAGTTATATTTATCAGAATTTTTTTTTTTTTGCAATTAAATATACATAAAATAATTATTTGGATATATATGGCAATTTTAGGTCTTTGAAAGGATATATACGCAATTATGAGTTTTGGTCGGATATATATGCAATTATTAGCTTTTGAAGGTATATATACGCAATGATGATAGTTGTAATCTTAAGACAAGTGATTTATTGAACCATGTCTTCAATTGCTTGAGCTCTTTCTTGTTTTTAAACAAGAAAATTATTACTTAAAAAAAAAAAGGTAAAAGCTATAAAATATCATCGTACTTTCAAAAAAGTACAAAGTTGAACCATTTATTTTTTTATTGCTTACTTGACCAACGAACTTTCAAATTTTAATTCGACTTGAAACATTTTTTTAGACCGTTAGTCTTCATGTGGCAACGTTAGTCCTATTAGTCAACGAACGTTTGCAAAGTTAGTCCTTTTATACTAACGATTGTTTTTAATTAAATAAAAATTTGGAAAAAAATTTAAAAAAATTCGAAAATTTTTTAAAAATTCAAAAAATTTATAAAAATTCGAAAAAACTTATAAAATTTTGAAAAAAATTTAAAAAAATTCGAAAATTTTTTAAAAATTCAAAAAATCTATAAAAGTTAGAAAAACTTATAAAATTTTGGAAAAAATTTAAAAAAATTCGAAAAATTTATAAAAATTCAAAAAATTTATAAAAATTCAAAAAACTTATAAAATTTCGAAAAATTTTTAAAAATTAAAAAAAAAAATTTAAAAATTCGAAAAAACTTATAAAAATTTCAAAAATTTATAAAACTCAAAAATATTTTAAAAATTCGAAAAACTTATAAAATTTTGAAAAATTTTTAAAAATTCGAAAAGTTTATAAAAATTCAAATTTTTTTTAAAAATTCGAAAAAACTTATAAAAATTCGAGAAATTTATAAAAATTCGAAATTTTTTTTGAATTCGAAAAATTTATAAAAAATCGAATTTTTATAATTTTTTTTATATTTTTCGAATTTTTATAAAATTTTTGTAAATTTTTTATAAATTTTTTGAATTTTTATAAATCTTTCGAATTTTTAAAAAATTTTCGAAATTTTATAAGTTTTTTCGAATTTTTAAAATATTTTCGAATTTTTATAAATTTTTGAAATTTTTATAAGTTTTTTCGAATTTTTATAAATTTTTGAAATTTTTATAAGTTAATTAAAAACAATCGTTAGTATAAAAGGACTAACTTTGCAAACGTTCGTTGACTAATAGGACTAACGTTGCCACATGAAGACTAACGGTCTAAAGAAATGTTTCAAGTCGAATTAAAATTTGAAAGTTCGTTGGTCAAGTAAGCAATAAAAAAGTAAATGGTTCAACTTGGTACTTTTTTGAAAGTACGATGGTATTTTATAGCTTTTGCAAAAAAAAAAAAAAAAAAAAAAAAAAAAAAAAAAAAAAGACATTTCTTGCTTTTGGTTCATAAAATATGCAACTTGCAACTCCCAATATTCAACAAAGATTAGTAAAAGTATTAGTCGCATCCTATTACTATTAGTCAAATAAAAATTAGTAGTATTTTATAGAAGTGAGTTATGGATACCATAATGTGTAGAAACTTAAAAGTCCTCGACATACATTATTATTTAACCTTTTTGATAACTAACGATGGTCTGTAACTCTATATCAAAGAGTTTTACTGCATACATATATTATGTACATGATATCGCAGTTGTAATTTTGCAAAGAATACTAAATGGTAATTAGTTTAAACCTCAAAACTAGCAAGATTTTATTACTCCTTGATAGAATTAAAATGAAAGAAAGAAAACATTTTACATACATAATCCACTGATGATCTATAACCAGTTAATGAGTCTCATCTTATTACTATTAGTCAAATAAAAATAATAGTATTTCATAGAATTGAGTTATGGATTTGAAACTTGAAAGTCCTCAACATTTTTTACTACTTGTTATTTAAAACGAGCTGGGAAACCCGCACGCTGCTGCGAGAGTGTGGTGCTAAGTCTTGTTTGAAAGTTATTCATTAATGACTAAATTTTAAAAAGATCGATAAAACCAAATGACAATTTTTGAAAATGGAGTAAATTTGAAAATGATCGATAAATTATTATTTTAAAAACTATTTTTTAAAATTAATTTTGGAAAAAAAAATGGGTTTTTACGTAAAAAGTCCCTAAACTTCTTAGCGTGTTGCATCGTTAGTCCCCGAATGACCTTTAATTTTAAAAAATGTATATTTTTTTACGATGGCATAATATGAATCACCTTTGAAACCTAATAATTACATGGTAGGTTATTGAATTCATATAATAATTATATGATTCGTTCTTGAAGATTTTTTTTAAAAAAAATCTTTTTTTGAAAAAAAAAGTTTTCTATAATTTTTTTTTTATAATTTTTTTTGAAAAAATATTTCGAAAAAAAAATTGAAAAAACACTTTTTTGAAAAATAATTAAAAAAAAATAATAAAAAAACTTATTTTAATTTTTTTTTCAAATAAAGTTTTTTGAAAATAATTTTTCAAAAACTTTTTATTTCAAAATTTTAATTTTTCGAAATTATTATTTTTTTCAAAATTTTATTTTTTCGAAAAATATTGAAAAGACTATTTTTTTAAATTAATTTTGGAAATAAAATGTTTTTTTTACGTAAAAAGTCCCTAAACTTCTTAGCGTGTTGCATCATTAGTCCCCGAATGACCTTTAATTTTAAAAAATGTATATTTTTTTACGATGGCACAATATGAATCACCTTTGAAACCTAATAATTACATGGTTGGTTATTGAATTCATATAATCATTACATGTTTCGTTCTTGAAGATTTTTTTTTTAAAAATCTTTTTTTGAAAAAAAAAAATTTCTATAATTTTTTTTCGAAATTTTTTTTTATAATTTTTTTTTGAAAAAATATTTTCGAAAAAAAAAATTGAAAAAACATTTTTTTGAAAAATAATTTAAAAAAGAAATTAATAAAAAAACTTATTTTAATTTTTTTTTTCAAATAAAGTTTTTTGAAAATAATTTTTCAAAAACTTTTTTTTTTCAAAATTTTATTTTTTCGAAATTATTAATTTTTTCAATAACTTTTTTTTTTCAAAATTTATTTTTTGAGAAAAAAAAAGTTCACTGTTCATTCCACTGTTTTAAAAAAATCTTTTTTTGAAAAAAAAAATTTCTATAATTTTTTTTCGAATATTTTTTTTATAATTTTTTTTTGAAAAAATATTTTCGAAAAAAAAATTGAAAATACATTTTATTGAAAAATAATTTTCAAAAAAAAAAAAATTAATAAAAAAACTTGGCACAATTTTAGGATGAACACCCTTGTACTTGTGGTACCATGTTAGTACTTGGTAGGGACATGGTAGGGGACACTTGGCACAATTTTAGGAAATCCGCCCAAGATATTTGGGCGACCATCACCCATGAGGTATTTGGAGATTTTTTTTTTGGGCATTTAGGGTGGGGAAAATTCTCTAAATACCCCACAAGTACAAGGGTGCTCACCCTAAATGCCCAAAAAAAAAAAATTTCCCCCCAATAACCCATGGGAGAGGGTCGCCCAAATATCTTGTGCGGATTTCCTAAAATTGCGCCAAGTGTCCCCTAGCATATCCCTACCATGTACTTATATAGTACCACTCATACCAGATACTTTCTTGGACGACTAGGGACCACATTTCTTGGGCGACTGGTTTTTTTTGTCTTTTAGTCAAAAGTATAGTCCTTTTATATTATATAATAGTACATATTTCTTGGGCGACTGGGTCACACTATTGCTTATTTTTGAGCGACTTGTTTTTTTATATTTTTGTGAAAAATTTGTTAACTACATTTTTTGTCCTCGTTGTTTGCTTGCTATTTTATTTTTGGTCATACTATTTTATTTTTGGTCACGTTATAACTGAGTTTACATTCTACAAGACTACAACAGTTGTACGTATAGAAAGATTTATAAACTGATAATGGCCTTTGAAAATGCCAGTTCTGGTCAAACATCAGTTGTGCCCAATTTTCATTGTGTTACACACTCTAATGGAATACATTTGTCTTTACAATTCCATGTTCCAATACATAGATGAGTATTGATACTTGTGATGTGCAGAGTATCAACATTACAAAAAACCAGATAAGGATTCTGTTTTGCTTTGTTACACACCAGTATTCAGCTTTGTTCAGTCTCATTGCTTGACTTTGTGACCAAGGCAAAATCAAGAAACCAGCAGATACTCAGAATCATGACATATATTTCAAGAACGGCAAACTCAACTATAACAAGTTCTCAAGATTATACCAAGCAGATCATACAAAAAAATGTTTATTTCTACATAAAAATGACTTATTTTGATAATACAAAAGTTACATAATCAAACTAAACTGATACATGAAAAGAAACCCTATAAACAAAAATAAATTTACCACAAAAAAGAAACAAAATAGGACATTGAATGTTACAGCAGGGCAATATTTATGAGCATCTTAAGTGGGAACAATCTCTACACTATGGGGGGCGAATTTCAGATGGCGCGTCGAGAGCTCACGAGCTCCAGAAAGGTTCTAGGTACATCGATCTATCGAATCGACAAAGAAAATGTCTCGCCGGAAAATTTTCCGGCGATGGTGGTTGCCGGACCTAGAACCTTTCTGGAGCTCGTGAGCTCTCGACGCGCCATCTGAAATTCGCCCCCCATAGTGTAGAGATTGTTCCCACCCTAAATGGCCCAAATTTTTTTTTTCTCCAAATACCCCATGGGCGATGGTCGCCCAAATATCTTGGGCGGATTTCCTAAAATTGTGCCAAGTGTCCCCTACCATGTCCCTACCAAGTACTAACATGGTACCATTTACAGCAGGTACTTTCTTGGGCGACTGGGGACCACATTTCTTGGGCGACTGGTCTTTTTTGTCTTTTAGTCAAAAAGTATAGTCTTTTTATATTATATAATAGTACATATTTCTTGGGCGACTAGGTCCCACTATTGTTTATTCTTGAGCGACTTGTTCTTCTATCTTTTTGTGAAAAATTTGTTAAGTACATTTTTGGTCCTCTTTGTTTGCTTGCTATTTTATTTTTGGTCATAGTATTTCTTTCTCTTTTATAAATAGAAACACATCATTTATATTCAAGAACTATATAACTTTGAGAAAGAACAGAAGGTGACAATTTAAACTCAGTTACTTTTTTTTGAATGGCAATATAAACTCAGTTACTAGTAAATGGGTCCATTTTGGTTCTGTTTTATGTCAAACATGTATGATAAAAATCTACTCCCTCCGTCTCAATTTAATTGTCCATATTTTCTTTTATGGATGTCTCAAATTAATTGTCCACTTTCCTTATTTAGTAAAAACTAGAGAATCTAGTGGAGGAATATTCCATTTTAGTGGTTGAAAATTAAAGTGGCCCCACTTTTATTAAACTTTGTGTTTTCTCTCTCCTGACAAATAAATTGAGACGGAGGGAGTATTTTTAGAACTTGTAAGGTCATGAACAGAAGCAAATATTTATAGGACCTTCCACAAAATCATGGAACCCGAGATTAAAAGGAAGGCTGTATTAAAAATAAGATCACTTACTATGTTGTGACTGCTTCCTGATCAGATCTTTTATAAAATACATCCACACAAATCTTAATCCATATTTAGAGTTGTGACAAATAAATCACCTAACTTGAAATCAGACCATTTTTTTCTCAATATCATAAACAAAAGCAAAAAGTTTTAAATAAAATGATCTCGGGCTTGTTTTTCGAATTAATCAAAGATCTTTAAAGATCCAACACAACCCATCATTGATCTTTACAAACCGAAAATTCAAGAACAAACAATCTCATTTCAAATCAAAACCTACCTTGTACGAACTCAGATTCAAGCAGCAACAGAAGCTCTCGATATAAAGAGGTGTTTGTATTTCGAATCTTAAAGAAAGAAGAAAAAGAAAGATAAGTTTTTTTAGTGGGGTTGTATATCAAAAAGGAGTTAGGTGTGAGACTTTTGGGAAGAGAATTAACAATGTTGGTGGTTGCTGCGTCGAGAGCTCACGAGCTACAGAAAGGTTCTAGGTACACCGATCTATCGAATCGGCAAAGAAAAGGTCTCGCCGGAAAAAATTTCGGCGATGGTGGTTGCCGGACACACTACAAAAAAACAGGCTTTCAGAGACTGAAAAATCAGTCTCCGATACACCATGATCAGTTACGAATGGTCTATCAAGGACTGATTTTGCTAGTCACTAATCAGTGATAGAAGCTTAGTTACGGAAAGTGACGTTATCAACTGAAATTCAGTCCTTGTTGTATCGAACCAACGAGGACCAGAGATCAGTCTCCAAAATAAAAAAGTCAGTCCTTATTTCTATGAGTTGGTATCATGTTATTTCAGTCCCTAATGCATATTATCGGCAACTGAAAAGTCAGTCGCCAATACTATGTTAGATCAGTTACTAACACATGGATTTAGGGACTGAAAATTAGTCCATAAATATTGTTTATAGTCCCTAATACGTTTCGTTGTTTTGTAGATTACCGTACCAAATCAGTCTCTAATAATAGGATTTAAAAACTGATTAGTCTCCGATGAAAGGCTTTAAAGACTGATTGTTAGTCACAAAAAACAGATGAATTAGTCCTTAATTTGTTTTTCTAGTGACTGAAAATTAGTTTCAAAATATATGTTAATCGATAACAGTAGTAATATGGACGAAAAAATAATTGGATTTCAATATAAAGACCATCATGCGGCCTCTTGCAAGTTATATAGACCAATTATATTGGAAAAGGGTTGCAAGAAACACTTGAATACTATAAGAACTGATACAAAACAAACTTTAGATCAATCTATGGCCATTGGAGTGATTCTTCTTTTTGCTGGCTTACTTGCAGAGACTGTGCTTGCTGATGCTTGTTTTACGTTCGGTTTCTCTGTTGAAGTCACTAAACTTAGTCTTGCCGGTTCTTCTCGTGGTTTATCTGTTTCCATTTCCTGAGTATCAGAAGCATTATTAACAATGTCTTTCTCTTTTCCAATCTCTTCTGTTATTTCCTTGCTGACCATATTATCAACTGCCATAGTTTTCTGATCTGCTGCAACTTGCTTATCGCCTGACGATAATATAGCAAAATGACATAAATAACATATTTGAATAGAAAAAAGGCAAACAATATCCTTGAAGCCTTTGTAGCGTGTGAGCCTACAAACTCAGAAAAATGAGGATTTAATAAATCATTATCATAAAGTAACTATTAAAGTAATAAACAATAGACATCTCTTCGTATTATTTCTGCCAAAACAAATAGACACAAGAGAACCAGAATACAACATAGCCACCTCATGATACTGCTAGGCTATAAGCCCTCTGGTAATCATATATTATCAATGGTAATAATATATTCTTCCTCAATAAAGCGTTTATGGAGGCTGCTCACAGATAAGTCATTTGCTAATAGGGAACCGCATATAACTATATATTAAGTAATAGGGAACTGCATATAAATCTTTAGCACCACATAATACTTTCTCACCAGATCAGACCTTGAGTGAAAAAGGTTCTTGCTAGAATTCGAGTTCCGATAGCTCCATTAGGTGGGAGTTCAAATACCCGAAAGCAAGAATACAACCTTCCAAAAAACATAGAAAAATAATCATTTTAACACTTGTCTTTAGTAAGAATTATACTGTCGATTTTTACAGAACATACCTGTGTCAAACCCATACCAAAGGCGCACTTGGCAAGAGCTTTCAAACGTGCAAAAGAATGCTCTAAGCCCATCACAAATAGCTGCAGGCAACAGATAAAAGTCAAAGACTGGAACTTTTTGCCAATAACATCAAGTCACAGAAGTAAAGGATTAAACCTTTAGTATACAATGCCATAATCTTACATAAAAAGTATAAACGATGCATAAGGCGATGAACTTAACAAGAAAAGGATAACTCATTCAGTAAGAACTTTAACATCCATAAGATTTCTAATCAATCCATATTAATTAAGCACGACACCCGCAGAGAAGAAACCAACTCTCTGAAATAGTAATTCAACACAGCACTTATAAGTAATATCAGAAACTAGACAAATAAACCCATTTCTTAAAACAGTACTTATAAGTAACTCAACACAGTACTTATAACTGAAATAGTAATCAGTTCATATTTCTTAAAACAATCATCGAATTTAGTAGATATCCCTATGACCATTGAGCACACATTAATTATTACTTATAAGTAATATTAGAAACTAGACAAATGAAGCCATTTCCCGCTCTTCACTGAGGACGATAAGGTCATCCAGTTTCTGTTTCATACAAAGGGTAGCCTATAAGACATGTATGTACTAACTAATTCTAAATTTAAAGGCTTCAACTAAGAACGTGTTTAAGCCATATTGGTTAAACAGGGAGCACATCTTACTTCTAAAGTTTAAATACTGATCGGTTTATTTTGAATAAGCACCTTGGTTTAAGCTATTTAACATATGAATCTCTATGTAAAGCCAATATGTAACTTTACTGAATATCTATTCTAAAAAGCTAAAAGCAAAACTTGCGTAAATAATTGGAACCCATGTTCTATATGTAGTTACCTTTAACTTAAGATAACTAATAATAAAAACTATTGCAATTTTTAACTTTATGTGATAAAACGAGTTTAAATGTTCCAACTTTTAGCATGCAAATGAGATAAATTATGTAAGAACACTGAGAGGAACAAGAGAGAAAATTATACATTTTTATCAATGGTAAAGTTAGCCGTGACTCAAGAGTCTTGATATGGATATCCACTATTGATTCGGAACTTTCACTAGTAACATTGCTTGTGGTCACATGTTCATCCGCCATTGAAAAAATATATCTGAAATAAGACACAAAATGCATCATCAAAACAATACTCGCACTACACGTTTTAAAATCACCAAAAATCTATAGATTGTTCATCATATTCTCACCTAAAAACCACAGTAAACTTCATCAAGAAACTAAACACATATGTAAATTTGCGAGATTTTTCACTTAGGTTCATTTTACTCACGCTTCTAGCCTTCTAACTACAAACTTTTTTTCTATCGATGTGAAACATATGTCAAAGTGCTAAATTACTATCAATGATTCTAAACCAAATGACCACTGTCAAGAGTCGAACCACAATAAATTCATGTTTTTGTCTTGTTACTTAGCTTTATAAACTATATATGCTTATGAACTTTTGTCAACTAATTCATCGACAAATCCAATTCCTATTATCATGATGTTGTATAGAACTGAAAATTTACAATTGTTGTGCTTCACAGCAAAACGTGAATAGTTTGTGATAAAAAATTGTACTGTAAGTTGCAACCAATTAAACTAATAAACTTCCTTCTGGCATTTTATCAAACACTTTAACTGCACATAAAAATATAAAATTACAAAATCAAAACAAAACGAGAAACATTTCTTGATCAGATATTTCGAACTCATAAGCTTCAAAGCTTTAGAATCATTTCACAGAGACTATGAGTTAAGAACCCTAGATAACTACTTCACAAAAATCAATGGCGATTATATACGTAGAATCACAATAAAAAGATAAGCAAAAACTACCTCAAGTTTTCAATTGAACTCATCACAAATTGATCGATTTGTTGCTTGAACAAGAGTGAAACCACAACCTTTCTTGTTCTTGGTGGCGTGAAACGACACGTGAGGCGGCTGTGGAGGTGGAGGTCAGTGGGGAGGCGGCGTGAGAAGCGGTGAAGGGTGGCGGTTGAGAGGGGTGTGAGATAGATTAAGAAAATTAGTTGGGGAATATTAAGAAGATGGTGTGAGGTCTGAGAATTAAGAAGATGATGTTTGGTTTGAGAAAAAAGAAAAGATAAAGATGTGGAGGGGCAATTTGATTTTGGGTAAAAATTTAGGCGGGGTCATTTGATTTTGAGGAAAAATCTAGCCCTGTGAAAAGTAGATAGTGAAATTTTATTTTGGAAAATAGTAGTCACTTTTAAATAATGTGTGACAAACTTGATTTAGCCACATACACAATTACTTCATGTGATCATGTATGGATTTTGGTCACACTTTTCAATTGCGTGACATATATTTGTCACATATGTATATATATGGTGTGACTAATGTTTCAACCTTATTTGTATCCGTCACACGTCCCAAATTATAAGTGACTAAAAAATCAAAAAAAAAAAAATTTACTAGATACGTATAGTCACGAAAATATTCAAATGTGTGGCTGTAGCCTCAGATGTAATTCCGAAATGGTCACACAAGTCGGATCAAGTGTGGCTGTTTATTTTATTCTGGTACATTTAGTCACACAAATAAGTTATTGTGTGGCCGTTCCAAATATCACATGTGTGACCGTAGGCCAAATCTGTACTAGTGGTTGATTGGCTATATGCCTATATGCAACTTTCTTGTTATTATCTTGAATGGAAGTGGTGTGTATGGTATAGTGGATTGTTGACACTAGTACAAAAATGAGATTTAGTCACACATGCTGTTTTTCGAACAGCCACACAGTCGCCTTTTTATGTGACTAAATGTACCAGAATAAAATAAACAGCCACACTTGATCCGACTTGTGTGACCATTTCGGAATTACATCCGAGGCTACAGCTACACATTTGAATATTTTCGTGACTATACGTATCTGGTAAAAAAAATTTTGATTTTTTAGTCACTTATAATTTGGGACGTGTGACGGATACAAATAAGGTTGAAACATTAGTCACACTATATATATACATATGTGACAAATATATGTCACGCAATTGAAAAGTGTGACCAAAATCCATATATGGTCACACGAAGTAATTGTGTATGTGGCTAAATCATATGCTCAAGTTTGTCACACATTATTTAAGCGTGACTGCTAGTTTTTGTTGAAAATTTAGCCACATATGAATTTGAAATGTGTGACAACTGAAAAGTAAGTTTGAAGCATAGTCACGATATGCATTTAAAAGTGACAAATATATGTCACACACTTGAACAGTGTGACCAAATGTCATATATGGTCACACTAAACCATAGGTATACATGATTAAGTGTGACCATAATTCGATACAAATGGTCACGTAAGTTAATATGTGTGTCTAAAGTTAAGTGTGTGTTTGCCTTCCTATTCCTAATGTGTATGGTCACACTTAATTGTAGCACAATCATGTGACTATAGGCTATACAATAGTCACACCATACCACAAATGTGCATCTAAATTATGTTTATGGCCACATTATAAGGGTATTATATGTGACCAATACATTGAAAATAGTCACACTGTGAAATATTCATGTGACTAATATGTATAGCAAAATGTGAACTCAGTTATCATTAACCTTGATATTAGTCACATTGAGTGTTTGTGTGACTAAATTCAAGATGTTACATATGGTCACATGAAGTATTTATTTAGGTGTCTAAATCATAGAGTCATATTTTGAGTTCAGACTGTTAGTCATGACTCTTCATTTAATTTCCCCCATTACAATGCTGGGATTTTATAGTCTATCTAGTTTAATGCAGTAGTATGTAAGTATGTTACTTGCCCCTAGGAACCAGATTACTTGACTTTCTAAAGTCAATTTTCAACTTTATAATGAAGTAACATGTTACTAAAGTGTCTGCAAGTGCATATACATGATAAATGGAAACTGCAAATACAATAAAGCTTGACTGCAAGTGGACATATAACAGTGAAAACCGCAAAAATTTTCATTTCCATTGAAAAGCTTGACTTTTTTGAGTCAAAATCCATTACAACAGGCTAAATTACAGGAACAACTATTTAATACTAAAACAGATATTCATCTAACATTACTAACTTTACAATACCAGCTGTAACCTTGCACTTAGCCTTGAGCAGCAGTCTTAACTTCAACCAGCAGGGTTAACTATTACACTAGCAGTCTTAATGCAGCATGACATGCTTCACTTGGATTTTCGTATAACAATACCTTCAATGTCGGTTCGATAGTAGTCACTTCGTGATTCCTTGCCCAAGTCTTCTTTATATACACGTGGCAATATTTTTTCATCTTGCTCGTGAATGACTGTACTAAACTCCTCATCGACTTCGTCATATGTATCTTTGTAATTCTTGGTAGGTGTTTTAAAGACAATGGACAAATTTCTATATATACCTGGTCTTTCACATAAAACACTTGTGTTGCTTGTGACGCTAATATGAACGGATCATCCTTGTGGCCGAAAGTATTCAGGTCTACCAACGTATAACCAAGAGTATCACGTTTGACCCCATGAGTTTTGCGATTAACCCAATCACATTTGAAAAGAGGAATGTGCCTGAAACGGTAATCTAGTACCCATATCTCTTGTAAAACCCCATAATAAGATGTTTTTTTTATGGTTGCAACTTCTTTTTTGGATATGTGCACATCTACTGACTCAACACTAACCCCACTGTTCTGGTAAACTATGCCATCATTACTTTTCGTACGAAATGTATACCCATTGATGTTATACGCCTCGTATTTCACTACGCTGGCGCGTGGTCCAAATGATATCCACCTCACAGTTTCTGATACACTGTCATTGGATATCGCTAACTCTCTCTCAACCTGAATTTCATTACAAGTATATATTACCTTTAAATTGCAGGAACAACAAACAAACAATTAAAGAATAGGAGTGTTTGGGATAATGAAATGGTGTGCTGGTCGACCTCTATCTAATGTCATATACAGGAGGGACAATTATGATGATAGCAACAAACAAACAATTATAAACAACATACAAGTAATTACCTCTTCGAGTAATCGCTTAGCAAAAGATTTACTGTGCTCATTCTCCAGCAATGCAATTTTTTTACCCGGGTTTTTTCTTTTCAAAACTTCCTTGTGTCGCCTGAAACAAATAAATGTCTTTGATTATTATATTTGATAGAACATTTTAAGCAACGAAATCGACATGTGTTAGTGATACTTACTCGATATACAGTTGAATTTCATCCGTATTTTGTATTACATACAAATGTGCTTTCTGAAAGGATTCTCTGGAAACTTCACTAGGTTTGCCGGCCGACAATGGCTTTCCGTCCTCATCTTCATTGGTTACATGTTTATCAGCTGGGATACCAATAGTTTTCATGGTTTTATGATATTCGCTAAAAAACTCTATTGTTTCTTCCGCGATAGTCTCCTCGGCAATGCATCCCTCTAGTCTATTTCTGTTTCGCACATGTCCTTTAATAACCTTCATACATCTTTCGAAGGGATACATCCACCGAAAGCATATAGGACCACATAATTTTACCTCCCTAGTTAGGTGCACAGTCAAGTGTATCATAATATCAAAAAATGACGGAGGAAAGAACTTCTCGAGTAGGCACAGTGTAACAACAAGTTCTTCTTGCATCTTATCTAGTTCTTGCAAGCTGATTTCTTTCCTACATATAGATTTAAAGAAAAAGCAAAACCTGATAATAACATATCGTGTGGGCTGGTGCATGACTGAACGTATAGCAATGGCTAAAAACTCTTGCATTAGCATGTGATAGTCATGCAATTTAAGGCCAATGAGCTTCCTATCATTTAGGCTGACCAAACTAGAGAAATTTGAACAATAGCCTTGTGGTACCCTGATGTTGCTTGATGTTTCACAAAAGATGTCTTTTTCAGCATTCGTTAATGTGTAACCTGTTGGAGGTAGTGTTGTTTTGTCTGCTTCTTGCCTAGCAAACAACTCTTCTTTTATCCCCAACTCTTCCAGATCCAGTCGAGCATTCATTCCATCTTTTGTCTTTCCAGGAACATTCAGCAAAGTTCCGAGTAGACTCTCACCAACATTCTTTTCTACATGCATGAAGTCAATACAATGCGGAACAGAATGATGCCTCCAATACCTTAGCTTTCGATACCAAATGTTGAATTTCTTCCAATATGCTTCATTTGCTTGGCTTGAACTACCCTCTTCTTCTGTTGTTTTCCTTTTCTGCTTTTTAATCTTCCCACCTCTGCCTCTGGTATCTTGATCTTGGTTTTTCGAGTTTTTTCCTTTTCCCCACTTATTTTCAATATGTTGTACCTCGTTGTATATTTGTTCCCCGGTCAATGGATTTGGAGCATGACGTGGTTCTTCTTGTCCATTTAACGCCTTCCTTTGCGTTCTGAACGGATGGTTGTATGGTAGATATCGTCTGTGTCCAGCATAACTTTGCTTGGATGAGGCGGAAAGTCTAACACAGTGTGTATCTTTCCCACATACTACACAACCTTTGAATCCACTGTATGGGCAGCCACATAATGTACCAAGTGCAGGGTAATCATTTATCGTCCATAACACAATGGCGCGCAGATTAAAGTTTTCTTTTTTAGAAGCATCGTATGTATCAACCCCTTCCTCGAATAAGGTTTGTAGATCATCAACCAACGGTTCTAAAAATACATCGATATCATTTCCCGGGTATCCCGATATCAATACCGAAAGCATGATAAACTTTCTTTTCATACACAACCATGGAGGAAGGTTGTATATGACAGATAAAACTGGCCATACACTGTGATGCCTATTTCCTGAGTTGACGTCAACCCCATCAGCCGATATTCCTAGCCGTAGATTTCTCGGATCTTCAGCAATTTCGGGGAATTTTTCATCTATGGTACGCCATGCCTGTGAATCTGCGGGGTGACGTAAAACACCATCTGTTATCCTCCTTGTTACGTGCCATGTTAGATCTTCTGAAATACTTTCTAACTTAAAGAGGCGTTGCAGTCTTGGTATAATTGGAAAGTACCACATTACCTTTGCCGGAATGTTTTCGTACACTTTATGTGTCTTACTATCCACCTTCCATCTTGATGTCCCACAAGTTGGACAAACAGTCAACTCCTTGTTAACCTTCCAGTAAAGAATGCAGTTGTTGCTACATACATGTATCTTTTTGTATCCTGATCCCATCATTCTCACTAGCTTTTTTGCCTCATAAGTTTTTTCAACCATTTTGTTACCAGCAGGTAGCATCTTTTTCAACAATCCTAGTAATTCAGTAAAGAACTTATCAGAAGCTCCATACTTACCCTTCAAGTTGAGTAGTTTAACTATTGCGGACAACTTTGTGAAGTCAGGACATCCTTCGTAAAGTGGCTTCTCCGCGTCTAATAATAGTTGTTGAAACTTGGCAAGGTTATCCTCATCAAAACATTCTTTTGCACCATTAACCATGTTCACTGTTGCTGGGCCATCTGTTGGAATTTCTGGAACAAAATCCATGTCGAAATCCGTGTCATCAACAAACTCCTCTGTTGTAGCATTAACAGGTATTTGGGCAGTTGTTGCTTGCTCATCATTTTCTCCATGTTTATCCCATTTTGTGTAGCTTTGATTAATCCGTGGCAGAATAAATGAAACTGCACATCCTCCACTTTATGCTCTATGCGGTTTAAACATGAGATACACGGACATGGCATCTTAAGCTGTTGTTTATTACCTCGTGGGTCGATGTTCATCATCTTCTGCAAGTTGTGTTCTGCATACTTAATAAACGCGTGTACTCCAGCAATATATTGTTTCTTGGTCCTACTAGTTTTCATCCAAGACTTGTCCATGGTATTGTTGAGGTCAAATGGTAACGTATGTATCCTACAAGTCACAAATTAACCAATATAAGCATCAAATCATTTGTGCATAAGTAAATGATGCGCGTGATGTGTCGTTGCGGTTTAGCAGTATTAATGCCTACTCAAGTTTTAAATTTATATTTAGCCGACTTATCAATAACACACACACTTAACGAGCAGTGTACCCGGTCAGTATGAATATAATGGTAAGTAGAGTGTCGATCACTAAGAGTGGAACGTATTATCTAGTCATTCTAATCAGTATTTTAATATTCTAAGTTAACTATACAACCTAATCTAACGCAAGGGGGGTTCAGCCTGAGAAGCTGGCACATTTTGGTTGCAATTAAATAATAAACTAGACTAATGAGCACGAATCAGCGATAGGTATGCACGTACACAGATAAATACTCGAGACAATAAGAAGACCTGTCCTGATGATTAAGTAGATTGTCACTTGTTTTATTGATAGTTTTATATGAAGTGTATGTAATTAACCCTTTCTCGTTGGCCCTAATCTTATCGGCGAGTAAACCCTTAATGATTACTTATGTCTAAAAGTTATTCCTAAGTGATCAATTTAGTAACAACCGTGGGAGCCACATTCTCTTCCGTAGTCAAATGCGCAGGCCACTAATAAACACAGAGGTTATCAATGCACTAATAAGTAGTAACCAAAGACATCAACATATAAACTTTAATTGATGGGAAAACAGTTTTAAGGGAGTGCAATCTTTTTCGTCACATTACACAAGCCACCAATCCTGATGAATTAAAGTTTACTAACACAATAAAACAAAACTACTTAATGAATTAAATACATGCAGGACCTTCTTACAGCTCTTGTATCTTTGTTCGGGTGTGTCTTGTGCTGCCTAATCGTCTGAATTCGGCCTTAGGTTTCTGTGTTCTTCGTACTTCGTATATATTATGTCTCTGAAATTCGTCTGGTCTTGGGGTATTTATAGTTTCTGTCTGAGGGTAAGATGCGGCGCATCTAATAAGTAGATGCGGCGCATTGACTTAACTTCGCGTGGGGTCCAAGATTAATATATTCAGGAATATTCGTACACCGCCTTGAGATGCGGCGTATCTTCATTAATAGATGCGGCGCATGTCCTCTTGTATCTTGGATCGTATCTTGTGAAATCTTGATACTGATGCGCCGTATGTAATAAGCAAGATGCGGCGTATCTGGAGCAGAATGTCTTGATCTTGTACATTTCAGTAGACTCTTATCTTCTTGCTTGTTTTGCTCCATAATTAGTCCAAAATCTCCAAGTTTCACCAAATGCTTGTTTTTAACTGAGAATTACAAAAGTAAACGATTAAGTATCAATTCTCACAAATAATATAATAAAACAAGTCAAATAAATAGGATAAATGACGGTAATAAAATGTACTTATTTGAGTTCATCAAATATTCCCCCACTTGAACTTTACTTGTCCCCAAGTAAACCTTAGAATTAATCTTATGAAAATGTATCCTAAAAGATGTTAGGATTTATTTTTATGTTTAAGCATGTATTCATTTTTGGTCATAATCACACAACCAAACACTTAACGAATTAGAAGTAAAATAAAATAATTCGATAAAAGCAAATCTAATCGTTTAACTGTCCAGTCGTGACGAATATTCTATCATAAGCTTGGCAAGTATACACATCTCCCCCACTAAAGCCAAGGAATAACAAGTCTAAAGCGGTAATAAGGGTTTTGAGGTTTAAGGGTTAATCATTCTTCTTAATCTCTATCGATCTCAAATTCCAGAAAAGGCGACAAAATCACAAATACATAAACGAATCCACGAACACGATACTTGAAATTGCTCAAATCCTTAACTCGAATAGGCTAAAGATAGGTCCAAACTTTACCAATAATATTATATCAAAAAGGGCGACAAAATCATAAATACATAGCCGAATCCACGACTACGATACTTAAGATTGCTCAAATCCCTAATCTCAATAAATCAAAGGTTTGGATAAAGAATAATACAGGGTATGGATAATATTTGGGATATAAATTGGTGTAAAATGAAAAATAAACAAAACAGATAAATTAAAATCCTAAGTGTGGTTAATCACAATCCCAACCATCCCATGAATAAGACTCATATCATAGAATAACTCACGCTTTAACACTTGAAACACACGCTTTAGGTAGACACGAATTATACTCAACAAGATCTTAATCAAAGAATAACCTTAAGTTGGCGTTCCCATAACGTTCAACTCCCATTCAATCCATAGATATAATATACAACAACCAGTGGTGATATCGACCACTTAATACAAAACTTTACATAAGTTGGTAAAAACAATCTTCCAACTTTTCCTTTTTCTTTTTCTTTTCTATTTTTTTGATTTTTTTTTAAACATAAACAAAGATGTGTAAAATTTCACCACATCACTATAATGATAATTCTGGATAATTTTTCCATACTTTTCATGACTTCAGAAATAACGGTAATAGTGAAAGTAGTAAACACACGAAAAATAAACTCAAAGATATACAATATTTACTTTCACTCCAATTGCATTGTGCAATTTCCCGACCTAACCAAAGATAATGAATTACGCACGCGAACACAGGTAATGTAAGGAAACACACTTTTCCTAAAGCAATTAACCAACCACGGATTTTAATCTACAAGGTAGGCTAAGGTGTAAGGGTGTAACGAAACATTATAAAAAAGGTGTAAGAAACGAAAGGAATGGCTCTGAGTGTTTTTCTAGGGGTATCTTACTCTAAAAGTGGAGTAACAAAAGGGTTTATGCGGGGGTTAACTAACCAGTGTAGTTAGCTAATAACATATCACATATAAAGGCTATTTGGGTGTAATCCTAGAATTTCACCAATTTAGACAAGTCATTCCAATTATATAAATAATACTTATTATGGTGGTCTCGAATATTATACAAGCCAAGTTCTAAAGTTTACAAGTCACCGTCACACTCATAGATTTGTGAATTTTGAAAAAAATCACAATTTTTGAAAATAACGTCATGTGTGCAGCTATGCAACTTAGACTTTAAACAAAAACATGCTAAAAAATTTTAATTTTAATTTTGATATATTAAGCACATTTTAAGCATAATTTTGAAAAAGTTTAGGACAAGTAAGTGTTCTAATTCTCCAATCCCCCCACTTAAGTTAAACAACGTCCTCGTTGTTTGTATCAAAGATTAAAAACTGGAAAATAAAAGAATTAGAACAGAAAAACTCCCCTGAGATTTGCTCGGTATGATCCTCCATTATTTGTATAAGAGCAAAAATCATCTTTCTTGTGGATGAGAACGTTTAAGCTTCATATTTGATGTATCCACAGGAAATGCAGAAATCTATAATACCACCAAGGCTTTAAACACACCTAAGTTAAGAAGGTTTAAACTTGCATAATACATTAGTAGTTAGCCAAAAAAAAAAAAAAAAAAAAAAAAAAAAAAAGAAAGATGAAAATCATTTGGTCAGTCGATGCGCCGTATCTTATGGAAGAAGATACGCCGTATCGAGCCTGGAATAAATACGGATCAGAATAGAAGATGCGTCGCATCCTTAACCAGGGATGCGCCGCATTAAAATAAACTGATAAAAAGTTTTAAAGTCGGAAAAAAAAATGCAGAAAAATAAAGTAAGATATGACCAGTGCAGGAGATGCGTCGCATATCAGGATTGAGATGCGCCGTATCTGCTGCGGGCCTGACTGACTCGACACAGAACAGAATAATAAAAAATTTCCGAGTTGTCTCCCGGTCAGCACTTGTCTTTATTCCAGAGTCTTCAAGTTAGACTCACGTTCAGCTCTTTAATATCGATCATTGAAGGAGTCGGAAACATAGCGCTCCTTCATCGCCAATTCAGTAATATTGAACACTCCTTGCTCGTCCTTAATTTCCACGCCGTTCTTCTTTAATATCTGTATAAATAAAGTTCTGTCCCTTTCGGGCAGAGATGACAAAATTATAGACGGGAAATTCTTATTATTAAATAGGCATAAATAAGCAAGGTGGGGTGGTAGTTCAATAAACACATCATTATTCAAATTCGTTTTCTTAGCTATTCTCCTACGTTTGTTAATTACTACGCAATCATACCACTCATCATCAGAATCATTAACAACATCGCGTCTAAGTTCGGTAGGTACATTAAGGTCAATAAATTCCTCAAAGTTCTCATGATTAGGATTAGTCGAGTTGTTTTGAATCAATGTTTCTCCCATAAGCATAGCTTCAAGATCGAGGTCCATACGCTCTCTTAATCCTAGCACATAGACACCTCTAATTATGCTTTTAACAGGATCTTGGCACCTATAGACTAGTTTATTATTCCCTACCCTTAATGAGATTTTTCTTTTAAACACATCAATCTTAGCATGGGCAGTAGACAAGAAAGGTCTTCCAAGGATTAAAGGAATCTTAACATCCTCGGGCATATCTAATATAACAAAGTCTACAGGGAAAATAAACTTCTCAATCTTAACTAGCACATTATCAGCAATCCCTTCAGGTCGTTTTACCGTTTTATCAGCCAATTCAATAAGTAACTTAGTTGGTGCTAATTTTCCTAGTCCTAGGGTAGTGAATGTCTTAAGGGGCATTACACTAACGCTAGCTCCTAAGTCAGCTAACACATTATTGAAAGATATATCATTAATTGAACAAGGTAAAGTAAAACTTCCTGGGTCTTTTTCTTTATGTGGCAAGGCATTTAAGTCGGTTGCAGAGCTCTCTTCTTTCATTGTGGCCTTGATCTCCACTTCAATCTTTGTCTTCTCTTTTAGTAGTCTCCTTAAGCTGATTGAAGAATTAAATAAAAATTCGGGTCTTGCACCATCATTACCATTCATCAGTCTTCTAGGAAAAGGAATGTTAGGAGTGACTTCTTCAGTGGTGCTTATGGCCTTGACATGATCTCTTGGGTTGGTTTCAGTTGAGCTAGGTAAACTTCCATATCCCCTTTCTTGAAGAACTTTGCTCATTTGACCAATTTGTTGTTCCAATGCTTTGATCGAAGCTCCTTGATTTCTTGTAATAGTGTCCGTTGAAGCTCGGATTTCTTTGATCATAGCAGTATTCTCTTCATGTCTTTTAGCAGCATCGGCCATAATTTGCTTTAAAGTGTCATCTAAAGTCTGCCTCCTTTCTTGATAAGCGGGATTAAAGTTGTTCTTTTGATAGAATCCCGGGGTAGCTTCCCTAAATCTTCCTGAAGGTCGGAATGGTTGTCCAAATTGGGTGTAATATGCTTCTTCAAACGTCTCACTTTCATTCTTATTCGGGCAATCTTTAGTGTAGTGAGGTCCTTCGCATTTTTCACATCCAACTTGGGCAGCATACACTTTTTCATCACGCTTCTTCATCTCTCTACTAATTTTATCCAATTGAGCTTGAATAGCAGCAAACCCGTCAAAATTAGTGCTGCTCTTAGATCTAGTAGAGGTCCCATCGTGCCATTTTTGAGAATGATCAGCAGCTTCTTGGATAGCTTTCCTAGCATTAGCTGCACTCATTTGAGGCACAGCTCCCTTAGCGTCCAAGATTTGTCTAGTAGGCACGTCCAATCCTTGATAAAATAATATTATCTCCTGCATAGGGGTTAGATAGTGTTGAGGACATTTTACCAGTAAATCTTTAAATCGTTCCCAAGCTTGATAAAGAGTTTCATCAGGCTCTTGCTTGAAACTGTTGATAGCCTCCATCTTTTTAGCAGTCTTAGCAGGTGGACAATATCTCTTTAGGAATTTGCTCTTCAAATCTTCCCATGTAGTGATTGAACTAGCAGGTTCATTCCTTAGCCACTTGTTAGCAGCTCCTTTTAGCGAGATTGGAAAGATTCTAAGCATGAGTTGATCGTCAGTGACTCCTTCTGAAGTAAACAAATCCGCAATCTCGAGGACCTTTTCAACATGCTCATTAGCATCCTCATGTTCCGATCCACTGAAAGCATTTTCTCTTAGCTCCTTGAGAAACTGACCCTTCAATTCAAACTTTGACTTATCATCAAACTTTGGTCTAGCAACTCCTGAAGTGTAATCAGCACGGGTTTTGTTCATGTATTCCTCCATAGTTGTGTTTTCGTCCATTGTTTCTGTTTCTACTCCCTCTATCTCTTCAGAAAAATAATCAAGCTCGAATGAACTCGAGATATCAAAGCTTTTTGTATTGAAAAGCCTTTTAAGCGAATGAAAAGCTCGTTCAGGATCTTCGAAAGGTTGAATCAAGTTCTTCGTAGAACTCCTGGTCATGCACTTCCTGAAATCAACACAAAAACATTAGTAGGGTATGCTCAAGAAAGTAATATATCAGAAAATAAACAACGAAAACGGAATACAAAAAATTAAAGTTACTGATATCTGCTGACGATGCGCCGTATCCAAAAAATTGGATACGCCGTATCTTATAATCGGTAAAATTAAATCAGACTTTATTCAAAAAATAGATACGCCGCTTATAAATTTAGAATGCGCCGTATCAGTTAATTTATCAAAAATCGATATTTATTTAAAATTAAATGCGTCGTATTAACAAAAGTTAATGCGCCGTATTTTCATTACGTTTCAAAATATAAGATTTTTGATTCAGAAGATACGCCGTATCGATAAAGATCGATGCGTCGTATCTGTTTAATAATTCGAAAACTGTTTTTAATTAAAATAATAGATACGCCGTATCTGCTAAAGCAGATGCGTCGTATGGCGTTAACATTTAGAAAAAAATTTCTTATTAAAAACAGATACGCCGTATCTTGGGGAAAGATGCGTCGTATCGAATTAATTAAACGCGTTGTATTTTATAAAAATTAAACGCAATACGCCGTATCTGAGAAATCAGATGCGCCGTATCGTTTGAATAAGCTCAGTACAACGATAGCAGTATGCAGAAAATACGAAAAATAAAAACAAAAATAAACACAAACGAAAACAAACAAAAATAAAAACACACAAAAACAGAAAATATGCAAAATAATACAATGAATGCAAATTAACTAATATACAACAGAGTTAGCGGTTAGATTAAAAATTAAAAAGAAAAACCTAATTAAAATACTAATCAAATTAACAGATAATAACAATTCACTCCCCGGAAACGGCGCCAAAAACTTGATACGCGTGATGTGTCGTTGCGGTTTAGCAGTATTAATGCCTACTCAAGTTTTAAATTTATATTTAGCCGACTTATCAATAACACACACACTTAACGAGCAGTGTACCCGGTCAGTATGAATATAATGGTAAGTAGAGTGTCGATCACTAAGAGTGGAACGTATTATCTATTCATTCTAATCAGTATTTTAATATTCTAAGTTAACTATACAACCTAATCTAACGCAAGGGGGGTTCAGCCTGAGAGACTGGCACGTTTTGGTTGCAATTAAATAATAAACAAGACTAATGAGCACGAATCAGCGATAGGTATGCACGTACACAGATAAATACTCGAGACAATAAGAAGACCTGTCCTGATGATTAAGTAGATTGTCACTTGTTTTATTGATAGTTTTATATGAAGTGTATGTAATTAACCCTTTCTCGTTGGCCCTAATCTTATCGGCGAGTAAACCCTTAATGATTACTTATGTCTAAAAGTTATTCCTAAGTGATCAATTTAGTAACAACCGTGGGAGCCACATTCTCTTCCGTAGTCAAATGCGCAGGCCACTAATAAACACAGAGGTTATCAATGCACTAATAACTAGTAACCAAAGACATCAACATATAAACTTTAATTGATGGGAAAGCAGTTTTAAGGGAGTGCAATCTTTCTCGTCACATTACACAAGCCACCAATCCTGATGAATTAAAGTTTACTAACACAATAAAACAAAACTACTTAATGAATTAAATACATGCAGGACCTTCTTACAGCTCTTGTATCTTCGTTCGGGTGTGTCTTGTGCTGCCTAATCGTCTGAATTCGGCCTTAGGTTTCTGTGGTCTTCGTACTTCGTATATATTATGTCTCTGAAATTCGTCTGGTCTTGGGGTATTTATAGTTTCTGTCTGAGGGTAAGATGCGGCGCATCTAATAAGTAGATACGGCGCATTGACTTAACTTCGCGTGGGGTCCAAGATTAATATATTCAGGAATATTCGTACACCGCCTTGAGATGCGGCGTATCTTCATTAATAGATGCGGCGCATGTCCTCTTGTATCTTGGATCGTATCTTGTGAAATCTTGATAGTGATGCGCCGTATGTAATAAGCAAGATGCGGCGTATCACCAACCCCACCCTTTTATATCTATTAACCCAATCCAATACACAACCATACCAACCCAGCCCAACAAGCCCAACTCCCTTTTTAGTTAAACCCGACCCAAGCCTGGTTTTCAAAACCAGTTTGACTTGGTCAAACTTATCCCCAACCTCTCAACCCCGCCAATACCACCTTGCCCATGGTTTCTCTGCTAAACCACTCCCCATCAAATCCCACTCACCTAACAATACAAGAAACATTCAATGCTTCTTCTCCACTACCCTGATTTGCATTTAATGCTAAAACCTGCTCAATCCACTAACTCAATTTTGGCGCCAAAATGATGAATCAACAGCTGAGATCGATTGAAGGCAATTCAAGGGTAGGGATGTGTTCAGAGATGTCTAATTAGGGTTTCCCATTTGTATTTAGTATAAATAGAGCAATGTAATAAATAATTCAGTAGTAGCTAATTTAGTTTAAATCGCATTTTACTTATTTCAGTTGTAATCTTGTAATTTCTTATTTCCAGTTGTAATCAAAGTTTGTTTAAGCTATAAGAATCTTGTTTCATATGATCTTGTGTCTGATTTCATTGTTGTTCAAATTGTATGTGTCTGTTAAGGATTTAAGATTCGAACCATAACTCAGAAGCTCTCACAAGCTCCCCCACCCTTTTAATAAGATTATATAAGCTTGATATAGCTTACTATACCCTTATTTAGTATACCTCAGTTCTAAAACTCAAGATACAAGAATGGTCAACCATGGTCAACATAAGCTCTTAAAAGCTTCCATGGGTTGTATAAGCTGATCAAGAAAGCTTTTTGTGGTTTTCTAGCTTGCTTTTAACAAGCTAGATAGTCCTGTTCTATGCATGCTATCCCTATAGCCACTCTCTCAGTTGTAAGGTTTTGATCAAGTTTAGCATTTCACTGTATCATTTGCTTATTGCTTGAATTTTGATTCTATTATGTCTCTGTGGTGTTATTAAGTTAAGATATAGCTTAATCTAGGTAACTTGTTCATTGATAATCATAGTTGCACAAATCTCATCATAGCAGTCAAAATAGCATTTGATCTATCTCTGTGTTTCATGCTTAAATCATTGTTGTTTTGTGCTTCATTGATCTTATGTAATGATAATATAAAGGTGTAAATCAGTGTTTTGGTCTAAATCCTCAAGTTGCTTTGAATTTCTTGTTGGCCTGTTCTGATCAGGGGTGTTTGGATCTACTGATTCAGTGGTGTTGTTGATTGTGTGTGTTGTTTTTGATTGTTGTCATATGTCACTTTAGTCAAGAATAGCTCAGAGGAACCATAAAAACTAGTCCTTAATCAGCAAAAAGTCAAAATGACCTTTGATCCATCTAATTTTGTTGTCTGATATGGATTTTGGATTCATGATCATGCTTTTGTGTTAAGAAGTTGTTAATCTTGCTTTTTCTAGTCTTATCACAGCTTAACATATCATAATCAATAATTAGATTAAGCCCAAAATCCACCAAAGTCAAATCTCTTGTTTTACTGCATAAGTCAACACTCAGTGTATACTGAGTGTTCTTGCATCTGATCTTGACCCAAATTGGACCTCAATTGGATAGTTTGTGATGGGGCTTTTGTGTTTTTAAGATAGTTCATAAGCTAATCTAAGTTTTGCCCCCATAATATTGCATTTCAGTAGCTTATTTCATAGCTTAATTCACTCTGCAAGTTTGCCTTTTTCTGCTTATTTCTGTCTTAAGTTTGAAACAGATTTGGGGTTGATTGTGCTTATTTGTTGGATTATCTGTTGGATCTAAGTTGATTTGTGCTTATTTAAGTTGTTTAAGCTTATTCTGATCAGTTGGTTAAGTTTAGTGCTTATTTGCTTATATTTGGGCTTATTCCAAACTGCTTATCTGCCCATTTCTGCTTATTTGGCTTTTTAAACTTTTCATTTTATTTTTCTTATCTTTCTAATAATATTTTAGATTTACTCAGAAATTTTCATAATTTTCTGAATAGTTTTGATATTTTTAATCATTTTAATTAGTTTAAAATAGTATTTAAATCATAATAAATAGAAAAATAATCAGAAAAATACAAATCCAATTTTCATAATTTTCTTTTGTCATTTTTAATCTAGGAAAAATATAAAAATATTTTTAGGCCTTAATAAAATCAAAAATAGAAATAAAGTGATAGCTTCTATTTAATAGAATTTATCTTTTTAAATTTTAATTAAGTAATTTTCATTTTTATAATTTTCTTAGCTTTTATTTACTTAGTAATATTTTTAGAAAAAGTTTTAGAATTTTCTTAGTTCATTTAGTATTTTTTATAATTTAAATTAGTTTAATTAATAATTAAATAATAAATAATTAATAATAATAAAATAAAAAGTATAAAAAAATATAATTTAAGTTTTTAAATAAGTTTTAAGTTATTTTACATTTTTAGGTTTTAAATTTTATAAATTTTAGTTTTTGTCCCATTTTATCTTTTTCGTTACGCGTTTTGGTTTAATTTTATTCGCGTTCAATTTTATTGTGCATATCTGTTTTTGTTTATTATTAGAATTGTTAAAAAGCAAAATCAAAAGCAATCTAAATCATCTGTCACTATAATCCTAGCTTTTCACAGTTTTCCATTCACATCTCGTTGGGAAACGATCCGGGTGATCACTTGCCTGGTTTCACACACTACACACGAGCATTCGTTCTGAGACTGTTTGCCTTTTATCATCTATTACGGTTGACCATTCACAAGTGGTTGACTTGTGTGATAGAGAAATAAAAGACGTCCGTTTTCAGACGGATCAAGATCCTACTGATGCTTTTGTGATTATTTCAGAAGGAAAATGGAAGGATTCGGAGAACTTATTGACTTCGACTTCGAAACCAATTTTATGAACGATGTATTAGTGCATGAAAAATCACCTGAACGTTACAATGGGGACTACATTGAACTTAATGACCTTAATGGACCATTAGAATCCAATGACCTATTCATGGATGATGCGGAATCTGAGCTAGAAGAAGGAGAAATTCTTGATAGTCCAAAAATTAACGTTATTAATACTAGGAATTACGATGAATTTGAGGGGTATGATGGTTCTTGGGACTATGGTAGAAGGATCCACGCCGATTGTGCTTACAATTTGCAATTCACATGCATGATTGGGTACAAGTATATTGACGCCAATTTCTTTCCTATTTTACCAATCAATGTCATGTCAAGAAGGTTTTACAATTCCATTATGAGAAATAAAGTGGAGTATAAGGGAAAGAATGTAGTTTGTGCCTTCATTAATGTCCCGATCTTCGTTGGACGCTTTACTATTGTAACTGAGTTCGCCGTTGTTGAGGACATGAATGCCTATTGTGACAGCAATATGGGTGACGTGATTGTTGGAAAACCATTTTGTAGGGAGATCACTATTAATGCAAAACGATTTGAAGGAAAGATCACCTTTCAATGTGGAGATGACATTATCACTTATATGATGCCCCGAACTCATCCTGGATTTAAACATGCCACTAGTAGGATCTGCTACAAATTTTCTCCATTCCTTTTTATGAGTGATGATGACATGAAGAGAGGGATTGAGTACCCATATCAGATAATGGATGGATTCTACAATGGAGTTTTGAATTTGGGACCTGAATATATACGTGACGAATTAGTTGCTAACTGGATCCTACGTGGCCATGTAGGAATCAATGATCGATACTAGTGAGCTGAACGTGAGTCTAACTTGAAGACTCTGGAATAAAGACAAGTGCTTACCGGGAGACAACCCGGAAAATTTCTATTATTCTGTTTTCTGTGTCGAGTCAGTCAGACCGCCGAGGATACGGCGCATCTCAATTCTGAGATGCGACGCATCTCCTGCAATGGTCATATCTTATTTTCATTTTTCTGCATTTTTATTTTCGACTTTAAAACTATTTATCAGTTTATTTTAATGCGGCGCATCCCTGGTTAAGGATGCGGCGCATCTTTATTCTGATCCGTATTTATTCCAGGCTCGATACGGCGTATCTTCTTCCATAAGATACGGCGCATCGACTGACCTGATGATTTTCAGTTTTAATTTTTATGTTTTATTTTTACCTAACTACTAATGTGTTATGCAAGTTTGAACCTTTCTTATCTTAGGTGTGTTTTGAAGCCTTGGTGGTATTATAGATTCCTGCATTTCCTGTGGATACATCAAACAATGAAGCTTAATCGATCTAATCCACAAGAAGTTGATTTTTGCTCTTATCAAATGGAGGATCATACCGAGCAAATCTCAGGGGAGTTTTTCTGTTCTAATTCTTTTATTTTCCATTTTTTAACCTTTTATACAAACAACGAGGACGTTGTTTAACTTAAGTGGGGGGATTGGAGAATTAGAACACTTAAACACTTACTTGTCCTAAACTTTTTCAAAAATTATGCTTAAAATGTGCTTAATATATCAAACTTAAAAAATTTTTAGCATGTTTTTGTTTAAGATCTAAGTTGCATATCTGCACACAAGACGTTATTTTCAAAAATTGTGATTTTTCAAAAATTCACAAATCTATGAGTGTGCCGGTGACTTGTAAACTTTAGAACTTGGCTTGTATACTATTCGAGACCACCATAATGAGTATTATTTATATAATTGGAATGACTTGTCTAAATTGGTAAAATTCTAGGATTACACCCAAATAGCCTATTATATGTTATGTGTTATTAACTAACTACACTGGTTAGTTAACCCCCGTATAAACCCTTTTGTTACTCTCATTTTTAGAGTAAGATACCCCTAGAAAAACACTCAGAGCCATTCCTTTCGTTTCTTACACCTATGTTTTTAAATGTTTCGTTACACCCTTACACCTTAGCCTACCCTGTAGATTAGAATCCGTGGTTGGTTAATTGCTATAGGCAAAGTGTGTTTCCTTACATTACCTGTGTTCGTGTGCGTAATTCATTATCTATGGTTAGGTCGGGAAATTGCACAATGCAATTGGAGTGAAAGTAAATATTGTATATCTTTGAGTTTATTTTTCGTGTGTTTACTACTTTCACTATTACCGTTATTTCTGAAGTATGAAAAGTATGGAAAAATTATCCAGAATTGTCATTATAGTGATGTGGTGAAATTTTACACATCTATGTATATTTTTGTTTAAAAAAAAAATAAATAAATAAAAAAATAAAAAAATCGAAAAAATAAGAAAAGAAAAAGAAAGAAAGAGAAGTTGGAAGTTAGTTTTAACCAACTTATGTAAAGTTATGTAAGTGGTCGATATCACCACTATTTGTTGTACTATATCTATGGATTGAATGGGAATTGGCAGTTATGGGAACGCCAATTAAGGTTTATTCTTTGATTAAGATCTTGTTAAGTATAATTCGTGTCTACCTAAAGCGTGTGTTTCAAGTGTTAAAGCGTGAGTTATTCAATGATATGAGTCTTATTCATGGGATGGTTGGGATAGTGATTAACCACACTTAGGATTTTAATTTATTTGTTTTGTTTATTTTTCATTTTACACCAATTTATATCCCAAATGTTATCCATACCCTATATTATTCTTTATCCAACCAAACATTTGATTTATTGAGATTAGGGATTTGAGCAATCTTAAGTATCGTAGTCGTGGATTCGGCTATGTATTTATGATTTTGTCGCCCTTTTTGATATATTATTATTGGTGAAGTTTGGACCTATCTTTAGCCTATTCGAGTTAAGGATTTGAGCAATTGCAAGTATCGTGTTCGTGGATTCGATCATGTATTTGTGATTTTGTCGCCTTTTCTGGAATTTGAGATCGATAGTGATCAAGAATAATTAACCCTTAAGCCTACAAACCCTTTTTACCGCTTTAGACTTGTTATTCCTTAGCTTTAGTGGTGGAGATGTGTATACTTGCCAAGCTTATGATAGAATATTCGTCACGACTGGACAGTTAAACGATTAGATTTGCTTTTATCAACTTATTTTATTTTACTTCTAATTCGTTAAGTGTTTAGTTGTGTGATTATGAAATAAACGAATACATGCTTAAATATAAAAATAAATCCTAACATCTTTTAGGATACATTTTCATAAGAGAAAATTCTAAGGTTTACTTGGGGACAAGTAAAGTTCAAGTGGGGGATATTTGATGAACTCAAATAAGTACATTTTATTACTATCATTTATCCTATTAATTTGACTTGTTTTACTATATTATATATGAGGATAGATACTTAATCGTTTACTTTTGTAATTCTTAGGTAAAAACAAGCATTTGGTGAAACTTGGCGATTTTGGACTAATTATGGAGCAAAACATGCATAAAGTGAAGAGTCTACTGAAATGGACAAGATCAAGTTAAATCTGCTCCAGATGCGCCGCATCTCACACATGACATGCGCCGCATCTCTATCAAGATATCACCAGATACGATCCAAGATACAAGAGGACATGCGCCGCATCTAATCATGGAGTTACGCCGCATCTTCTGGCGGTGTACGAATATTCCTGAATATTATAATCTTGGACCCCACGCGAAGTTAAGTCAATGCGCCGCATCTACTTACTAGATGCGCCGCATCTTCCCTCAGACAGAAACTATAAATACCCCAAGACCAGACGAATTTCGGGGGAAGAAGAAAAAAAAGGTTTTTAGACGTACAAGCAGCAGAACCCTAGGACGAATTCAGTCAAGGAGGCAGCACAAGACACACCAAACGAAGATACAAGAGCTGTAAGAAGGTGCTGCATGTGTTTAATTCATTAAGTAGTTTTGTTTTATTGTGTTAGCAAACTTTAATTCATCAGGATTGGTGGCTTGTGTAATGTGACAACGAAAGATTGCACTCCCTTTAATACTTGCTTTCCCATAAATTAAAGTTTATATGTTGATGTCTTTGGTTACTACTTATTAGTGCATTGATAACCTCTGTGTTTATTAGTGGCTTGCGGGCATTTGACTGCGGAAAATAATGTGGCTCCCACGGTTATTACTAAATTGATCACTTAGGAATAACTTTTAGACATAAGTAATCATTAAGGGTTTAATCGCCGATAAGAATAGGACCAACGAGAAAGGGTTAACTACATACACTTCATATAAAGCTATCAATAAAACAAGTGACAATCTACTTAATCATAAGGACAGCCCTCTTATTGTCTCGAGTATTTATCTGTGTACGTGTGTGCTACTTGCTGATTCGTGCCTATTGGTTTATTTTATTATTTAATTGCAAACAAATCGTGCCAGTCTCTCAGGCTGAAACCCCCTTGCGTTAGGATATTAAAATACTGATTAGAATAACGAGATAATACGTTCCACTCTTAGTGATCGACACTCTACTTACCATTATATTCATACTGACCGGGTACACTGCTCGTTAAGTGTGTGTGTTATTGATAAGTCGGCTAAATATAAATTTAAAACTTGAGTAGGCATTAAAACTGCTAAACCGCAACGACACATCACGCGCATCAGTGATGAAAAATTTCAGTATTAGGCAAAGAACTAATACCATTTTCATCTGCTAAATGGAGATGCCTCCTAACAGATGCCTCAGTAATAGTTATTATTCTGCCATCAACTGTTGCAATTAACTCTTTGTCTCCATTGTCAAATGTATTGGTAGTAACAGACCGCCAAAACTGTTTGATTTGAGAGACATAGATAGTAGGATCGACTGTAAGAGCATACCTGATGTGGGTATTGTTTAGAAAATCTTTTATCTGGTGGAAGCGTTGACTCCCTTCTGGTTTCTCCAAGAATGCAACCTGGTTATGCGTATCACAAAACTCTAAATTTGCCATGAAAATTGAGTAAATGCTTGATTAGAGTGCTGGGTTATGATTGGACCTACTTCAATTAATTGTTTCTCAAGTTTGAAGAAATGGTATAAATTGTATAAAGAAAGAGAGTTATCCAATTTATGAAACCCTACTCTGTTCTAGAGTTTTTTTTAAGAGTTAAAGTAAAGTAATGAAAGTAGGTGGTCACATTTCTCCATAATAAATACACACTAAAGACAAAGGTTCTTTTCGACATTAACTCATTTGATTTTTGTCTTTATTCACTTTACTTCACTATGAAAGTTGGGACAAAGAAAACCAAGAACACACATAATTTTAGTTTCACTCCATTTCATTCCCTTTCATCTAAAAAAAATTGAGAACATAGTGTAAATAAAGCGAAGTAATTGACAATAGTTACCCCAATGGTTAGAAATAAACCACGGTTAAAACCCAGAAACGGCTACCCAGTACCCAGCAGTACAACGTTTTACTCTAGCAGAACAAAAGTTTTCCTAGCAGTAATAACTTTGTGCATCCACTCCATTCTCAGACAATTAATTAAACATCAAATACTTCATTAATATTTTTTAAGGCTACAAGTATGTACATCTAATTATCCAACCTAAATACTAAACATACTAAAAAAAAAAAAAAAAAAAAACCATCATCCTAAACTGCTTCACTCCATTTCACCCCAACTTGTTAGAACCAGAGCTCTCTTCCCTGCTTCCCATCAATTTCTGGCTTTCCTTGAGTCGTTTAAACACAATTTCAAGATCGCTAACCCTCTTTTCTAGATTATAAGGGTCCTGAAACCCATCTTGTTGCTCCCCCTGGTTTTGCAGCACAAACCCATTTTGCTGCTCCACCACAATTTGCTGCTGATCCTCTTCTTTTTGCTGCACCACCTCCTCCTCTTCCTCTTCATCTTCTTCCTCCTCCTCCCCGTAGTCACGCAATCCCCAAACCTCATCCCAGTAAAAGTCTTGCGCATGCAGCCAGTTCAAAATTTGACCCCTCATCCACGTATCTACCTTCCTATACGACCCATATTCTGCAATGGGTTCATCCCCGAAAGCAATTAACACTGCGTCAAACAGCAAATTGTTGTTTAACACCCACTCGTACTCTTCAGCATCATTTTGAAAGGTAACATTATTATTTGCTGCCATTGTAGAAGTTTTCTTTGAATTGAAAGGGATATATATATGTGTTTGTGTGTGTTCTTTGGTATATAGTCGATAGGTATAAATAGGCTGGAGAGGTAGATGACCCAAGACTTTAGGCGGGAAAAGGGATCGACGGCGCGCGCCAAAAGTAAAGTGTCAATTGAAGTTTTACGATTTCCTTTTACCAAGTATTGACTTTCCATGTACAATGAGTTGATGCAACAACAAGTTGTATATCATGCTTTGTGAATAATAAACTTCCAAACTCAATATTTCCAACTATTGATCAAGTGGTGGTTTGGTTTAATTAAGAGTGGCAAGATGTGTAGAAAAAAAAAGAATAATAGTCAAAAAATAAATAAATAAATAAATAAATTAAAAAAAAAAAATTAATGGTGTTGACGTGGCGGTGAAAACCAACTATAGCCGACGGTTCGGGTTCGTGGCGGGTTTTAGTGTACCCGTACCCGAACCCGTTTATAATATACCCGTACCCGCCCCATATCCCACCGGATACCCGATTAATATTATCCATCGGTTTTTTGGGTTTTCCCGCGGGTATCGAGGTTATCCGTAATTAAAAGTTAAAGAAAATGAATATCGTATCAAACGATTTAACGCAACATATCGCAACGCAACGTACTCGGCACGATATTCACCAAAAAAATCAAATGCGCAAGAGGTTTCAAAAGTTAATCATTCTCATTTCAAAAAATAATCTCGTTTTAGCCTTTTAAAAGGGTTTGGTATCCTCATTCGTGTGACGGTAGAGAACACGGACTCACGAGTACTCACTCCAAAAAAACGAATAACCGAATTAATAGTCGAGAAGAGTATTGACAATAACTCGAGTCGAGACGAGATGACGAAAACAAGTCGAAGAGATAACTAACAACAAACATATCAAATAAGATGAGTCGATTGGTAATCGTCTGTATTTTCCCATAATCCCGTTTATTAGTACAAGGTATACTCGTTTTATGATTTAAAACAAGTTTGGACTTACGACAAAATTAATCTTTGGAAATAACAAAATTTCGCCAAGACCCTTTCATTTATCGAACGTTTTCAATTCAAAAGACTTTATTGAAAATCAATTTCCCGAAACGCTAAACCAATCCGTAACTCAAACAATAACCAAACGAATAGTCCAATAAATCCAAATATGTTAGTGTACGGGTAGCATGTCTCGAATAGTCCAATATCCCTCGTGTGTTCCGTTTTTATCCCAAATGTCACACGAAAGGTTTTCAAAATCGAGATCCAAATGTCACACGAATGAGGACACCAAACCCTTTTAAAAGGCTAAAACGAGATTATTTTTTGAAATGAGAATGATTAACTTTTGAAACCTCTTGCGCATTTGATTTTTTTGGTGAATATCGTGCCGAGTACGTTGCGTTGCGATATGTTGCGTTAAATCGTTTGATACGATATTCATTTTCTTTAACTTTTAATTATATTACGGATAACCTCGATACCCGCGGGGAAACCCGAAAAACCGATGGATAACGGGTATCCGGTGGGATATGGGGCGGGTACGGGTATATTATAAACGGGTTCGGGTACGGGTACACTAAAACCCGCCACGAACCCGAACCATCGGCTATAGTTGGTTTTCACCGCCACGTCAACACCATTAGATTTTTTATTTATTTTTTATTTATTATTATTATTTTTTTCTACACATCCGATCTTGCCACTCTTAATTAAACCAAACCACCACTTGATCAATAGTAAAGGGGCAATTAATCCCTTTACCGATCAATTGTAAACAGACAAAAAAGTGAGTAAACCCTAATCAAAACACACATTCTTCTTACTCCCACGGCGGATTCCCACGGGTAACAGTAGGATCCTGGGGCAATTAAACCAAACCACCACTACTTGATCAATAGTAAAGGGCCAATTAATCCCTTTACCGATCAATTGTAAACCGACACAAAAATCAATAAACCCTAATCAAAACACACATTCTTGATTCTTCTTATTCCCACGGCGGATTCCCACGGTAACAGTAGGATCCTGGGCCACCTTTCATTTCATCTTTGTCTTTTAATTTAGCTAATGGTAATAGTTTGAAAAATAGACGTGGCAAACAAAAACACGCAAACAATGAATCCAAATGACAACAAAGGTATGTTTTTTAATGTTTTCACATATCAGTTGATGATTCATTGTACAATAATTAGTAACAGGCTTTTGATCTATAAATGGTGATGTTTGGGGTTGTTGTTACCGATTCTAATGTAAAGCTGTGTGAATTTATTGTTGAATGTAAAGCTGTGTGAAGTTTTAATTTATTCAAGTTTATGCTTTAACAGGTTCAAAGACAAAAATCCGTAGGTCCAAATTCAAAATCATTTCCAATAAGGTATATACTAAATTTGTTATGTGTTTGTGGCTAAAGTTGTATACCTTAATTATACCATTAATTAAATTTTTTGAAACAAATGGTATGTTGAACTATTAGGAGGTATGAGAAAACACAGATTGGAAGAGAAAGAGCCCTTTCTATTTCTCTAGCGATGAAGAATCTGGTGATGCTGACACAAAAGGTGTGAATTTATTGTTGAATGTAAAGCTGTGTGAAATTTTAATTTATTCAAGTTTATGCTTTAACAGGTTCAAAGGCAAAAATCCAAACAACAACAACAACAACAACAAACCCAATCCCGCCGGGGCAGGGTATGGGGGAGGTAGGCTGTAGACAGACCCTACCCCTACCCCAAGGTAAACCCGGGAGTAGAGAGGCTGCTTCCAAAGAGACCTCCGGCACTAGGTCCAAATTCAAAATCATTTCCAACAAGGTATACTAAAGTTGTTATGTGTTTGTGGCTAAAGTTGTATACCTTAATTATACCATTAATTAAATTTTTTGAAACACATATGGTATGCTGAACTATTAGGAGGTATGGGAAAACACAGATTGGAAGAGACAGAGCCCTTTCTATTTTCTCTAGCGATGAAGAATCTGGTGATGCTGACACAAAAGGGGTAATAATGGTCCATTTAATAAGTGTTGTTTCGCTACCTTTATCACATTCTCAAGACTTAATCCATTATATATACTCGTTCAACTTGTAGGTATAAAAATAAATTTACTCAGGATATTGTCTTGGGACTGCCGTATAATTAAGAAGATGTACCAACCGATGGCCGTGAAGAAGACTTCTCGTACATTAAATGTGTTGAGAATTATGTAAAGGTGGTGATCATCTCGACTATTATGAACTAGCTAGAGGATAATTAGTTTAATATGGTACGTAGTAGCAGTTATGAGTAAGAAGATGTACGTTGTATCAACCGATGGCCGTGAAGAAGACTTCTCGTACATTAAATGTTGGGCCGTGAAGAAGACTTCTCGTACATTAAATGTTGTGTTGAGAATTATGTAAAGGTGGTGATCATCTCGACTATAACTAGAGGATAATTAGTTTAATATGGTACGTAGTAGCAGTTATGAGTAAGAAGATGTTGTACCAACCGATGGCCGTGAAGAAGACTTCTCGTACATTAAATGTGTTGAGAATTATGTAAAGGTGGTGATCATCTCGACTATTATGAACTAGAGGATAATTACTTTAATATGGTACGTAGTAGCAGTTCTGATATTTAATTTGGATAAATGTAATTATTAATGGTGCAGTAACTGGTAACTAGTGTAGTTTAACTCTGTATCTATTTTATAACTGTAATGATAGTATTTTGGTTTGTTAAATGGTAGCAATTTGTGTTCTTGATGTGATGATTGCACAGTTAGATTTTATGGTAGCAGTTTCTGTTGTTGATTTGATGATTGCACATATTTATTTAACGGTAGCACTTTGTGTTCTTCATTTTTCATGTTGGTTTATGATTTAATGGTAGCAGTTTGTGTTAAATGGTGTCAAGTTGTGTTCATGATTTTGGTGTAATTGTGTAAATTTGAGTTCTTGATTTGATATGCAGTTTGTGTTCATGATCTTTGTTCTAGATCTTGGTTCATGATTTGCGATTAAGATAATGATATATAACATTTGGAGCCAAAATTTTGATAATGGTAGCAGTTTGTGTTCTTCATTTTTCATGTTGGTTTATGATTTAATGGTAGCAGTTTGTGTTAAATGGTGTCAAGTTGTGTTCATGATTTTGGTGTAATTGTGTAAATTTGAGTTCTTGATTTGATATGCAGTTTGTGTTCATGATCTTTGTTCTAGATCTTGGTTCATGATTTGCGATTAAGATAATGATATATAACATTTGGAGCCAAAATTTTGATTTTTTCAAGTTTATGCTTTACTAAACAGGTTCAAATTTAAGGCAAAATTTTAAAATAATTCAATTGTTATTTTGAAATTAGAATTTGGAGCCAAAATTTTGATCCAAAATTTTGAAATCGCCTAATTAATTAGAAGCGGGTACCAAGAATAAGGTACGATTCATCTTCTTATACCCTCTTTTCTCTCCTAAAAAAAAACTGCAAAGAAAACACAATAATCAATTCTTATATCACCATTACTCTCAAAGCCAGAATCATTTTCTTGTACCCATTGTTACTCAAGAGTCATGGGAATTCAACCCATTGTTGATAATCATCTTTTGCTTCCTGCTGATAATGAACATGATGATAACAACATAGACTATGAATCCGAAAAGTATTCTGATGAGGAAGATCTAGATGCGCCTGGAACCAACCAATCAGATCGGATACTAGCTAAGAGAGGCATGACCAGGCTATTTAAGTTTCGCATGAAATATGGCAACCCTGGTGGAATAAAGCTCAAGGTAACCTTCGATGCATTGAATAGGGTATCAGGGTTACACAGAGCACTGTTTACGAGTTTTTTAGGAGATCTGGTTTGTGAGCACATAGGTTTGAAGAATCTTTCCTAGAGGAATGTGAATAAAGAAGAAAGAGATAAACTATGGACTGACATCACTGTACATATATACTACTGTATTTTTTAACCCCAGTACTACATAATTTTATCTATGCAGTTACATTATGTGCAACTAATTAACAACATTGTATTAATCTTTGCAGCGATATTTTGATGTTGACGTGACATTCAGAAAATTGGTAATGACTCGTCTTGGTAAACTGCTAAGGACTTTCAGAACGAAGCTCAGAGAAGAATACATTTTGCCCCACCTAAATACACCTTCCAAACTGAATGAAGTCCCGGCCAAGTATAGTCGATTTGTGAAATCAGAAGACTGGGTCGAGTTTGTAAACAACACGACCACCGATGAATACAAGGTTTTAATTAGTCATCTTTATTTAAGTCTATATGTCATTTCATAATTTTCAGTTTGCAGCATTACCACATGTAAACGCCTTATGATTTTGTGTTTTTAGAAGATAGCTGAAAAAGCTAAAATGTCGCGTTCCAAAAATATTTATCAGCATAAAATGGGACGAGGTGGATATGTTTATTTGAAAGAGAAAATGGTAAGATCACATGTGTATGCACCTTCATATTTTCGTTTATCTTGTTTTATCTTTACATGTGTATGCATTTGATGTTTATTAGATCGAAAATAAAGAGATTGAAGCAGATGAAGAACCCCCGCGTGGTATAATGTGGTTGAAAGGAAGGGTAAACAACAATGGCGAATTTCCAGATGATGAGATCACATCAGTGGGAGATACACTTGTAAGTTTGACTGCAAATTCTATTATTATGCTTATATACCAGCAGGATTAAATGTGTACTAGCAGTAGTAAATTGTGTACTAGCAGTGGTAAACACTAGCCATATTTGTAATTGAAGTTCATGAGCATCACTAACTCCATCTGAGCAGCATTGACACAAATAAGAGCATCAGTTACTCTAACAGCATCCAGAAGACTTTTAATCCCAACATTTCCTATATTTTTTTTTTGCAGAAAGAATCTGATGACCAGATCAAGAAATTGTCCAATGAGATTACAGAAACAAAAAGAATACTTACTCAACTGATGGCACAGTTGAGTCAACAAGGGGTGCAGTTAAATTTGTCATCTCAATTGCCAGTAGCCTCAAATGCAAGCCAACAAGGGTCTACAGATTCCCAATCACAAGGAAATGTGTCTCCAACACAAGCAGTACCAACAGTATGTATTTCAACATGTTTCTTGTTATTCTTTTGTTTAAATAATTTCTGATATATGTACATGCAAAAATTCTTTTTTTAAGCCATTTAACTGCAAACTGTGGCACTTAAAGAAATCAAATATCGTTGCTTTGGGTACATACATGTGTTTTTTCAACGTACATATATATAATTCTTGATATATAATTCAATGTTTGATACAAGCGTCTTTTGTTACTACAGGTTACACTGCCAACTACAATGCAAAAGAAAAGTGACAACAACTGTGGACCAACAGCACCATCGAAGCGCAAAAGTAATGTCTCTATTGAAGCCCTAAAGCAAGCTATGCCGGCGAAGAGTCAAAAGTCTTTAAATTATGGTACTTGAGAATTTGATTATGTACGACATTACAATTGTATATTCTGTTCAGTTATATACATTCGAGTTTTATTCAATTTCAAATTTCTTTTTGTTTGTGATTCTGTTTTATATATATAATATACTCATTCCAGCAGCACTAGCATAGTACTAGCAGTAGCAACTCTGCTCCAACAGTACTAACTTAAAAATACCAGTAATAACCCTGTGACTAAAAGATGCAGTCATGTATTATGGTCACGCTTATCAACATTATTGGTCACTCTTTGTTTAATTCGATGTGTGACTAAATATTACAAAAGGCCACACAAACATAAAATTCAAGTGGTCATTGGATGATCAATAGTCACACAAAATACAAATTTCTTCACTTTAAACAGCATATGGTCACACTTATTAACACTTTTGGCCACTTTATGCTTAAGTGTATGTGACTAAATACCCAAAACAAACATGCTTTGTGTGACTGAATATTACAAAAGGCCACACAAACTAAATATTCATGTGACCATTGGATGATCAATAGTCACACAAAATACCCATTTCTTCACTTAAAACAGCATATGGTCACACTTATTAACACTTTTGGCCACTTTATGCTTAATTGTATGTGACTAAATACCCAAAACAAACATACTTTGTGTGACTAAATATTACAAAAGGCCACACTAGCTAAATATTCATGTGACCATTGGATGATCAATAGTCACACAAAATACACATTTCTTCACTTAAAACAGCATATGGTCACACTTATTAACACTTTTGGCCACTTTATGCTTAATTGTATGTGACTAAATACCCAAAACAAACATGCTTTGTGTGACTAAATATTACAAAAGGCCACACAAACTAAGAATTCATGTGACCATTGGATGATCAATAGTCACACAAAATACACATTTCTTCACTTAAAACAACATATGGTCACACTTATTAACACTTTTGGCCACTTTATGCTTAATTGTATGTGACTAAATACCCAAAACAAACATGCTTTGTGTGACAAAATATTACAAAAGGCCACACAAACTAAGAATTCATGTGACCATTGGATGATCAATAGTCACACAAAATACACATTTCTTCACTTAAAACAGCATATGGTCACACTTATTAACACTTTTGGCCACTTTATGCTTAATTGTATGTGACTAAATACCCAAAATAAACATGCTTTATGTGACTAAATATTACAAAAGGCCACACAAACTAAGAATTCATGTGACCATTGGATGATCAATAGTCACACAAAATACACATTTCTTCACTTAAAACAGCATATAGTCACACTTATCAACACTTTTGGCCACTTTATGCTTAATTGTATGTGACTAAATAACCAAAACAAAGATGCTTTGTGTGACTAAATATTACAAAAGGCCACACAAACATAAAATTCATGTGGCCATTGGATGATCAATAGTCACACAAAATACACATTTCTTCACTTAAAACAGCATATGGTCACACTTATTAACACTTTTGGCCACTTTATGCTTAATTGTATGTGACTAAATACCCAAAGCAAACATGCTTTGTGTGACTAAATATTACAAAAGGCCACACAAACTAAGAATTCATGTGACCATTGGATGATCAATAGTACACATTTCTTCACTTTAAACAGCATATGGTCACACTTATTAACACTTTTGGCCACTGTTTTTTAAATTGTATGTGACTAACTAAAAAAAAACAACACACGATGTGTGACTAAATCATCACAAACGTCACATTTATTATATTTTCGTGTGGCCATAGGATGAGAAATAGTCACACATACTGATGAATCCAACAAAACTTGTGCCTAATTAGTCACACATATTCGGGTTTTGGTCACTCTTTTTCAATGAAAACGGCCACAAACTAAACAATATGACCATATGCTACCTACGGTGGCGCGACTTTTTGTCACACACACCCAAAAAAATGTGTGTGACTATATGCATATAGTCACGCATTTCCAGTGTGACGATAGGCAATATCTGTACCAGTGTGATTGCTATAGGCACCACGACTTATTATATATTGTAAGAACGTGATAGTCGTTTCTTTAAAAGGGAAAGCCATCGGTGAATACTAAAGATGTTATGAACGTCTTAAATTGTCAACACTCAAAATGAAAGCAACTGATTGATGTCATTATCCCGATTACACGTCTTAAATTGTCAACACTCAAAATGAAAGCCATCGGTGAATACTAAAGATGTTATGAACGTCTGAAACTTGAATTCTGCTCTAGTTCCCACGTCACGGGAGTATAAACCGAGGTTTCGTTCGTGAACCCCTAAGTGGTACATATAAATAGCAATCCGTAAATAGGTTTATATAGAAACTTACAATTACTAACAACGATACAAATATATGTAGGTCCTAAAAACAAGTGTAGTTGATGAACTCAAATAAGTACATTTTATTACCGTCATTTATCCTATTTATTTGACTTATTTTATTATATTATCTGTGAGAATTGATACGTTAATGTTTATTTTTGTAATTCTCAGGTAAAAACAAGTATTATGTGAAACTTGGCCATTTTGGACTAATTATGGAGCAAAACAAGCAAGAAGTTAAGAGTCTACTGAAATGTACAAGATCAAGACATTCTGCTCCAGATACGCCGCATCTTACTTATTACATACGGCGCATCACTATCAAGATTTCCCAAGATATTATCCAAGACAGCAAGGACATGCGCCGCATCTAAGAATGAAGATACGCCGCATCTAAGAATGAAGATACGCCGCATCTCAAGGCGGTGTACGAATATTCTGGAATATAATAACCTTGGACCCCACGTGAAGTTAAGTCAATGCGCCGCATCTACTTATTCAATGCGCCGCATCTTACCTCAGACAGAAACTATAAATACCCCAAGGCCAGACGAATTTAGAAGACTTTTGGTACGTACGATATACGAAGGACAGAAGCCCTAGGCCGAATTCAGTCGAAGTAGCAGCACAAGACACACCTTGAACAAAGATACGAGAGCTGTAAGAAGGTCCTGCATGTATTCAATTCATTAAGTAGTTTTGTTTTATTGTATTAGTACACTTTAATTGGTCAGGATTGATGGGCTTGTGTTATGTTATCATTCACTTCAACTCCTCTTAAAATTGCTTTCCCATTAATTAAAGTTTATATGTTGATGTCTTTGGTGACTTTTATTAGTGCATTGATAACCTCTGTGTCTAGCTGAGCATTGCTTGGGTCGCCATGCCCCTTCCTCGCCTATTTATTAGATCGCCTATGCATTTTATCGTCTGTAGAAAAGTAGGAAGAAAGATAAATGGGATAGTCATAAGTAATCATTAAGGGTTTACTCGCCGATAAGATTAGAACCAACGAGAAAGGACTTAATCTCGGTGCGTTGCATCGAACTATACACTTCATATAAAACTAGCAATAAAACAAGTGACAAACTACTTAACTATCAGGACAGGTCTTCTTATTGTCTCAAGTATTTATCTGTGTACGTGTGTGCTACTCGCTGATTCGTGCTTATTAGTTTAGTTTATAATTAATCACAACCAAACCGTGCCAGTCTCTCAAGCTGAAAACCCCCTTGCGTTAGATTAGGTTGTATAGCTAACTTAAGATATTAAAATACTGATTAGGATAACTAGATAATACGTTCCACTCTTAGTGATCAACACTCTACTTACCATTATATTGATACTGACCGGGTACACTGCTCGTTAAAGTGTGTGTTATTGATAAGTCGGCTAAATATAAATTTAAAACTTGAATACTGCTAAAACCACAACGACATATCGTGGATATAAAATTAGAGCAATCACACGCACACATCAGTAGTACAATACAATATGTAGAACCGTATATTCTGTCGGTAATCCATTTTCGTCCGTTGTTGTCAGTTTTTATCTGTTTTTGTCCGTTTTTATACGTTTTCGTCAGGTTTTTACGTTTTCATCCGTTTTTATACATTTTCGTCCCTTTTTTTACGTTTTTTAAGTTTTCGTCCGTTTTTTAAGTTTTTATACGTTTTCATCCATTTTAGCCCCTTTTTTTACGTTTTTATATGTTTTCATCCGTTTTCGTTCGTTTGTATACGATTTCATCCGTATTTTTATGTTTTCATCAGTTTTTGTCTGTTATATTTTAACGTTTTTATACGTTTCCATCCGTTTTAGTCCGTTTTTTTACGTTCTCGTCCATTTTTATACGTTTTCGTCCATTTTTTACTTTTTCGTCCGTTTTGATACGTTTTCGTCTGATTTTAAACGTTTTCTTCTGTTTTTATAAGTTTTTGTCCGTTTTTAAACGTTTTAGTCCGTTTTAATCTATTTTTATACATTTTAGTCTTAGCTTTGATGTCCAGGTATTAGGGACTGAGTTGTGATTCAAATTCAGTCACTAAAAAATTTCCCTCCAAACTTTTTTTATTGCGCAAACATATTTGTAACTGGATTTTAATCTTAGGTATGATGTCCATGTAATAGGGACGCAGTTGTGAGGGAAATTCAGTCACCAAAAAATTTCCCTCTAAACCTTTTTATTGTGTAGATATATTTGTAACTGAAACTTAGTCTTAGTTATGATCTCCATGTATTAGGGACCGAACTGTGACTATATTCAGTCACTAACAAATTTTCCGCCAAAATTTTTTATTGCACAAATATATTTGTAACTGAAATTTAGTCTTAGATACGACGTACATGTACTAAGGACTGAATTGTCACCCTTATTCAGTCACTAACAAATGTGCCTCCAATTTTTTTTCCCGTACAGGTATATTAGTAACTGAAATTTAGTCTCAGATATGGGGTCTCTGAATCGAGGACTGATTTTTAGTCGCCGCAATCAGTCAATAAAAGGTCAGTCCTTAAAAGTATCAGTAACTAATGTTTCAGTGACCGATGCTATGTATCAGCGACTGATATATCAGTCCCTAGAAATTCAGTCTCTGAAAGCCTGTTTTTTTGTAGTGACAGCGGCGGAGTTTTGGCCGGAGAAGAAGGCGGCGAGGGGTGGGGGTGAGAGAGATTTTATGGTTCAATGTGTACTTGACTTGCAAATTATATAACCTCATATATTCATTGTACACATTTCTGGTTCAATGTATACGACAAGGAATCATACAACTGATGGGCTGATGGGCGATGGGCATATGCTGGATAGTTGGTACACATTTCTTGGACTTGCTCGCTTATATTAAAATCTTTTTTGATTGAATTTAAAGAAATGTGTGTGTTAAAATCTTGTTTGAGAGAGAGGGTTTATATATTTTTGAAGAGGGACCAAACGTGTACAAACGAAAGTCAAGGGGTCGTCCAAGAAATATAGTTAACAACGTTTTGACTAAAAGACAAAAAAGACTAGTCGCCCAAGAAATGTGGTCCCAGTCGCCCAAAAAGGTACCTAGTATGAGTGGTACTATGTAAGTACATGCTAGGGGACACTTGGCACAATTTTAGGATATCCGCCCAAGATATTTAGGCGACCATCGCCCATGGGGTATTTGGAGAAATTTTTTTTTGGGGCATTTAGGTTGAGTACCCTTGTACTTGTGGGGTATTTTGAGAATTATCCCTTTTGTAAACCTTTACACTTTTTTGAAACTAAAGCTAAAAATGTAAGACATGTATGTAAAAGTTGTTGACTCTAGGGGGCAAACATGTAGATGACTCAAACTAGTCATCTTCCCCACCCAGTTATAGACATATACCATGCAAACAACACTCTGTATACCTCACTTGGAAATAGCTGTTGACAGCGTAATCACAGTGATCTTTTACTGTGTTAGGGTTATAACATGCTCCATATTGAAGGATTGGGCCACAATCAACTCCATTTCCACACGCAATGTCTATGTTGTTTTGAACAACTGGGTTACTCTCTGCCGCGCCACATGCACAATAAGTTGCACCTGTTACACAAACCACATAAAAAATGTAACACCCCGTTAAAATTTTAGATAACAGCGGAAGACTTAAACGGGGTATTACCAATTAGATCACAGTCGTAAGCATAGATAATCATTAAAAGTAGAATTTATATCATTCAATTAAAACTCAATATTCAAAGATTACTCAATAGTTTCCAAAGAAAAAATAAGTTTTCACAAAAGTGATGATGAGTTTGAAAAGAATGATATATTTATTTGAAATAAAAGGGTAGGTTTCCAAAGCCCTTGCCAACTCCGTGCCTTTGGATCTTTAAATACCTGAGATAAAATATGCTAAAAGGGTCAACACAAAGGTTGAGTGAATCCATAGTGTTTTAATTGTAATAGTTTGAACACAAGTCAGATAGTAGTAAAAACAATGATAACGTAGTGAAACAGATATGTATATATATTGCCCTAAGCCTCATGACACGCAAACCTTAACATTAGTTATGTAATCGAAATAAATAGCCTACATCATAAAATGATGTAGGTGATAATGCCCTCGTGTAGGAGTTTTGCCAGACTCGTAATTCGAATAAAGTGCATTTGGTTACCATTTCAGGCTAACTTCAAATGGGGCGTCAGCTTCCAATAGATCTATTCACTAAATTCGCGTTCACTCGCAAGTGATTAATGGTTCATGATATGAGGGACTTTTTGGCAAGGGTGGTAACTTAGGCAATATTAATCAGGGTAACGTACAGAAAAATACTTGTGTTCAGATTTATAGCATGTATCTCCCCACGGGATTTGAAAACATAGTAAAAAGTGGGACTACGAACTCACCTTAGTGATACAGTAGTCAAGTAGTGATCAAGTGATGTAAGTGAATAGCTCCGACTTGCGACCTAGAGTAATATGATAAGTTTAGATTTGATTGTTCAAGGGCTCGATGTGAAATGACTAGTGTGAAAACCTTTAAGTGTGATAGTGTCGAATTTGTGTATTTAAATGTGTAAAATTTAAGAAAATTTTTATTATAGATATAATTGTTATTTACAAAAATGTTTTCAATTAATGCTTTGTCGTATACTTTTATTCTTATTCATATGTAAAAAAAAAAAAAAAAAAGTAAATTAAATAATATGTTATATTTGCAAAAGTATAAGTATAAAAATTAAATAAATGAAGTTTTTCAAAGTTAATATATATGTCAAGTTTTTACCCTTAACTTTATAAAAGTTACACTTTTAACCCGAAAGTTAAACTATTTGCATTTTTAGTCCAAAATCATTATTTTACACTTTTTACCTCAACTTTAACATATTGGCAGTTTCTACCCTCAACTTTTATTCAAATTTCATATTTTCAGTTTCAATCCCTTAACTTTCTAATTTTAATGATTTACACCCCTTTCTTTATAATTTTTGCAAAATTAGTCCAAAAGTGAGTTTTCGAAAAGTTTAGTTTTTCTTTTATAAAAACTATTCTTTTTAGCTTATACAAGCTTATAACAGTAGCTTATAGTTCTTTGTTTCCTTGGCATTTCCCTTAGTTCGATATGTATATAAAAAAATACGACAGTGGGTTCGTTAGCCCACCAAGGCCCAAAGATGATTTCTGGAAACTAAGGGTGTGTCGACAGTGTGTAGAACTTGGGTTAATTTAGTTTGAGTTCATGGTTAATGGATTTGCATGTTTAGTTAACTTGTTTTACTTATGTATAAAGAATCAAAATATATACATATAGTACGTGTAAATAAATAGTTATCGATCCAAACCTATGGTGTCTAAGCGGTTTATTTTATGATTGTGTTTTTAAGTTTGTGTATTTAATAGATATTCTAAGTTGTTTTAACGTAGGCATGAATGATATAAGCTTCGAAAGGAAAGAAAAGAAGAGTATGTGAATACTTACTACACCAACTAGGTGGTGAGAAGATACGAGCAAGGTGAAGACGAGACGCGAGTTAAACCTTGGAACCTCTTCGCCAAAATAGACCACGATTTAGCAGTAACAACCCAAATGACTTAACAATACTTGAAGTGACCCAAGAAATCTTGCTTTATGGGCACTGTTGGTGCAATAGGAGAGATAACTCTAGAAGCACCATCTCTCATCAAAACTTCCCTAGGAAGCATGTTTCTTTTGGGGTGAGGGTGAGTCTTTCTAGCAAAGTTTCTATGGTTCACCCTTTTGTACTGGTTCCAAGCTGGTTTCTTATAGCACTCATCTTGCAAATGTTCAAAACTACCACAACAATAACATGCCTTCTTAAGTAATTGAAAATCAATACCTAATTTATGTGAAACTAGGTTGTTCCAATTTCTCTGGTTTCCCCTAGGCAAGTTATTTGTTCTTTTAGGATATACTCTAGGTGTGTTTTCATACTCAACCATCTTCCTAGAGATACCTTTACCAAACCTAGGCTTAACAAACTCAACCTTTTTGGCCCTAGGTACTTTTTATTCAACAACAGTAGGAATTTCTTCCTTTTTGTTCTTAGTGGTTGAATCAGATTCCACTACATCATCATCACTGTCAGACTCCCAATCTTCAATCAGGGGTGGTTGTTCATACTTCTTTACCTCAACCTTAGGTGACTCTAATTCTTTTTCACTAGTTTCAACTACAGGTTTACTAATTTCACCTACAGTTTTAGCCTCAGACTCAGATATGAAAGTCAGTGTCCTAGTAGGAGGGGCATTGGCACTAAGTTTCGTAGGGTGAGCAACAGCATTATATCCTAGACCACTTCCTGAGTCTACAAAGTGTCTACCTATTGGTTTACTGAGAATGTCAGTAGCAAATTGTTGTTTTTCCACCCTAACGACATGTTTTTCAGTCTCACTTTTAGCTAAATCTCTAGCCTGTTCAGCCTCTTCTACTTTTTCCATAAGAACCTTAATCTCATCATTTTTCTTGATAAGCTCATTTTTCAGGATAGTGATCTGATCAAGGTATTCAATTTCAGCCTTTTCATAAAATTCTAGCTTCTCTTCCAAGTTCTTTAAACCATATGCATAACTAAGATTATCTAGCTTAAGTGTTTCATTTTCCATCTTAAGGTTTCCATTGCTAGACTTAAGTATCTCAATTGTATCAGAACATGATTTAAAAGAACAAGATGATTCATTGGATACCTCAGAGTCTGATCCAGAAGAAGAATAGGCCATGTGAGCAAAATGCTGTACTTCAGGTTCCTCTTCAGCTATCAATGCACAATTTGGACCATCCTCAGCAAGATCACTCCAATCATAATCACCTAACCCATCACATGATACCATAGCAGTAGTAGAATTTGGCTCTTCATCAGCAGACTTCTTGAAATTCTCATTGCTTCTTTTTGGTGCTTTGCATTCTCTTGCAAAGTGTCCTTTCTTTCTGCAGTTAAAACATTCAGCCTTTGACTTGTCAAATCCCACACTCTTGTTCCTTCTGAATTTCATCTCTTTTCCAGTTCGCTTAAGAAACCTTCTTGCCCTCATTGTTAACATTGCAAACTGCCATTGCATATCAATCTCTTCAACATCATCAGGATCAAGTTCATCCAGATCTTGAGGCATGACTGAAGTACTTGTAGTAAGTTCAGCCAAATAAGCACAAATTGCAGCATCACTGATGGTGTTGGTGTTAGCAGAGTCAGCAGCAGAGACATGTGAACCAACAGCAGGAGCAAAAGCACCAGCAGCAGAGTGCTGTTCTTGATGTCTACCAGTATTCTTGCTGTTTGAGGAAACAAAAGCAAGATTATTTGTGGTAGAAGATGAGCTTGAAAATCCTTTAACTTCAGATTCATACACCTTCAAGTTGTTATACAGATCATCCAATGTCATAGTATCAAAATCTTCCTTATGTCTCCAAACCACTGTATGAGTGTTCCATTCAGAAGATAGATTTCTCAGAAACTTTAGATTGACATCCTCTTGAGATGGCTCAATCTTCAAAAGAGCCATCTGACTGGATAGCTTATGAAGTCGATCATAAGTTCCCTCAATGTCCTTAGAACTTAAAGCAGTGAAAGTTTCAAACTGATGCTTCAGTAGATTCTTTCTTGATTTCTTGGTAGCTTCATTCCCACCAAATCGAAGTTCGATTGCTTCCCATAACTCCTTAGCAGACTCAATATGATTAAAGCTCAATTGATAATCATTAGGTATTCCCATCATGAGAATACTATGAGCCTTAACCTCCAATCTTCTCTGTGCTTTCTCCTCACTTGTCTTGAGAGTCAAGACTGATCCAGTAGCAGTCTTGGTTTGCACATTGTCGCCATGAAGAACAACTTCCCAAAGTGAGTAATCAACCATTCTTATGTATTGTTGAATCCTCATCTTCCAGATCTCATACTCTCCAGTCTTGAGCATGGGGACCCTTGATGCAGTAATCATGTGTGTAGAGTCGGAATCCATTGCTTACTTTGATGATTAGCAAATCTTGTATTCAGTAATTCTTCTTGGTACCAGTTTCTAGATCACAAGCTCTGATACCACTTGTTGATCCCAGTTGAGCTTCACGATCTTATTAATTACCTTAGATAAATCTAAAGTAATCGGTATAGAAACTGATCTTGAGTTGTATATCAAATATTATGCGGAAACTAATATTTGATCTTAAGAAGAATAAACACAAACGAATTCTCAAACAACACTTCAATATTAATACGATTGCTCGACAGCAATAGGGTTACAAGAAACCTTGAAGTGTAAACAATAATATGTATGCTAAGATAATCAATCTCTAACCCTAACCCTAGAACCTCCTTTTATAGCGTAAGGAGTCCTAGTCGGTTTACAAGACTTCCTATACAAGAAAAATATCTTACGTATCTTTTCTATACTTATCCTTAACATACTATACATATCTAATAAGCAGCAGAGTAAATCTTCTAGCAGCAGAGTCTTCGTAAGCAAGCAGCAGAGTTACACTATGCCTATTATCCCAAACCAGCAGAGTCATAAAACAGCAGAGTCATTATACTAATCAGCAGAGTCATATAACTATTCAGCAGAGTTATGTTTCTCGAATCAGCAGCATCTTTTAGACCCAACAGAAAACATAGTAAAAAGTGGGACTACGAACTCACCTTAGTGATATAGTAGTCAAGTAGTGATCAAGTGATGTAAGTGAATAGCTCCGACTTGCGACCTAGAGTGATATGATAATCTTAGATTTGATTGTTTAAGGGCTCGATGTGAAATAACTAGTGTGAAAACCTTTAAGTGTGATAGTGTCGAATTTGTGTATTTAAATGTGTAAAATTTAAGAAATTTTTTATCATAGATATAATTGTTATTTACAAAAATGTTTTCAATTAATGCTTTGTCGTATACTTTTATTCTTATTCATTTGTAAAAAAAAAAAAAAAAAAAAAAAAAAAAAAGTAAATTAAATAATATGTTATATTTGCAAAAGTATAAGTATAAAAATTAAATAAATGAAGTTTTTCAAAGTTAATATATATGTCAAGTTTTTACCCTTAACTTTATAAAAGTTACACATTTAACCCGAACGTTAAACTATTTGCATTTTTAGTCCAAAATCATTATTTTACACTTTTTACCTCAACTTTAACATATTGGCAGTTTCTACCCTCAACTTTTATTCAAATTTCATATTTTCAGTTTCAATCCCTTAACTTTCTAATTTTAACGATTTACACCCCTTTCTTTATAATTTTTGCAAAATTAGTCCAAAAGTGAGTTTTCGAAAAGTTTAGTTTTTCTTTTATAAAAACTATTCTTTTTAGCTTATACAAGCTTATAACAGTAGCTTATAGTTCTTTGTTTCCTTGGCATTTCCCTTAGTTCGATATGTATATAAAAAAATATGACAGTGGGTTCGTTAGCCCACCAAGGCCCAAAGATGATTTCTGGAAACTAAGGGTGTGTCGACAGTGTGTAGAACTTGGGTTAATTTAGTTTGAGTTCATGGTTAATGGATTTGCATGTTTAGTTAACTTGTTTTACTTATGTATAAAGAATCAAAATATATACATATAGTACGTGTAAATAAATAGTTATCGATCCAAACCTATGGTGTCTAAGCGGTTTATTTTATGATTGTGTTTTTAAGTTTGTGTGTTTAATAGATATTCTAAGTTGTTTTAACGTAGGCATGAATGATATAAGCTTCGAAAGGAAAGAAAAGAAGAGTATGTGAATACTTACTACACCAACTAGGTGGTGAGAAGACACGAGCAAGGTGAAGACGAGACGCGAGTTAAACCTTGGAACCTCTTCGCCAAAATAGACCACGATTTAGCAGTAACAACCCAAATGACTTAACAATACTTGAAGTGACCCAAGAAATCTTGCTTTCTTTCCCTCTCTTCCTCGACAGTAAAAATACAAGAAGATCTTTGAAGTGTTTTGGTATGTGTTTGTAAGTTTTGGTGAGATCAAAAGTGAGAAGTGAAGATTTATATAGGCAATGTCGAGCATGGGGTTTGGAATATTTTAACCTTCTTGTTGCATGGTACCAAGAAAGGTTGAAGGGACTTGTTGGGCGTGCAAGGTGATAGGGTCAAAGATCTCAAAGTGTGAAGGTGAGGTCAAATCGATTATGGCATGGTTTAGGTCCATAGTTTATTGGTTAGGCCATGATGCTAGGGTTCTTTTTGGTACATAGTTGAGGGAGGTCTTGTGACCTTGTACGAATGGAAAAAGAAAAGAAAAGAGGCATGGATTGTCCCTTGTGTTTGTGTCACGACTGGAACAAAGAAAGAAGAAAGAAAAGAAAGCGTGGAGGTGCATGTTGGAGGACAAGGGACATATTAACCATGGGATAACCAAGTTGTAAAAGTGAGTATGGAACTTTATAATTGTTTAAGGCTTTAGGCTAGTGAGCTAGGGTGGCTCACATGGTGATTTGTTTATGTTCATACGCAAAGGAAGGGAACAAAAAAAATAATGGGTGTTGACTGTTTTTGTCGGGTGAGAGAGCAGCAGAAGAAACAAAACAAAAATAAAGAAATGTATTGCTGTGCAAAGAGAAAAGAAGATATATTGGGCTTGCTTGTGTCGAGTGGTCAACAGAAGAAGAAGAAAAGAAATATAAAGGTGAAATGTAATGTTTGAATATATGAGTTAGTTTTTGGGTTTGTGCTTGGCTCGGTTCGAAGAAAAAAAAGAATTGATGTGGGCTTAGTGTGGTGGTGATGTTGTGTTGATAATTGGATTCGGCCCAAGAGAGAAAGAAAGAAAGAAAATAAATGGATGATGAAATAAATACTTTATTTGTAGTATATGTTTATTAATTATAGGGATAATTACCAAAATAGCCCAAACACAAATGGGCGGTTCCCTATCTAACCCGAAATCCAAAAATAATTGTGTTGCCCAGGGCAACCGGCATTTTTTGGGGCAACCGAAGGATTTCCAGTGTATTTTTTGGGCAACAATCGCCCTTTTTTGGGCAACTGGGGGCATTGCCCAGGGCAACCGGGGTAGAAATATCCCATTTGGGTTTTGGGCTATTTTAGTAATTATCCCTTAATTATATTGGTTCGATATATCTCGGAGTTCATATAACTTTTAGTGTTGGTGCGCAAGCGAGCTATTCACGTCATGTTTCGTAATTGATAAAGGGTGACTGGTGAGTGTTGCTTGAAAAAAAAAATTATTCCGCAAAAATAGGTTATTCAACTTTGATTTAGAATTACTTGGTGATTAACATTAATAAATGACATGGAAAATTACAGGGTATTACAGTACCTACCCGTTAGACTGGATTCGTCCCGAATCCTAAGGTGTGATAGTTTTCGGGGTTGTCTTATCGAATAGATGAGGATATTTAGCACGAATTCGGTCTTCGCATTCCTAGTTGTACTCTGGTCCTCTCTTAGAGTTCCATCTAACCTTAACAATGGGAAATACGGCTTTGTTTCAATCGTTTGACATCTCTATCCAAAATTTCCATTGGTTCTTCGACAAAGTTTAGCTTATCGTCAAGTCGAATTTTCGTTAAGGGAATTATAAGGGTGTCATCTGCTAGGCATTTCTTTAGGTTTGATACGTGAAAGGTGTCGTGTACTCTACTAAGTCCTTCTACTAGTGAGATACCTTGTGGTGGTAGGAGGATTTTGATTAATGCCAAATGGTTATCCTAGCCATTACAAAATCATTCGCTCATGCTATTAATATGTTTCCTAGGGCCTGATTGGACCTCATCCTTTGAGGGAGGTAGGTGTAGTTGTCGACATTGAAATGAAAGGGTGGATTTCATTTGAGTTAGATCAATGAGGCTAGATATCGCTATTATTCTTATGGCGGCTATAGAGAATTTAAGGGGAAAAGTCCCTTGGTGTGAATGACAAGGAATAACATGTCAGTAGGCATACATGGCTAGTCAAGAGTGATGGCCTATGAGTCAAGAGAACTAAGGGCAAATTCAGATGTCAATGATTGGGAACGCTCGAAAGTTATCATTGGATAATGCCCGTGATTGCAAGTGCTTAACTTGTTAAGGCAAAACTATGGTGTATTGTGACTCGAGATCGTGGCATAGTGGTCTAGGTCAGGTGGGTATTTTGTCGAGGGATGTTTATCTCGTTACAGAAGGAGTTTAAGGTCTTATGTGATCTCCTATTATCCCAAGTGAAAGTGATGCCACGTGCCCAAGGGATTATGCTATCTAAAACTCTGAAAAGGGCACGTCGCTTCTTGAATATCTGCTTATTCAATTTCAGGCGTTTCTACTAGCGTGAGTATCTTATCTTATAGGATGAGTGGGAAAGTTTCGCTTTGAAGGAATAGTGTTAAGGTATGGCATATCGCTATTGTCAATCTTAGGCACTTGGAGGGTTGATCCTAACATTTGTTCTGAGATTGTACGTTTTCTTGCTTAGAGATATTGATAAAAATGTTGTTCAAAATTTTTATTTGAGTACACGTTTACGCGAATCCGACCAAATCAATATAAAAGACACAAATTTCTTTGTTTGAGGTTAATAGTTGAGTCAATTAATGCGACCCTGAAAAATTTAAGGTTTAGTGAAACGGATTTTAAACGCGGTGTAGATAAGAGAATTTCAGAGAAATCAATGTTTAGACATATGAAAGTTTGATAAGGTCTTGACTAAAATAGATATATAATTTCGTAGTGTGGGTTTTTAAACATGGTGTAGATAACTTTACAAGAATTAACACTTAGTCTGTAGGATCGAGTACTTCGAGCTTGATTGAGCTTGGTTAATGTGTAGCTAGCTTATGTAAACACAAACCAACTACGTTGAGAATCTCTGTATGATATACAAGTGTTTATGCGGAAACTAAACAACAAGTATATGAAGAAGATAACTAATAATGCTTTGATCCTCTATGGATCTTTTATTGATGACTGGAAAATGTTTTTCTTGAGTACAAAGAGATAATGAAAACTGATGTTCAACCCTAATGTCGTGTGTTCCTTTTATAAGCTAAGGAACCCTAATACATCATTCTAGAAAACGAGTAAAGAGATAAAACCAAATCTCTTCCTAAATAAACTATAACAAACATACTAAAAATACGAAACAGTAATGATCTTCAGCAGAAACCATAACTGTCATAACTGTCATGTGTTCCTTTTATAAGCTAAGGAACCCTAATACATCATTCTAGAAAACGAGTAAAGAGATAAAACCAAATCTCTTCCTAAATAAACTATAACAAACATACTAAAAATACGAAACAGTAATGATCTTCAGCAGAAACCATAACTGTCATAACTGTCGGCAGCAATGAGCTTGAGCAGGAACCAAAGCTATCGGCAGGAACCATCTCCACTATCGGCAGCAATGAGATCGGCAGCAATGAGACACTAAGTATTTCCCAGATTCCTAACATCTGTCATCTTCAGTCCTTCTTGTTTTGTAATAATCAAATCATAGTTCCCAACAATCTTCCCCTATTTGATATTACAAAACTGTCTTCAATGCTTCCCCTTGAACAATGCTTCCCCTTGAACATGCTACCATAAATAATAACCTGCAAACACTCATTATTCCTCCCCTAAACTTGTGGTTGACCTAGTGGATCGGTAAACTAGGTTAACCTCAAGTTTCCTGTATGATATAGCTTTAACTTCTCAGGCTTGAGGACTGCGACATAGCAGCAGCAATAAGTAGTAACCAGCAGCAAAATCCTTAACTTGCAAGATTCCAGCCTCTATAGCATCCAGCTGCAACGTCAATAGTTCAGCAGGAATAGGGAATCTTCTTCAAAACATATATACTGGTCACCATAACTTTCACTTGAACTTGGCTGCTACCATGACAATATGTACATCAAATCTCTTAAGTTTCATACTATTCTCATCACATCCAGGTGTGTTAACTCCTGTGAGAGGTGAATCATTGAAAATTAATGGATTTGATGTCTCTTTACCAATAGCCATCACTACTGGAGTAGCCAATGTTTAGGTGTGTGAGACCATGGTACATTGATAACCATCTGATTTATTAGCAAATCAGCAACTATAAACGGATTTGACTTGTCTTTACCTGTAGCCGTTTGCTCAGGACTAGTCAATTCTTTGGTTTCAACTGAACCTTGGTGAATTGAATACCAAATATGGATACCAAGTGTCTTTACCACAAACCATACTTTTGTGGACTAGCCAATCCTTTGGATCCCATAAAGGGTTACATCCATGGTGAATTGAGAACCATTTTCAACTCTCAGAAATAAATCATGGGTGAGTTGAAGTACCCTATAGCTTTGAGCAAGCTATTACAGCTATAAACGGATTTGATAATCACACCAGAGCCGTACCCTCATGGTGAGTCAACTCTTTCTTGTCTGCAAGACATGGTGAGTTGAGCACCATTTATTGTGCAGGTGTAAACACCAACACTGTACCTGCAAGGTGTTGCTCAAAACCACTTATTAGCACACAAAATATACAAAGAATTTTTTTTTTTTTTTTTTTTTTTTTTTTTTTTTTTTTTTTTTTTTTAATAACAGCAGCAGAATCTGAAGTTACCATCAGCAGAAACGGTGTTATCAGCAGGAACGGAAACACTGTCAGCAGTATCCAAAGTACTAACAACAGAAACCATTGCTATCAGCAGCAATGGATAACTGTCGGCAGCAATGAATGCAGCAGAATCAAAATACCAATCACTGCACCTTCATCAGTTGCTTTCATTCCACAAATTAAATAATATAGCGACAAACACATTAATTCAATCCCACATATGTAGAACGAATTAAAAATGCTACTGACACATGCCCCACCAATAATTCACAATCAGCCAACCCAATTCTTTAATATAATAATCAAATGGTCAACTAATTTGGATAAAGAAATGCCACAAGCGACAAACTGATGTAATCATCCCCATCAATTCAATAGCAGCATGTGATCGATTTATTAAAAATTGTTTTTCAAACAATTAAATCACATCTGCATAATACGACAAACAACTCCATTTGCCCATAACAACTCAGTTTAACAAATTCAACAGCTGCATTATTTAAGATAGTGAACACAAAACAAACTAAACAAAATGTTAGTTAACACAAAATATACAACAATAATAAGCCTCCCCTTAGGCTTATGCCTCCCCTCAATCACTGCACCTGACAAGGACTATTGTTCTTGGGTACCCAGAATGAACCTTTCCTTTTATTTGTCCAAGAACAACCTGTTGAGGGCTTAACACCAGTATCCCATCTTGTTTCCCCCATATACCTTGGGTCATAATAACCAGGCCAAAAACCATTCCGAAAGTAAGTGCTAATAGGTATGTAGAATGGTCTAGCAACATTCCTTTTCCAACCAGCAGACTTGGTTTGACCAGCTGGAATTGGCTTACCAGAAGGAACATGTGCGGGTCTAAAAGGCTTACCAGCAGGAACAGGTGCTGGTCATTTTGCATTACCAGAAGGAAATGCATTTGCTCTAGGGACAAATGGGGGTATACTCTCTACATTTTTCCATAAAGGTCTAGATTGCTCAGCACACATACCCGATTTATTCTCATAAAAATCACAATCCTTAATTAAATGAGAATAACTTCTACAAACAAAACAAGATTTCTTTTTAACCTTTTTGTTCTTTCCATTTCTTGTTTTATCACACACAAAAGTCTCACTACCATTACTTGAAGGAGAACTAATTTTAATAGTATTAAGAGAACTTTTGGTAAAAGTAGCTGTTTGTGTGGCAGTCTTAGCAATAGGGTCAGTAGCAACTCTTGAGTAAGACTCATGGGACTTGGGTGTAGGTAAGTCATTAGACCTGGGTGTGATAGACTTAGCACTTGAATCACATGATATATGTTCATCAGACTTGGGTTTTAGAGGATTTGTCACTGTTAGAACAAGAGACAAAGTCTTTAGGTTCACAGTCTGAAGTTGGCAAGTCAATGGACTTTTTGCCATAGGTCATGAGTGATTCATCAACGTCTGTTTTAGTGTGGGGATCAGAAGGCATAAAAATTCCTCTTATTGGTGGAGGAACATCATTCATTCCTCCTTCTTTAACAAACCTAACAGGAATTTGGTAATTAGGCTCCTTAGGGGTAGGGTCAAAAGTTCTTGGTGCATCATCTGGCCCTATAGTACATCCCAACCCCTTCTTACACCTAACAGACTGAGTACTCTCATTATACTTAGTAAGATATTTTTCTGATTGTTGCCACGAATTCAACCTAGCCACTTCACTATCCAATTTAGCCTGTAAGTCTTGATTTTCTAATTTGATCTTAGCATTTTGAGACTTAGAATATTTAAGCTCATTAGTTGTGTTTTCTAAATCTCTTAGCAAAACTCTTATCTTTTCCTCATAGGCTAACTGATTCTTTTGGTACCAGACTTTTTGTTGTTCTAAAGTTTTAACAGCATTTTTATGAGCTTTGAGCTGTATAAACATATCTTTATATTGAGATTCCATGTCATCATATTCTTTCTTAAATAAAGCATATAAATCATGACAAGCAACAGAACAACTTGGTACCTTAGATGGGAAACTCATGAGAGCGAATTCAAAAGCCACATCTGCCTGTGCTTCAGCAACCTTACTGAATACCTCACCTTTTGTCTCATGTCCAGCAACCATTTCCCTAACATGAGTGGCACATCTTTCCTTATCTTTTCCTTCATCTTTTGACCAGTCTAACCTAGAACGAACATGGTATGATGGTTTAGGAAACAAGTTTGTAATCTTCATGGCAAGTGTCTCAAAAGAATCATCTGATCCGAACATGGTAAAAAGATTTCTTCTTTGACACTAGTAACAAAACTGCTCACAGACCAGAATCAATTCCACACTGACCAAAATTAATCACTGATAAAACCTAAATGACCAATAATCTTCGAACAGAGCCTCAAAGTTAAATCAATAGCAACGATCAACCAATAAATTATTCCACCAATCGACAAATCAAATAACCAATCGCCAATTGGTCAAGCAACTTATGATAAAGCGACAGATCGACCACTTAATTAAAACAGCTAAGCGACAAAGTATATAATTATCCCACTCGAATTAATTGACCCACGAATTCTCTTCCACCGACCAGTACGAGGATAATGAATTGTTTATTGAGCAATTAAATCAATTGAACAAACCAACAAACGAAATCCACACTTTTTGACCACCGACCAATTAATACACTTGTCGCCGGATTCAACCAATTAACAGATCGATAACCCAAAAAAAATAACGATTGGTTTTGAATAAAATTATTACCGATCACAGTCACTGAACCACGTGCACCTTTCAATTGCTTTTAATGAGTTAATTCGACAAAACACTTTCACTTCCCGACAAAAACGAATCACCAACCAATTAATCACCGAGCAATTAAAGCTTTAGTACGAGGTTTAATTTCCCAGCCGAATCAATCTTAGGTTAATTAAAATAAAGTGCCGCCGACCAATTAAATTCAGAAACCAATCAGATCTAAAATCAAATTAAGGATTACCAAAGACTTTGCTGCTAACGAAAACCTTTTTCAGATCTTCCTCCGTTCCTTCGAACTGCTTCAACAACCAATCTTCTTCGACAGAGATCCTCACCAGGCTCTGATACCACTTGTAGGATCGAGTACTTCGAGCTTGATTGAGCTTGGTTAATGTGTAGCTAGCTTATGTAAACACAAACCAACTACGTTGAGAATCTCTGTATGATATACAAGTGTTTATGCGGAAACTAAACAACAAGTATATGAAGAAGATAACTAATAATGCTTTGATCCTCTATGGATCTTTTATTGATGACTGGAAAATGTTTTTCTTGAGTACAAAGAGATAATGAAAACTGATGTTCAACCCTAATGTCGTGTGTTCCTTTTATAAGCTAAGGAACCCTAATACATCATTCTAGAAAACGAGTAAAGAGATAAAACCAAATCTCTTCCTAAATAAACTATAACAAACATACTAAAAATACGAAACAGTAATGATCTTCAGCAGAAACCATAACTTTCATAACTATCGTGTGTTCCTTTTATAAGCTAAGGAACCCTAATACATCATTCTAGAAAACGAGTAAAGAGATAAAACCAAATCTCTTCCTAAATAAACTATAACAAACATACTAAAAATACGAAACAGTAATGATCTTCAGCAGAAACCATAACTGTCATAACTGTCGGCAGCAATGAGCTTGAGCAGGAACCAAAGCTATCGGCAGGAACCATCTCCACTATCGGCAGCAATGAGACACTAAGTATTTCCCAGATTCCTAACATCTGTCATCTTCAGTCCTTCTTGTTTTGTAATAATCAAATCATAGTTCCCAACATAGTCACTCTTTAATATGCAAAAGTCTTGATATAGTTTGACCAGAGAAAACCTTTAACTCACGAAATGAGTATCTCGAAGAATACTTTTGTAGTTGATATAAAAGCGTTTTTAAAGAAAGACTCTTGAAAGCGAAATCATCAATTTGAAAGTATAGTTGGGGTATGGCATTTATATAAGTTTTAAAAAATTTTAGGGACAGAGTCTAGTTTCCAATGTTCGATAGTGTTTGGTGGTTAAATGTCGGGTGAAGTTTATAGGTATGGTACTTAATTTGCTAGGACAGTATTGGGATTTATCATGACTTATGAGTGAGTAGGATATTGTGTCATGGGGCATTTTCCTTGGCTACAAGTGTAAGTTGTGTATCAATGGCCTATTGATACATTAAGACTTTGGCATTTCAGCGTGGAAGTACGGTTAATTCAAAACGGATTTTCGAGGTTGAATATTCTAGAACTTCTAACTGACACATTGTAAGGGTGATTGTATATTGATTGTCCAATCTGAGTGTTCATCACTTATAAGGGAAATCTTATAGAAAAGGGGTGAATTGTACATTGACCAAATTGTGTCAAGTTATGGTATCTTGTCATTTCTAATCGCGGACTGAGATGCTTGATCTACCTCTAAGGTTTGATTTAGTGAACAGGGGTGTTTTGGATCACTCTACGTCCTAGTCAGACTAATATTCTCAAATAATTGGTGAAAGATTTGGCTATTTCCCAAGGTAGTGGTTTGGTTTGATCTGTAAGGTCTTAAGACTTTCGTCAGGTTATAAGTTATCCCATCGTGTGTTCCTATTCCCTAGTCAGGAGTTTCATTAGTCCTTTCATTGTTTACTTCCCTCGAGGGGTCCTCATCGTATTGTTAAGATCTTATTATCATAAGGTACGCGGATGAGTTTCTCAAAGTGGATAATTCCGTAAATAGAACAAAAATGTCTAGGCCTCAAGTTACGTGGACACTAGGTCGATGTCTCATGGGTATCTAGTAGGTTTTTAGGTGCAAACTCGAAAGATGACATTGGTTCTATTGGCAGTCAAATGGCTAGTTTGGAGGTACACTTAATACTTAACGTGAAGGGTAGAGTCTTGGAGAATGGTGTTGGTTGCTACTAGCAGTCAGTTAATTGATTCATTAGTGTACTTAGTGTCCAATGCATAAAAGCATGGTTTCTACTTAGGGGCTAAATATAATCATCATCAAGATTGTTATCTAGTTCCGAGAGGGCGAGTCTTAGTCACCCTTGGGGTTATGAGTCATTTGGTAGTTATCGAATTTAGAGGTTGTCTGTTTGACGGTGGGATCCTTCGAAGTCGGATGATGTGAAGTAAAGTGAGATGTCATAAGGTTAAGTCTTGTATGAATTCTTATGGTAACGATCGTAGGTAATCCCGTTGATTGTGGCTACGTTCGTTGATAGGTTGTTTCTATGATGGATGTTGATGTAACTGTTCCTTACGGATTAGAGTATGCGGCGAGACTAGCCTGATTTCATGTGATATAATGGTGTTGAAGTCTATTTGTGTTTCTTAGTACAGATGCCCATGACTTGCACAACTTTTATGTAAGTTCGTGATTGCTCAAAAATAGTAATAGAAAGTTTGACTTTTGGAATAAAAATTTTAGAGAACTATCCCCAGCATGGCATGGTCCTACTTGAATTATACATAGGTGATCAAGCTTTGTATTATTTAAAGTTCAACGATGCAATGTCGGATTTAGTTTAAAGGAAAGTATCGGTAACTCTTGTTCATAAAGTGGTAGCTTTAAATACTTTTCAAAAGGGAACTTAGTTCATAGGGTGATTGGAGGATAGATTGTAAAACGATGTGTAGAATAGTTTATAAAATGATAATGGAACCTTTTGAATAAATGTACTTTATTTTACAAAGTGTTGGCGAAACCGTGTGTTGGTCCATGGAATAATATAAAATAAGATAGTTCATAAAATAATATGTGAAATAGTTCGTAGAAAAATAGGGATGACACTTTATTATTCAAAAGTTGGCTGTAAGGCCGCAATTTTTGATTTTCGTAGTAAAATGGTTTGTAGGATAACGACAAATTGGTTTGTAATGCATTTACGATATAGTTTGTTGTTTTTATCAGCGGTTAATGTGGTGCTCAGACAGGCAAAATAATTTATGAGTCAAAAATCAAACTTGTAGGGTGTTTGCAACATAGTTTACAGGGTGTCAGTAAAAACATTTGTTGGTTTATAGATTTGTAGTAGGGTAGCAAAATTTGTTTATTGTGTTTATATCAAATAGTCTGTGGGATGATTCGTAAAATGGATTGTATGTTGTTAGCGACACCGCTTATTATTATTTTTTATAAGAGGGTAGTAGGGTATTCGAATAGTCGAAAAAAAAAGGAAGCAAAATGGTTTATTGGGTGGTAAAGTAGTTTGTAAGAGGGTGGCGAAATGACTGATGGAATAGTGAAAAACAGTATATAAAGTTTTAGCGAAATGTTTAATAAAGTGATAGTAAATGATTTCACAAGATAATAGCAAAACGGTTTGTAAGGTGTTTACAAAATGGTTTACATGAAACTAACAAAACAATTCATAAGTTGATAGTACGTCTGGTTATTTGTTTATAAGGAAATTCTTAAGGGGATGATAAGTCCGTTTGTTCATAGTGTAAGATAATAACGAGGTGTTAGTGAATTGTTTTTGATTGATAGTAGTAGGGTATCAAATTGGTCTATTACATGGTACTAGTTTGTAAAATGGTATAATAATAGTTTATAAAATAAGTGGTAAAATATGGAGTGCAATGGGCGACTGTTGGCACGTCTAGTCGATACGAGATTGTACACCAACTCTATGTAATATGACAAGGTTTGCTCCAATACGATAAGGTCGGAATAAATCACGACTACCATAATATGATATCATAACATGAGTAGATACAATCACTGCACATATGATGAAAACATCTAGGCTTTTATAGACCAATATCAATACATAGCATTATCGAACCACATGTCCAAATGATAACTTGTCTCAAATTTGTTATACAACAAAGAGATACTACAAGCGTTACTAATTTGGCCACACATCTCGTGGCTAGGATAGAAACTACTGATGATAATAGTGTAGTCTAAGAACTACCTGGTGCTCCTCTGGGTGGATCCTCGGTGGTGGTATGATGTGGTGGTCGTGGCACTATCCATAGTGAGTTATCCAAATCTTCATAGGTAGGCATGCCAGGGGTCCATGATGGTGGTAGTGGTGTGAGTGGGTGCACTAGGCGACTCCGGGTGTGTACCATCCTAGGTCCAGCGGGGTAGTATCGGAAAATGTAATGGGGTGGGTGATGAACTCAAATAAGTACATTTTATTATCATCATTTATCCTATTTATTTGACTTGTTTTATTATATTATATATGAGAATTGATACGTTAATGTTTACTTTTGTAATTCTCAGGTAAAAACAAGTATTATGTGAAACTTGGCGATTTTGGACTAATTATGGAGCAAAACAAGCAAGATGTTAAGAGTCTACTGAAATGTACAAGATCAAGATCATTCTGCTCCAGATACGCCGTAACATACTTCTTACATACGGCGCATCACTATCAAGATTTCACAAGTTACAATCCAAGACAGCAAAGGACATGCGCCGCATAGAGAAATGGAGTTACGCCGCATCTTAAGGCGGTGTACGAATATTCCTGAATATATTAATCTTGGACCCCACGCGAAGTTAAGTCAATGCGCCGCATCTACTTATCCTATGCGCCGCATCTAACCCTCAGACAGAAACTATAAATACCCCAAGGTCAGACGAATTTCAAAGGTTGGACAGTGCAAGATACCATACGTACGAGTACCAAACCAGAGACGAATTCAGATGTATTAGCAGCACAAGACACACCCTGAACGAAGATATAAGAGCTGTAAGAAGGTCCTGCATGTATTCAATTCATTAAGTAGTTTTGTTTTATTGTATTAGCACACTTTAATTCATCAGGATTGATGGGCTGATGTCATGTGACTACGGAAAATCATGATCACCCCTTAAAATTGCTTTCCCATTAATTAAAGTTTATATGTTGATGTCTTTGGTGACTTTTATTAGTGCATTGATAACCTCTGTGTCTAGCTGAGCATTGCTTGGGTCGCCATGCCCCTTCCTCGCCTATTTATTCTATCGTTTCTAGGATAGTGGGATAGACATAAGTGATCATTAAGGGTTTACTCGCCGATAAGATTAGAGCCAACGAGAAAAGGGTTAATTATATACACTTCATATAAAACTAGCAATAAAACAAGTGACAAGCTACTTAATTATCAGGACAGGTCTTCTTATTGTCTCAAGTATCTATCTGTGTACGTGTGTGCTAATCGCTGATTCGTGCTCATTAGTTTAGTTTACTATTTAATCATAACCAAACCGTGCCAGTCTCTCAGGCTGAACCCCCTTGCGTTAGATTAGGTTGTACAGCTAACTTAAGATATTAAAATACTAATTAGAATAACTAGATAATACGTTCCACTCTTAGTGATCGACACTCTACTTACCATTATATTCATACTGACCGGGTACACTGCTCGTTAAGTGTGTGTGTTATTGATAAGTCGGCTAAATATAAATTTAAAACTTGAGTAGGCATTAATACTGCTATACCGCAACGACACATCGCACCCATCAAGTTTTTGGCGCCGCTGCCGGGGAGTGAATCGTTATTATCTGTTAATTTGATTAGTATTTTAATTAGGTTTTTCTTTTTAATTTTTAGATTCTAACCACTAACTCTGTTATATATTAGATAGATTGCATTCATTGTATAGTTTGCATATTTTCTGTTTTGCGTGTTTTTGTTTTCTTTAAATTTTGTTTCTTTTTGTTTGTTTTTATTTTTGTTTTTCTCTTTTTTATTTTTTATTTTTTTCTGCATTCTGCTATCGTTGTACTGAGCTGATACAAACGATACGGCGCATCTGTTTTCACAGATACGGCGTATTGCGTTTAATTTTTTATAAAATACAACGCATTTAATAAATTCGAGTACGACGCATCTTTCCCCAAGATACGACGTATTCTATTTTTAATAAGAAATTTTTCTAAACCCTAACGCCATACGACGCATCTGTTTTAACAGATACGGCGTATTTTCGATTTAAATTAAAAACAATTTTTTTTTCGAATTATTAAACAGATACGACGCATCGATCTTTATCGATACAGCGCATCTTCTAAATCAAAAATCTTGTATTTTGAAACGTAACGAAAATACGGCGCATTAGCTTTTGTTAATACGACGCATTAAATTTTAATAAATATAATCGTTTTTTGATAAATTAAACTGATACGGCGCATTCTAAATTATAAGCGGCGTATCTGTTTTCTGAAATAAAAGACTAATTAATTTTTAACAAACTAAGATACGGAGCATCCTATTTATAGGATACGGCGCATCGTCTACAGATATCAGCAAATTTTATTTTACTTTGATTGTTTCACTCTTCTTTTGCACGAGTAAGTTTTATTTCAGGAAGATGGACGATCCGGATATTACAATGGAAGAATATATCAAACTTGAAGAGGAAAGAGCCTTGAGCAATAATGGGATCTACGATTGGGAAAGAGCAAGATATGGTGCACAAGTCATCGAGGATAAAGAACCCACGATGGAAGAATACTTGTTATTGAAGCAGGAAAAGTCAGGGAGAGAAAGAAACAAATTGCCATTTCGACACACTTGGACTTTATCAAATGATGATGATGAAGAAGAGTCATATGATTTTGATGCAATTAGGATTCCGGCAATAGTTATTGATGATGTTATTTCTCCGGAAATTGCACAAGTTGAAGAAGAGTCACAAGTGTTTGATTTGAATGAAAATCCGGCAATTGTTTTCAAAGAAGCTTCTTCATCCGAAACTGCTTATGATGAAAATGAAGATGAATGTGGGACAATGGTGTATAGTGCTATTACTTGTGATTTTCCACCCGAGGTGGAAGATATATTCTCATCATATCAAAAACACCATGATAATATTCCCTCGGATGAAGATAATGAGTATTCTGATATTAAAAAGTTTGATGCTATTGCGTACGATAGCATACCGCAATTACCACAACAAACGGAAGTATTTAGGTGTGGAACGGATAAGCCAGATTTTGACCCAACAAGGGATTTTGAAGAAATCTGGGATGACTTGTTTAAAAATGAAATTCGAGACGATGCTGAAATTGCAAGACCACTGGTTAAAGATGGAGATTCACAAGATGAATTGGAGTCACTTACAACACAAAGTGGTACAAATTTATTTAATATTATTAATCCCGTTACTAATAATCTTGCTAGTTTTCCTAAACAGGTTGCAAAACAAAAAAATGATGAGGTGAAATTTATTACACTACCTATTGAAGCACCTGTGATCAACCCGTTTTTGGTGGAGCTCGAGGAAGAGTTTGGTGATGAGCTCTTAAACATTGCTATGATTGATGAAGATGATGATTTCGACCCTATGAAGGATATAGAGGAACTCGAACTTTTACTTGCCAAAGACCCTTTCTCATCTTCTGCGGAAGTCAAGGGACGCCTTACTACCAAAGAGACTAACCAAGAAGAAAGGAGACTCATTTTTCCTCAACACACTACTCTTTCAGATAGAATGGTCAAGTCATCCAATTTATCAACCAAACCGGGTAAGGATAGGAAAGATGTACATATATTTCCAAGGTATGATCTTTATTTATTTCTTCCATCTTTAATAGCAAATTTACACTCGTTTCGTGTTTATTGCTATTATCACCCGCACTTGATCCCAAGTGGGGGGAACAACACCTTAATACACAGTAAATAAGGGTGGAGTCAGGCTCGTGACTCGAACAAAAACAAGCGCTTCGTGGGAGGCAACCCATGCTTATCTTTTGTGTTATTTTCTGATTTTGTATCGAGTCTGTCAGACCTGCATTAGATACGGCGCATCTCAATCATAAGATGCGACGCATCACCTGCACTGGTCATATCCTATAAAATTTTCTGCATTTTTATTTTTGACTTTAAAACTTTCTGTCAGTATTTTAATGCGGCGCATCCCGGTTAAGGATGCGACGCATCTTTTATTCTGATTCGTATTTATTCCAGGCTCGATACGGCGTATCTTCTTCCATATGATACGGCGTATCGACTGACCTCATGATTTTCATTTTAATTTTTTAGTTTTATTTTTACTAACTACTAATGTATTATGCAAGTTTGAACCTTCTTAACTCAGGTGTGTTAAAGTCTGAATGGTATTATAGATTCCTGCATTCTTGTAGATACATCATTTTTGAAGCTTAAACGTTCTCATCCACAAGAAAGTTGATTTTTGCTCTTATACAAATAATGGAGGATCATACCGAGCAAATCTCAGGGGAGTTTTTCTGTTCTAATTCTTTTATTTTCCAGTTTTTAACCTTTGACACAAACAACGAGGACGTTGTTTAACTTAAGTGGGGGATTGGAGAATTAGAACACTTACTTGTCCTAAACTTTTTCAAAATATGCTTAAAATGCTCTTAATATATCAAAATTTAATATTTTTTAGCATGTTTTTGTTTAAAGTCTAAATTACATAGCTGCACTCATAACATTATTTCCAAAAATTGTGAACTTTTCAAAATTCACAAATCTATGAGTGTGCCGGTGACTTGTAAACTTTAGAACTTGGCTTGTATACTATTCGAGACCACCATAATAAGTATTATCTATATAATTAGAATGACTTGTCTAAATTGGTAAATTTCTAGGATTACACCCAAATAGCCTTTATATGTTATGTGATATTAACTAACTACACTGGTTAGTTAACCCCCGTATAAACCCTTTTGTTACTCTCACTTTTAGAGTAAGATACCCCTAGAAAAACACTCAGAGTCATTCCTTTCGTTTCTTACACCTTTGTTATAATGTTTCGTTACACCCTTACACCTTAGCCTACCCTGTAGATTAAAATCCGTGGTTGGTTAATTGCTTTAGGCAAAGTGTGTTTCCTTACATTACCTGTGTTCGCGTGCGTAATTCATTATCTTTGGTTAGATCGAGAAATTGCACAATGCAATTGGTATGAAAGTAAATATTGTATAACCTTGAGTTTATTTTTCGTGTGTTTACTACTTTCACTATTACAGTTATTTCTGAAAGTATGAAGAGTATGGAAAAATTATCCGGAAAAATAGTGATAGAAAAGTTGTGAAATTTTACACATATATGTTGATGTCAAAAAAAAAAAAAAAAAAAAAAAAAAATCAAAAAAATAGAAAAGAAAAAGAAAAAAAAAAGTTAGAAGTTTGTTTTAACCAACTTATGTAAAGTTTTGTATTAAGTGGGCGATATCACCACTATTTGTTGTATATTATATTTATGGATTGAATGGGAGTTGGCCGTTATGGGAACGCCAACTAAGGTTATTCTTTGATTGAGATCTTGTTGAGTATAATTCGTGTCTACCTAAAGCGTGTGTTTCAAGTGTTAAAGCGTGAGTTATTCAATGATATGAGTCTTATTCATGGGATGGTTGGGAAAGTAATTTACCACACTTAGGATTTTAATTTATCTGTTTTGTTTATTTTTCATTTTACACCAATTTGTATCCCAAATATTATCCATACCCTATATTATTCTTCATCCAAACCTTTGATTTATTGAGATTAGGGATTTGAGCAATCTTAAGTATCGTAGTCGTGGATTCGGCTATGTATTTATGATTTTGTCGCCCTTTTTGATATAATATTATTGGTAAAGATTACTTGGTCCTATCTTTAGCCTATTCGAGTTAAGGATTTGAGCAATTGCAAGTATCGTGGTCGTGGATTTGATCATGTATTTGTGATTTTGTCGCCTTTTCTGGAATATGAGATCGATAGAGATTAAAAAGGATGATCAACCCTTAACCAACAAACCCTTTTTACCGCTTTAGACTTGTTATTCCTTGCTTTAGTGGGGGAGATGCGTATACTTGCCAAGCTTATGATAGAATATTCGTCACGACTGGACAATTAAACGATTAGATTTGCTTTTATCAAAATATTTTATTTTATTTCTAATTCGTTAAGTGTTTGGTTGTGCAATTATGACAAAACGAATACATGCTTAAATATAAAAATAAATCCTAATATCTTTTAGGATACATTTTCATAAGATTTATTCTAAGGTTTACTTGGGGACAAGTAAAGTTCAAGTGGGGGGATATTTGATGAACTCAAATAAGTACATTTTATTATCATCATTTATCCTATTTATTTGACTTGTTTTATTATTTTATATATGAGAATTGATACGTTAATGTTTACTTTTGTAATTCTCAGGTAAAAACAAGTATTATGTGAAACTTGGCGATTTTGGACTAATTATGGAGCAAAACAAGCAAGATGTTAAGAGTCTACTGAAATGTACAAGATCAAGATCATTCTGCTCCAGATATGCCGCAACATACTTCTTACATACGGCGCATCACTATCAAGATTTCACAAGTTACAATCCAAGACAGGAAAGGACATGCGCCGCATAGAGAAATGGAGTTACGCCGCATCTTAAGGCGGTGTACGAATATTCCTGAATATATTAATCTTGGACCCCACGCGAAGTTAAGTCAATGCGCCGCATCTACTTATCCTATGCGCCGCATCTAACCCTCAGACAGAAACTATAAATACCCCAAGGTCAGACGAATTACAAAGGTTGGACAGTGCAAGATACCATACGTACGAGTACCAAACCAGAGACGAATTCAGACGTATTAGCAGCACAAGACACACCCTGAACGAAGATACAAGAGCTGTAAGAAGGTCCTGCATGTATTCAATTCATTAAGTAGTTTTGTTTTATTGTATTAGTACACTTTAATTCATCAGGATTGATGGGCTGATGTCATGTGACTACGGAAAATCATGATCACCCCTTAAAATTGCTTTCCCATTAATTAAAGTTTATATGTTGATGTCTTTGGTGACTTTTATTAGTGCATTGATAACCTCTGTGTCTAGCTGAGCATTGCTTGGGTCGCCATGCCCCTTCCTCGCCTATTTATTCTATCGTTTCTAGGATAGTGGGATAGACATAAGTGATCATTAAGGGTTTACTCGCCGATAAGATTAGAGCCAACGAGAAAGGGTTAATTATATACACTTCATATAAAACTAGCAATTAAACAAGTGACAAGCTACTTAATTATCAGGACAGGTCTTCTTATTGTCTCAAGTATCTATCTGTGTACGTGTGTGCTAAACGCTGATTCGTGCTCATTAGTTTAGTTTACTATTTAATCATAACCTAACCGTGCCAGTCTCTCAGGCTGAACCCCCTTGCGTTAGATTAGGTTGTACAGCTAACTTAAGATATTAAAATACTAATTAGAATAACTAGATAATACGTTCCACTCTTAGTGATCGGCACTCTACTTACCATTATATTCATACTGACCGGGTACACTGCTCGTTAAGTGTGTGTGTTATTGATAAGTCGGCTAAATATAAATTTAAAACTTGAGTAGGCATTAATACTGCTAAACTGCAACGACACATCGCACCCATCAGTGGGACATCCCTCCCGGGCCTGATAAGTATGGTGGGTTTAATAGGTGGTGTGGATGATGTAGGTACAGCGGGGTGTGGTGAGGGAGGAGCCGGATCATTGGTGGATGAGCAGGCATCCTCGATGTCGGAGTTTGTAGTAATGATGATGGGATGAGATGAGGAAGACATGGTACTGTAATATCCCAATGTAAGTCATTTAATAATATTAATGTTTAGTTATGAAATCTGATAGCTATAACATTCATAAGTGATAATATTCATTCGTTATGCATAATCTGCCAAGCAAATCTCAATGCATGAGTTCATAAGTGGTAATATTCATTCGTTATGCATAATCTGCCAAGCAAATCTCAATGCATGTGTTAGTAAAGTGTTGGCACGGAGGGCGTAAGGTGGTAAGGTTTAAAATGGTCCTTTTAGAAATCGTGGTTATAGTCCAGTGTTTTGAAAATCACTTGGTTCTCTATAACCTAGGCTCTGATGCCAATCTGTAACACCCCGTTAAAATTTTAGATAACAGCGGAAGACTTAAACGGGGTATTACCAATTAGATCACAGTCGTAAGCATAGATAATCATTAAAAGTAGAATTTATATCATTCAATTAAAACTCAATATTCAAAGATTACACAATAGTTTCCAAAGAAAAGATAAGTTTTCACAAAAGTGATGATGAGTTTGAAAAGAATGATATATTTATTTGAAATAAAAGGGTAGGTTTCCAAAGCCCTTGCCAACTCCGTGCCTTGGGATCTTTAAATACCTGAGATAAAACATGCTAAAAGGGTCAACACAAAGGTTGAGTGAATCCATAGTGTTTTAATTGTAATAGTTTGAACACAAGTCAGATAGTAGTAAAAACAATGATAACGTAGTGAAACAGATATGTATATATATTGCCCTAAGCCTTATGACACGCAAACCTTAACATCAGTTATGTAATCGAAATAAATAGCCTACATCATAAAATGATGTAGGTGATAATGCCCTCGGGTAGGAGTTTTTCCAAACTCGTAATTCAAATAAAGTGTATTTGGTTACCATTTCAGGCTAACTTCAAATGGGGCGTCAGCTTCCAATAGATCTATTCACTAAATTCGCGTTCACTCGCAAGTGATTAATGGTTGATGATATGAGGGACTTTTTGGCAAGGGTGGTAACTTAGGCAATATTAATCAGAGTAACGTACAGAAAAATACTTGTGTTCAGATTTATAGCATGTATTGTTGGTCCACGATTTGTATGGATCTCTAAGTAGCCTTTGATTACTTAGTGGATGACTTGAATAAATCCAAATCAATCCAAGTGAGAAACTCTTAACAATTTGTTAATGTTAACACGGAATATTAACAAGAACAATGAAGAACACTGAGTTATCACTAACTTTGTATATATTACTAACACACACAATTCGTACATTCATATGTTGATCCCTTAGGGTTCCTTTTATACTTGAAGAAAACCCTAATTACAAAACCGTGTGAAAAGATATTTATGTATCTTCTATAAAGATACCTAACTCGTACATATCTTTTCCTAACTTAATACTAACAAACTTTCCTATTTTCACTGACCAGACTTAACTAGAAGTCAACCAGACTTAATACAATTACCAGACTTAACATTTACATTACCATACTTAACCATGACCAGACTTAATAATGTAACTACCAGACTTAAGTCTGTCTTCACTTGGTCTTCCTCGTACCTTGTGATAATTCCCAACAATCCTCCCCTAACTTGATCTTCATGTTCCATGAACTTCAAGTTCCTTCTGAGTAAACTTATGAGGATTGGAATTATCTTGATCTTCAAAACACTTGAAATCTGTAAATTTGAGTATTTGTGCAGCAACTTGATCTTCTGAGCATCTGATATGCATTTCACTTGATCTTTCCAGCAACCATGACATGTTGTACATCAATTCATATTAAGTTTCATATCTATTCTCATCACTTCCAGGTGTATTAACTCCTGTGAGAGGTGAATCATTAAAAATTAATGGATTTGATGTCTCTTTACCAATAGCCATCACTACTGGAGTAGCCAAATGTTTTGGTGTGTAAGACCATGGTACATTGATAACCATATGATTTTTAGTAAATCATCAACTATCAACAGATTTGTTATGTCTTTACCAAAAGCTGTACCTTTTTGGACTAGCCAATTCTTTGATGGAAAGCACCTCATCATGGTGAATTGATTACTATTTATGGTTTTCCACAGCCTTTACCACAAGCCATACCTTGTGGGCTAGTCAACTCTTCACAAACACAGATATGGTGAGTTGAATACCATACAATTTTTGGCAAATTGTCAGCCATAAACGGATTTGAGCTATCTTTACCTGTAGCCGTTTGCTCAGGATTAGCCAGTCCTTGTGTGGGTCAGACAAGGTGGACTGATAACCTTTTGATGTGTTAGTGCTATGCACCTCCACCAAGTGAGAAGTTCCAATAGTCTCACTTGACAACTTAAAGAAAATTCTTTCAAACACTCAATCCAACAATGTTTCCTTTAAAGATTGTACCTTGATCAAATCCAAGAGCTGCTCATAAACTTCATCTTTCCTTTTAGCAGATAATTTCTTCTTCAACATTTCTTTGCAGATAGAAGATGAAAGTGGATATTCCACTTCTGCAAGCATAAATACTTCAGCTCCTTTTAGAGATAGGCAATGTACTCTGCAGTTGTGAAAATATCTCCAAGAAATGATCCTTTTCTACTCAGGAAGCTGCCATATCACATCTAATTCAGTAGGAGGTTCAAACATAATTTTTAGATCACCCCAGAAAACTCTTTCAAACTCATCTTCAGGTGGATTATCTCCATATTTAATATTCACCAGCTTGTACAACTCATGGAGGTCCTCCCTACTTACATCATGAAGTATTCCTAGGAAATTTACATACACAATATTGGAATGATCCTCCCTTATTATTTTATATGCAGCTTTACTCCCATTCTTAAGTATATGATAAGCAACTACTTTAACAGGTTGTTTTGTATTTTCAATTGTGCCCATAGTTGCTCCTTCAGATGAAAGTTCCTCTTCTGGTTCATCATCTTCACCCACCTTCCTAGATCTTCTCTTCCTTCTTTCAAATACTACAATAGGCTCATTTGTAGGTTCAATTGAAACCATTCAACTTCTGACTCCTTTTCAATTTGCTGCTCAGCTTCTTGCACAGGTACAGATACTATATCATCACTACTCAATCTGATACTTGGCTGTTCACCCTGTTCCTTTGGAATATGCCTTTCCTTAAAACACCATCTTTGTGCATCTTCATAATCCAAAGGTCTGTATCCATGATCTCTTTCAAAAGCTCTTATATACCTTTCTTGAATATCTTCAAATGACATTCCCTTCATATTTTCAATTGAAAGATGCATCATGTTTTTCAGGTATATTTTCATACAGTGTCTGATCTCATTCTTTCCAAGCTTCTTGGGAACTTGCTTCTTTGATCTCACTTTTGCTATGAAGTCCCCTAAGATTTCATTATCCCCTTTAGAATTTATGAACTCTGCTAGTTGCCTAGCTCTTTCTCCAGTAGACAATCCTGGAATAGTTTTGAGTTCTTCATACTTTGCTTTTACTTCAGCATCATTTTCAATTAAGCTCATCACATCATCTGTATCTTGAAGTGCCACTTCTCTAGCCAACAGAGCATCTTGTCTTATCTGAGCTTCTTCTTTTTCCTTTTCTTCCAGATCTTTAGCCTTAATTCTTTCTATTTCAGCCAAGCTTGCTTGTTCCTCAAGTATTTGACTTTTCTTTTTCTTAGTTTGAGGAGCTTCAACAAGAATCTCCTTCCCTTTTCTTTTAGAACCAACAATCCCTTGACTAGACTCAAGATCATAACCAGACTTATCCCAACCAGAACTAACATGACCAGAACTAATTTCATTTTCCGACCCAACTCTACTAGACTTTGCAGCAAACTTATCAACTCCTTCCTCAGCAGAATCCTTGTCAGTTAGAATTAGTTTTCTCCCCTTTTTCTTCTCTTTGATCTTGCCTAAGGATCGAGCCAATGTCTCTGCCACTTCCATTGCTTCTAGACTAAAAGTTGTGACTTTCTCTTGAACTGGTGTTTGAAATATGTGCTCTGCTTCTAAATTCCTCCCCTGTTTGGAAGAATTTTCAGCTTCTCCTTCCTGGTCATCAAATTGAACACCCTGATCCTTCATAACCTTTTCCATTTTCTTCACTTTCTTCACCAAAGTGATAACAGCTGTACTGAGTGCCTTATTTGACTTCTCCAAAGAAGTCACCTTCTTAAGCAAAGTTGGAACCAATGTTTGAATCTCTTCCACAGACATTGAGGCACATTCCTCCTCCTGTGCAGGACTTGGAACATGTGATGGAGATGACTGTGGGATAGGAGTAGGTTGGCTCTCAGCAGATGAAGGTGTTGGTGTAGGTATGGGTGTGGGAGTTGGGGATCTTGGTTGTTCCTGAGATTGCTCCTCATCAGATGACTCTTGTATATCCTCAGATGTACCTGCATTGTTAGTACCAACAAGCATAGAAGGAAGTAAAGGCCTATGGGCCCCTTTGAAATTTCTCTTCATGTTAGCAAATAATTTGGTTGTGAAAGCCACACATTCATATGTTTGCACTTTATTTGCTGTTTCAAAGTTGAGAATCATTTGCAAAAATCTTGGATACATCAAAAACTTAGGCTTTTTAACATTTGACTCCATGCCTTCAAAAATAAGTTTTGAGAAATTAAAAGTCCTTCCAGTGGATAGACAGACCAATGCAGCAGCAATTTTGCTACCAAACTGATCCCATCCACCACTTTTGGAACTTAGGCATTGGAGTAGATGATGGACTAAAAACCTCCACTGTGGTGTAAAATAGTTTTTCCAAAAAGTAAAAGTACCATCAGTGGGATAACCTATGTTTTGCAATCCTTCTAAAACATCCTCATGCGACATATCAAATTCCCCTGATGCATCATCCATTTGAAGACTACTCCTTATGGATGCTTCAGTAACAGTAAACTCAATGGTATCAATAGTAGCTCTTAAGCATGGTGTCCCATCATCAAGAGTATCAGAGGTAACCGACCCCCAAAACTGCCTGACAAGGGACGCATAAATGGTGGGATTATGAAGTAAAGCATACCGAATGTACGAGCCACGCATAAAGTCCACAATTTCTTCAAAGCCGGCACTTTGAGTTGGTTTCTTCAAATATCCAACTTGATTGTGTTTGTCAACAAACTTTAGGGCAGCCATGGATGAGAGAATGAGATAATTCGGGTTGAATTAAGTTAGATATTTGACTAAGTTGTAGTTGAGAAGCAGAGTAGTTACCGAAAATATTGTAATTTAAAATTTGGAAGTAAATAAAGATAAAAGTGAGAAAAATTTGATCAATTTTACCCTTATATACTTCTTAGTCTCGAAAAATATTTAACGGTAATATTTTATATAAAAACGCGTTAGTCTGACAGACCAGACCTAACGGTAATATTTTATTACTCTGTTTACACTACAAGACTTAAAATTGGTCAACCCGACTTAATCACTCACCTACCAGACTTTACCAAAGATGTTGACTTACACACTTTATTAAGTAACAAAAAGGCTTTGATCCAACCCCAATCCATGATTCTCTGCAAATGTTAGTCCCAACGGCAAGAAAAAGAGACAAAGCAAGCAGAATTGCAATCAAGAAACAACCAGATTTAACACTTAAGGCTACCCGACTTTTAAAGAAAGATCCTAGTAATTTTACATTTAACCTCCCCTTAAATGTACATTACCTCCCCTTAAGTGTAGACACCAATTTTTTTATTTTTTATTTTTTTATTTTTTATTTTTTATTTTTTTTTTATCACTAAAAACTAACAAAAGTACCATAACTAAAAACGATACTTAACTTAAAAAAATTAAACTTTGGTCAACTTTCCAAAAGAACCATAATTAACTCAATGCCTGCAAGGAGTTAATTCATATACCAACCTAGCATTTAAGAGCTTTAAACTTTGATATTTTCTATAAAAGGCCTCTTATAGTCAACACCAAACCATCTTATTATCAAAAAGAAAACTTGTTCATCATAATGGATTCTTCCCTAACAAACATCATGGAGATATCATCCGACTCATCTTCTGAGTCATCTGATGGAGGATGGGAAGGCTATTTTCCACCTGGTTACACCTCTCGTCTAAGAAACAAGTTATCAAAGAAGACAATGCTTAAACGTTGGCTAGCTGCTTATGATCTTACTGCAAAAGAACCAGAGGATGAAGCAGCAAAGACTTCAAAAGATGTGTCTTCGAAGAAAAGCATTGTGTTGCCTCATCCAAATCCAAACAAGCAGGTTCTAGGACTCTTAAGCCCAAAAGTGAAAGATCAACTTGGGGAGAAAGGGACCAAGAAAACCATGCCTGATTTGAAGGACAAGGGAAAAAGGAAGATGTAGGTGGTGACGTTTGGCTTGTTTATGTTTAGGCTTTTATCTTATTTTGTGTTGTAGGCTGCATCCTCATCCTTGAATGTAACTGATGGTTATGAATAAAAACTCCATGGTCCTTTTGTATTATTTTGCCATATATGAATGTTTAGCAACAATAAGGAGTTGACAACTGCAAAACAAAGTTAAGCACAAAACACAAAGAAACAATCCTAAGAAGAACAAACACAAAAAAAATTTAAAACTTCAAGACTTAAAAACAATTTCAAGGACAAAAAGTATACAAACTTTACAAAAACATAAGAAGAGAAATCAATTTCTCTTAACAACCCAGGCCTGAGTAGGCTTGGGTCTGCCTTGTGGATCAACATATTTAAAAGTCTTATATGAAACTGATCCACTGTTGCTTTGGGATTTATAAGTATATTCATTCTTGAATGGATCCCAAGACCAACATGCTGAGGGCTTAACAGCAGAACCCCCATTACCCTTTACAGCATTTGAAGTTGAAGGTCTTGCTGTATTCTTAGCAATTGGTCTCCTCACAGGTGAATGAGGTTTATAAAATTGACTTCTTTGATTCACCTGTGGTTTTTGGAAAGGCTGTCTGGGTCTCACTTGATGAATATAACCAAAATTTTCATTAGGCCTCACAGAATTAAAGTTTTGCCTACCCAAATTAAAGTTCCTTAAACCAGACTTAATATTTGGTCTACCCGAATTAACATTAAAGTTTGGTATACCAGTATTAACTTGTTGTCTACCAGAATTAACGTTTGGTCGGGTAAAGTTAACATGTTGGGCTGGTCTGGGGGCAAATTGGTTGGCTTGATTTATTCTGTTAGCATTATTCCACACTGGTTTATTATTAACATGACCCATATTCACATTCCTTTTAAGCTCAGCCTCTCTTTTCATTCTTTTCTCATGAAAGTCACAATCTCTAATCAAGTGACTTAGACTTCCACAAACAAAACATCTCTTAGGAGTGTAAGTGTAGCTACTCCTAACTTCTCTGTGAACACTATTACTTTTAGGTGACTCATTCATATTAACAGATTCCCTAGGAGTTTTTATGTGGTTGACACAACTAGGTTTAACTGTTTGTGATTCAGACTTAGTCACAACTTGTTCACTTTCCTTAACAATCTTGGGTTTAGGACTCTCTTTTACTTCACTTTTTGACTCAGACTTAGAGTGATCAGAGACATCACCAATGGATCCTTCATTGTCATTAGATTGACAAGTAGAATACTCACTAGTTTTGTCCTCTGAGGTGGTTGATTCAGGTGTTTGAGGACCTCTTTTTCCATACACAAATAGAGAGTCATCTAACTCCTCTTTTTCAAGAGGAGTGCAGTCTCCACTCAATGGATGTGGAACTCCCTTGAAATCATTAGCCTTAACAAACCGATTATATAAAGGCTTATCAGCATAGTCCTCCTCTCTATTCTTAAATATGGCCTTTTTCTCATCCTCCTCATACCCTAAGCTATGTTTCTTGCTTGACTTTATTTGTGCATCCCAGCATTTAAACAGATTATTATTTGACTTATTCCACTGGTCTACACGTTTTTGCAAATCATCCTTTTCCTTTTGTATTCTTAGGCCAATTCTTCTATATTTTTTAAGTTTTTCATCTTGCTCATATATTTTATTAGCCTGAAAGAATAGTTTTTCATTTAAATCAGTATGTTGTTTTTGAAGGGTGCCCTTTTGTGCTTCTAATGTTTTTAGAGCACTTTTATAAGCTAAAATTTGTGCTTCTTGGTCACCTATCAGTGTCAACTGCTCATCACACAAAGCCTTAATATGATTATAGGAATCAGTACATAACTTAGAACATAATGGTACCTCATTACTAGAACCAATGGCCATGAGTGCATGACTGGACTCTTCATTCTCCTTTGTGTGCTCATTCCAGTTAATAGCTCCAGCCTCCAATGTCACCATACTCATCTGGTTTCTTTCCAGCTTGTCATCCTCTGCATCACTCTTCCTATACCCATCAGTAGACTTCTTCTCCGGGCAATCTCTAGAAAAATGTCCATGCTTATGACAATTGTAGCATTCAGCTGTCCTCTTTGTGTATCCAACTGGAGACTTGTTGTTGAACTTAATTGACCTCCCATACTGCTTTTGAAACCTTTTTACTCTCAGAGCAATCATGGCAATGTGCCATTTGATGTCCATCTCTTCTACCTCAGTATCATTTATCTGCTCCAAATCTTCACTGATAAAGCTCTCATCTTCTTGTTGATTGGCGAAGAATGAGTGAATTACCTCATCCGCAAAGCCTGTAGGAGCAGTTCTTTCCCTTGTAGAAGCTTCATGAACACCAGACTTAACACTGCCAGACTTAACCTTGTAAGTAGTGCCTTTGCTTTGAGACACAAAAGCAACATTTGAAGAACTAGTAGTTGCCTGAGTGGTTTCATTGATGTCCCTTTCAAAAATCCTAAGATTGTTGTACAGGTCATCTGGGGTCATTAAGTCAACTTCATCCTTCATCCTCATAGTCATAGACACATTTACACATTCTGGTGGTAGAGACCTAAGAAACTTGTGATTGGCATCCTCATTAGATACAACAGCACCATGTACTTCAAGTTGTGACAGAAGATGTTGAAATCTGTCATAACCCTTTTCTAATCCTTCAACCTTTGACACGCTGAAAGTTTTAAATTGCTGTTTAAGAACAGCCTTCTGCATCCTTTTAGAGTTTGCATTCCCACCAAAACGTTTCTTAATTGCATCCCAAATCTCCTTGGCATCTATCATCCCATGAAACCTTTGTAGATGCTCCTTTAGAATAGCCATAAGCAGCAAGGTTCTAGCCTTTTTTATCTTTTTCCACAGCCCGTACCTCCTCAGCAGTCAATGGTGGTAATATTCTGATTTGCCCATCATTACCAACTGAAACCCTTTTCTTAGAATTTCCCTTCTGAATAACCTTCCACACATCACTGTCAATGTACTCCAAGTAATGTTCCATCTCTATGGCCCATATGTCGTACTCTTCTCTCTTCAATATTGGAAGCTTAATGTTGGATATGGTGGTGGTTGTAGGGATGATTGGTTGTGATTTAGAGGTGCTGGTTTCAAGGTTTTCTTCCTCATGGTTTGAGTTCTCATCCTCACTGTTATGGATTGAAAAGGTTTCAGTGTTGATAGGTTTTTCAATATCAGACATTGTGTAGGGTGAATTGATTGAGAGTTTGTTTGTGGTGTTGTATTCTTCGAACACAGAGTCTCTCTAAAGGCTCTGATACCACTTGTAGGTCCACGATTTGTATGGATCTCTAAGTAGCCTTTGATTACTTAGTGGATGACTTGAATAAATCCAAATTAATCCAAGTGAGAAACTCTTAACAATTTGCTATGAAGAACACTGAGTTATCACTAACTTCGTATATATTACTAACACACACAATTCGTACGTACATATGTTGATCCCTTAGGGTTCCTTTTATACTTGAAGGAAACCCTAATTACAAAACCGTGTGAAAAGATATTACGTATCTTCTATAAAGATACCTAACTCGTACATATCTTTTCCTAACTTAATACTAACAAACTTTCCTATTTTCACTGACCAGACTTAACTAACAAGTCAACCAGACTTAATACAATTACCAGACTTAACATTTACATTACCAGACTTAACCATGACCAGAATTAATAATGTAACTACCAGACTTAAGTCTGTCTTCACTTGGTCTTCCTCGTACCTTGTGATAATTCCCAACATGTATCTCCCCACGGGATTTGAAAATGTTGATCCCAGTTGAGCTTCACGATCTTATTAATTACCTTAGATAAATCTAAAGTAATCGGTATAGAAACTGATCTTGAGTTGTATATCAAATATTATGCAGAAACTAATATTTGATCTTAAGAAGAATAAACACAAACGAATTCTCAAACAACACTTCAATATTAATACGATTGCTCGACAGCAATAGGGTTACAAGAAACCTTGAAGTGTAAACAATAATACGTATGCTAAGATAATCAATCTCTAACCCTAACCCTAGAACCTCCTTTTATAGCGTAAGGAGTCCTAGTCGGTTTACAAGACTTCCTATACAAGAAAAATATCTTACGTATCTTTTCTATACTTATCCTTAACATACTATACATATCTAATAAGCAGCAGAGTAAATCTTCTAGCAGCAGAGTCTTCGTAAGCTAGCAGCAGAGTTACACTATGCCTATTATCCCAAACCAGCAGAGTCATAAAACAGCAGAGTCATTATACTAATCAGCAGAGTCACATAACTACTCAGCAGAGTTATGTTTCTCGAATCAGCAGCATCTTTTAGACCCAACAATCCTCCCCTAAACTTGATATTTTTCTTCAAAAATCATCAAGTTTCCTTAAATCCAGCTAATCACCAGGAAGATGCTTCCAAACACTTTACTGTTTTGAAACCTTTGATTCCAGCAACTTCTTATATTTCTCAATTAGTTCAAATGCTTGATGATCTGCACCAAATGGTCTTTGTAATGTCAACTTACCAGGCTGCAACATTTGATACAGAATAGATGTACTGTTGTTGATGACATAATCCTTCTCCACAAGCATATACACAGTCACACCTATGCATGATAAGAGATGAACTCCACAAGATTGATATAAATACCATTTCTGAACTGTGGAACTTAATAACTTCTTCCATTCAATACTCCTATCATCTGGTTCAAACATATTCTTCAAATAATAATAATTGAGTCTTTCATACACCACCTCTGGTCTAGTATCACCATAATTCATCTTGTAAAGATTCCAGAGTTGTATAATATCATCCCTATCCATGTAGTGCAACATCTGAGAAAAACTAATATATCCCACACTTGAACCATTTGATCTCTTAATTACCCAGCATACTTGACTATCAGCTAGAACATCATGTGAATATGAAATGATTGGATATTTTATTGATAAAGGAACTTCATTAAGTAACTCAGGCTCTTCTTGAGGTTCATGAACTGTGAGATCCATAATCCCTTTCATATCATCTGCAGTCACTTCTTCTTTCTCTGAATCACTCATCACTACTGACTGAGTTCTTCTCTTCTTCCTACCCACCTGCTTTACTTTCCTCCTATATCTCTTTGTACCAGCAGAGGATTCAGTCATTACTTCAGCTTCAACAATAATTTCTTTCTCCTTTTCAACATCAGATACTATGGGCTTTGAAACACTTCCACTCCCAGATGCTTTCATATTGTCAGATCCCATAACTTCTGGATTTCTCTTCTTTTCAGAAACTTTTCTTGGATTAAGCTTAGCATAAGTTTCATAAAATTCCTTTTCAATTAAGGCATCTGACTTTCCTTTGAAATCCTTCATCTGATAATTTCTAGCATTCTTCAAATAATACTTCATGTCATTAACCAATGCTTTCCTTGAAGATGACTTTTGTTTGTAACCATGCTTCTGTGCTTCTTTAATCCTCATAATCAGCTCTTCCCACTTAGCTAACCCATTCTTTCTGAGTATAAACTCAACAAGCTCTTTTGTCTTTTCACTTCCATCCAATTGCTCATCATTTTTTATCAAGAAAGCTTCACCTCTTACAATCATATCAGAATCAATGAAATACTGCAATTGTTCATTGAATTCTTCTTGATTAACTTCTTTAAATGTAGAGCTTTCCATAAGTTCAAACTGATTTCTTTCTTCATCAGCTGCAACACTTCTTGCATATTCTTCATCCTGAGCAATCTGAGCCTTTTCATCAGCCAACTTTTGCTTTCTTTCAAGCTCTTCAGTAGATTCAGTAGCAGGTTGTTGTTGTGATGGTGTAGGTGATTTATTTCCTTTGTTCATGTTCAGCAGTACTTGAGCTAAGGTTAACTTTTCATCATCTGATTCAGCAGAATCCTTTACTCCTGCACTTTTCTCAGTATCATCAGCAGAAACCTTTAACCCATCAGCAGGGTGTTCTGCACCAGCAGAGTCAACCTTGTCACTCTTATCACCAACATTTTCAACTGATTTCTTGATAGCCTCCCCTGAACCTATTACAACTTCCTGATCCTGATCATTCACTACAGTCTCCTGATCATTCCTCCCCTGTTTGGAAGCATCCTCTTCCAAACTTGGTTTGGAACTCTTCTTTAGTCTCCCCTCAAGATGAGTAATCCTTATTTTAAGCCTTCGAATTTCAGCACCCTGAGTAGCTTTGACTGTCTTTAACTCCTTTCGAAGACCAAGGACCTCCTTTGATAATTTTGTACAGTTATCCGTCAATTCTTTTAATTGTTTCATGATATCCTCACAACTTCGGTCTGTGTAACCTGACCCGAGAGGTTGATCATTGGAATTGGCATTATGTACTGGTGTTTTAACCGTCAAATCCTCAGTGTCATGTTCAATACTAGCATCAACACTTCGACCTGTGTAACCTGGTCCGAGAGGTGTATCATGTGCAATGTCAATATGTACATCAGTGTCCATCAATTCAATAGTTTCATCTCTGTCCTCATCACTTCGAGATGTGTTACCTTCTCCGAGAGGTGAATCTTGGGACACAAACTCAGTCTCAACCCTAGGTTGAACATCTGAGCCCCCCATATTAGCCATTTGGCTGGGGTTTCCATCAGTTGTATGTTGCCATGGTTGAGGTCTTAATTATGTTGACACTGTCCTGTTCAACTACTAAGTTGGAAACAGTAGTGCCAGCCTCTTCCATCATGATACCTCCAACACCTGTATCAGCCTCATCTGCTACCATACTGACATTGGCCTGAGGTTGCACAATGTCCTCATGTTGTGAATTCCTAGGTGAGGGTGTATTTTGTGGTTCATGGGATACTGATATATTCAAACTTGTAGAAGAGGATGTGTGATGGGAAGCTGTGGGTGTGCCAGCCTCTTCATCCTCATTCACTGCAGCCACTATATTCAAGATGTGCTCAGTTAGGGGAGTTATAGTACCAGAAAATCCTTTTCCATTCTTCTTTAGAAATGCAAACATCTTGATTGCCATTCTACTACAGGGCTCAATATTTGTATGCCTCAATGGTTCCCTTAACTGTCTGTTTATAATGAGTTGTAGAAACCTTGGATACAAATAAAATTTCTTCTTAATAAACTTCTTCATCCCCTCAAAAATCATAGAAGAAAAATCAAAGGGTTGCCCTGTTGACAAACACACTAAAGCCATAGCTTGAGAAGCACTAAACTCACTCCATCCACCTACTTTGGGAAACAAGCAGTGTTGAAGAGTATGTAGCAAAAACTTCCAATGGGGACAAAGATGACCTTTCAAAAATGTGCCACCAGCCTCAGGTCTCTCATATCCAATATTCTCAAGCTCAGTCATAACAATTTCTGGGGTAATGGTAGGGGGTGTTGGTATGCCAGATAAACGAAGACTTCTTTTAATTGTTGTTTCACTAACTACAATATTCTCCCCATCCACACTACCTATCAATCTTTCCTCACCATCTAGTATATCCAACTTAACAGTTGACCAAAATTGTTTCATATGAGATTTATAAATGGTAGGATCAGCTGTTAACGCATACCTTAATCTAGACGAACTCAGAAAATTCATAACCTCATGAAATCCATCAGCTGCAGTAACCTTACTAAGAAAAGCTATCTGATTATGTTCATCCGGAAACGTTCTTCGAGCCATTTGATTTGGGAGTTTTCGGTGAAATGATATGAATTATTGTTCTTGGGTGAAAGTCGGATGTAATTTTGAGCAATTAAAATGTAATGAGATCAAATTGGTGAAAGATACCGTTTTGATCTAATTAGGTTTAAGAACGCGCCAAAAGTTTCAGTTTGACCCTTCAACTTTCAAACTCATCAGCAGAGTTATGAAAGTCTTGACCAAAAGTCAACATTCCCAAAATCGGCAAAATCGCTCTCTTAAATACAATACGAACCCCGCATTGAAGTCCATAAATCCTTTAATCTCTTAAGCAAATCCCCAATTCACAAACCCTAACTCCAATAATAATCCACCATGAGTTGTTCTAAAGCACCAATCATCGAGATATCCTCAGATTCCTCATCCGATGACTCACAAGGATGGTCAAGCTACTTTCCACCAACTTCATCCTCAGCACAAAAAGGTAAGGCGATTGCAGAAGACGAATATTCTGATCCACTCCCTTCAACACCATCCTCCTTCGAAGATTCTGATGATGATGAAACAGCAAAATGGCCTAAATCAATGACCTACTATCAAGGTGCCTGGGAAATCATTCCTCCACAACATCCTTTGACCGCTGAGCTTCAAAAGCAAATGGAGAATGCTGCGGCCGCTTTTGCAAAGAGTTACAATCCACCTCAACCACAACCACAAACAGAGGAGAAGAAAGTCCCTGTCCCTAAGAAAAAGCCTATGAAGAAACAAGCTCCTTCTACCAGCCATCAGCAGAGTCTACCACCACGACCAGTCATACTTGCGCTTCCATGTCCAAGAGTATCAGCAGCAATGGGTACAAGAGGACCACGCAGCAAGGTGTTGCCAGACTTTGTTGGTAAGGGGAAGGACAAAGTTTGATGTGGAATAGGTGTTTTAGGTTGTGAATCAATGGTTGTAAGAAAACTCCATCTTGTACTTTGCTTTAGTTATCAATGAATGTTTAAATTTCCTTGCTTTACTTGATTATGTGTTCATGTATATCTGCAAAAGGTTAGTAGAAAACCACAAACACAAGCAAGAATATCCAAAAATAACAGCAGAGTAGCATAGCAGCAGACAACTAAACAGCAAACAGCAAATTTTGACTTAACAAACAGCACAAATCCTTACAAAAGTGTACAAAAACATACAGAGATAAGATGGTTAAAAAGATTAAAGATTGATCATGCCAATACTAGCAACTAAAAATTGAAATCTACTTATATCAAAACATTTGGTAAGTAAATCAGCAACATTGTTGTCAGTATGTATTTTAACCACTTGAATTAACTTTTTCTCATAACAATCTCTAATAAAATGATGTCTTATCTCTATGTGTTTTGTTTTAGAATGAAAAACAGGATTTTTGATAATACACATTGTGCTGTTGTTGTCAATGAAAATTTTTGTGTTCATGAAATTGTACCCATAATCCAGCAATTGGTTCTGAATCCAGAGCACTTGTCCACAGCAGCTAGAAGCAGCAACATATTCTGCTTCAGTTGTCGAATTAGCCACCACTGTTTGTTTCTTACATTGCCAAGAGATCAGCCTATGTCCAAGGTACTGACAGCCTCCAGTGGTTGACTTTCTATCCATAGTAGCTCCAGCATAGTCACTATCTGAGTATGCTATCAAGTCAAATGGTGAATTATTAGGATACCAAAGGCCTAATTTAGGTTGACCCTTTAGGTACCTAAAAATTCTTTTGACCACTTCCAAGTGTGAGACTTTTGGGGACACTTGAAATCTAGCACAAGCACACACAGAGAACATAATATCTGGCCTTGAAGCAGTCAGATACATCAATGAACCAATCATTGATCTATACAGATGTACATCAACCTCTACCCCATCTTCATCCTTGAGCAAAGGTTTGTTTTTATCCATTGGTGTCTTAGCTGCCTTCACATCTTTGAAACCAAATTTCTTTAACATATCAGCCACATACTTGTCTTGGCTAATAAAAATCCCATCTGACTTCTGCTTAACTTGAAGCCCTAAAAAGAAAGTCAGTTCTCCCATAGAACTCATCTCAAACCTGCTGTGCATAAGCTTCTCAAAACCTTCACATAACACCTTATTTGTAGACCCAAAAATGATATCATCTACATAAACCTGAACAAGTAGGATATCCTTTTTGTCTTTCTTAATGAACAATGTTTTATCAATGGTTCCTCTGCAAAAACCATTGTTCAACAAGTACTGGGATAAGGTGTCATACCAAGCTCTAGGAGCTTGATGTAGTCCATACAGTGCTTTCTTCACCTTGTAGACCCTATCAGGATACTTAGGATCTTCAAACCCAGGTGGTTGCATCACATAAACCTCTTCAGGTATCTTTCCATACAAGAAAGCACTTTTCACATCCATTTGATACACAGGAAAATTCTTGTATGAGGCATATGCCAAGAAAAGTCTGATAGCCTCCAGTCTTGCAACTGGGGCAAATACTTCATCATAGTCTATTCCTTCTTCCTGAGAGTATCCCTGAGCCACCAATCTAGCCTTGTTTCTAATAACAATACCTCTTTCATCTCTTTTACATCTGAACACCCATTTTGTACCAATTGCCCTTTTTCCATTAGGCAAATCAACTAATGTCCAAACCTCTTGTAGCTTGAACTGCAGCAACTCCTCTTGCATAGCTTCAACCCAACTTTCATCTTTCAAAGCCTTATGAATGGTCTTGGGTTCTTCTTGAGATAGGAAACAGGCAAACATGCAATTTTGCAAATCCTTGTGGCTATTTCTCTTCTTAAGTGTTTGAGCAAACAATCCCTGATCAAGCAAATCACTCAGTCCTTTTGATTTACTTCTGGTCTGAATAGCAGAGTTAACATCACCAATTATTTGCTCCTTTGGGTGAATCTTGTGGATTCTTGTTGTTGGTGTGGGACTAACAGGTATATCAGTCTCCAAATTGGATAAATCAGCTTCAGCACCAAAAACATCAACAACTTCATCATCAGTATCCACATACACTTCTTCTAATTCGGGCATCTTATCAGAAGAATCATCATCAGAATCACCATCTTTATCAGCAGTAGAGTCCTTTGGCATAGCAGCAGAGTTACCAAGCTTAACAGCAGAGTGTTTTGGCTTAACAGCAGAGTGTTTTGGCCTGGCAGCAGAGTTGAGAGAACTGCTGCTATGTTTATTCCCTTGTTGCCCAACAACTTCTGACTCTTTATTCCTTTCCTTATCATCATTCTTGTCATCATGAGAAGGTTCATCAACACCTTCTACATTAACCTTTGGAACTTCCTTATGAACAGCATCACCATCTGAACTCTTTTTCTCTTTATCTGTTGGAGAGAAGTACTGATCAAACGTGCTCCTTTCAATCAAAACAAACTCCTCTGCAGATCCATCCTTCTTTGCTTGTGTACCTGCATTGGGGTTAGTTTGTGAACCTGCAGACATGTTAGTAGTACCTGCAATGACTGGTTGATAATTCATACTCTTGGTTAAAGAATCAATATCAAACATCCACTTAGGACCCTTTCCATCAACATTAGGTGTGGTTTCTCTTATTCTAACATGCAAATTTTCCACCACATGTCCAGTCCTTTGATTGAAAACCCTAAAAGCCTTACTTTCAGTAGAGTATCCAACAAAGTAACCTATGTCTGCTTTCTCACTAAACTTGCCTAAGTGGTCAATGGTGTTTAAGATAGTGACAGGACACCCAAATGGTCTAAAGAAATCAATCAGTGGTTTCCTACCATGCAATAACTCATAAGGGGTCTTATTGTGAGGTTTAACTATCTTAGTTCTATTTTGCACATAACAAGCAGTGTTGACTGCTTCAGCCCAAAAGATAGTGGGTAACTTAGACTCTGACAACATAGTCCTAGCAGCCTCAATTAATGTTCTATTTCTCCTCTCAGCCACACCATTTTGCTGAGGAGTTCTAGCCACACTAAATTGTCTACTTATCCCTTTTTCCTCACAGAACTGATTCATCACTTGATTCTTAAATTCAGTTCCATTGTCACATCTGATGATTTTAACCTTGTGATTAAATAGGTTTTCTATCCTTGTAATAAAAGCCTTAATAATGCTTGGTGTTTCATTCTTAGTTGCTAAAAAGAATACCCAAGTAAATCTACTAAAATCATCAGTGACCACTAAGCCATACATCTTTTTATTCAAACTATTCACATAAGTGGGTCCAAATAGGTCCATGTGTAACATAAACAAGGGTTCAGTTATAGAATTCACCAATTTGGAGTTACAAGATGCTCTATGTTGCTTTCCCGTTTGGCAAGCAACACATACTTCAGGATTCTCAAAAACCTTTGAAGGTAATCCTCTGACCAAGTTCCCTTTCACCAACTTGTTGATAGCCTTGTAGTTCAGATGTCCAAGCCTTCTGTGCCACAGTTTGGATTCATCAATAGTGGTTTTGGCAAACAGACAAGTTAAATCTCTTTTGGGAATAATGTTCTTTATGTCCACACTGTATATGTTGTCATTTCTAGGGACTTTAAGAAGTACTAATTTATCATCAGGTATCTTATAGTCGGGAGATAAGACAAGACATTCAGTGTCTGTAAAAAGAACAAAATTCTTTCTGTCACACATTTGTGAGACACTAAAAAGGTTGAACTTTAAGCCATTCACCAAATACACTTTTTCAAAATCCAATTTTCCAGTTCTGATCATGCCTTTTCCAACAATTTTACCTCCTTTGGGATCATTCCCAAAGGCAACATATCCCCCATCCAAAGCTTCAAAGTTCTCCAAATTGCTTTGGTCTCCAGTCATGTGTGAAGAGCATCCACTATCAAAAATGCATTTATCTTTTAGCTCCTTTTGTAGATTGCCCTGCACAAAAAGTAAGAGAATTAGTTTCTCTTTGGGACCCAAGCCATTACTGACTTGGATCTACCTTGTGCATCAAAGTAGTCAAATTTCTTCAACTGCATTGGTGCACTGCTGTGTCTGAGAACATGATCCAAAACTTTAACTTTAGGTTTCCAGACCCAGCAAGCTGAGGCTTTAACAGCATAAAAATGATTGCCCACAACAGTATCAGTAACAACTTTAGGTAAAACAGCAGAGTCTGCCTTAACAGCAGAGTTTGCCTTAACAGCAGAATCAACTATATCCTTCTTTATGGGAACTGTTGGTGCAATAGGAGAGATAACTCTAGAAGCACCATCTCTCATCAAAACTTCCCTAGGAACCATGTTTCTTTTGGGGTGAGGGTGAGTCTTTCTAGCAAAGTTTCTATAGTTCACCCTTTTGTACTGGTTCCAAGCTGGTTTCTTATAGCACTCATCTTGAAAATGTTCAAAACTACCACAACAATAACATGCCTTCTTAAGTAATTGAAAATCAGTACCTAATTTATGTGAAACTAGGTTGTTCCAATTTCTCTGGTTTCCCCTAGGCAAGTTATTTGTTCTTTTAGGATATACTCTAGGTGTGTTTTCATACTCAGCCATCTTCCTAGAGATACCTTTACCAAACCTAGGCTTAACAAACTCAACCTTTTTGGCCCTAGGTACTTTTGATTCAACAACAGTAGGAATTTCTTCCTTTTTGTTCTTAGTGGTTGAATCAGATTCCACTACATCATCATCACTGTCAGACTCCCAATCTTCAATCAGGGGTGGTTGTTCATACTTCTTTACCTCAACCTTAGGTGACTCTAATTCTTTTTCACTAGTTTCAACTACAGGTTTACTAGTTTCACCTACAGTTTTAGCCTCAGACTCAGATATGAAAGTCAGTGTCCTAGTAGGAGGGGCATTGGCACTAAGTTTCGTAGGGTGAGCAACAGCATTATATCCTAGACCACTTCCTGAGTCTGCAAAGTGTCTACCTATTGGTTTACTGAGAATGTCAGTAGCAAATTGTTGTTTTTCCACCCTAACGACATGTTTTTCAGTCTCACTTTTAGCTAAATCTCTAGCCTGTTCAGCCTCTTCTACTTTTTCCATAAGAACCTTAATCTCATCATTTTTCTTGATAAGCTCATTTTTCAGGATAGTGATCTGATCAAGGTATTCAATTTCAGCCTTTTTATAAAATTCTAGCTTCTCTTCCAAGTTCTTTAAACCATATGCATAACTAAGATTATCTAGCTTAAGTGTTTCATTTTCCATCTTAAGGTTTCCATTGCTAGACTTAAGTATCTCAATTGTATCAGAACATGATTTAAAAGAACAAGATGATTCATTGGATACCTCAGAGTCTGATCCAGAAGAAGAATAGGCCATGAGAGCAAAATGCTGTACTTCAGGTTCCTCTTCAACTATCAATGCACAATTTGGACCATCCTCAGCAAGATCACTCTAATCATAATTACCTAACCCATCACATGATACCATAGCAGTAGTAGAATTTGGCTCTTCATCAGCAGACTTCTTGAAATTCTCATTGCTTCTTTTTGGTGCTTTGCATTCTCTTGCAAAGTGTCCTTTCTTTCTGCAGTTAAAACATTCAGCCTTTGACTTGTCAAATCCCACACTCTTGTACCTTCTGAATTTCATCTCTTTTCCAGTTCGCTTAAGAAACCTTCTTGCCCTCATTGTTAACATTGCAAACTGCCATTGCATATCAATCTCTTCAACATCATCAGGATCAAGTTCATCCAGATCTTGAGGCATGACTGAAGTACTTGTAGTAAGTTCAGCCAAATAAGCACAAATTGCAGCATCACTGATGGTGTTGGTGTTAGCAGAGTCAGCAGCAGAGACATGTGAACCAACAGCAGGAGCAAAAGCACCAGCAGCAGAGTGCTGTTCTTGATGTCCACCAGTATTCTTGCTGTTTGAGGAAACAAAAGCAAGATTATTTGTGGTAGAAGATGAGCTTGACACTCCTTTAACTTCAGATTCATACACCTTCAAGTTGTTATACAGATCATCCAATGTCATAGTATCAAAATCTTCCTTATGTCTCCAAACCACTGTATGAGTGTTCCATTCAGAAGATAGATTTCTCAGAAACTTTAGATTGACATCCTCTTGAGATGGCTCAATCTTCAAAAGAGCCATCTGACTGGATAGCTTATGAAGTCGATCATAAGTTCCCTCAATGTCCTCAGAACTTAAAGCAGTGAAAGTTTCAAACTGATGCTTCAGTAGATTCTTTCTTGATTTCTTGGTAGCTTCATTCCCACCAAATCGAAGTTCGATTGCTTCCCATAACTCCTTAGCTGACTCAATATGATTAAAGCTCAATTGATAATCATTAGGTATTCCCATCATGAGAATAATGTGAGCCTTAACCTCCAATCTTCTCTGTGCTTTCTCCTCACTTGTCTTGAGAGTCAAGACTGATCCAGTAGCAGTCTTGGTTTGCACATTGTCGCCATGAAGAACAACTTCCCAAAGTGAGTAATCAACCATTCTTATGTATTGTTGAATCCTCATCTTCCAGATCTCATACTCTCCAGTCTTGAGCATGGGGACCCTTGATGCAGTAATCATGTGTGTAGAGTCGGAATCCATTGCTTACTTTGATGATTAGCAAATTTTGTATTCAGTAATTCTTCTTGGTACCAGTTTCTAGATCACAAGCTCTGATACCACTTGTTGATCCCAGTTGAGCTTCACGATCTTATTAATTACCTTAGATAAATCTAAAGTAATCGGTATAGAAACTGATCTTGAGTTGTATATCAAATATTATGCGGAAACTAATATTTGATCTTAAGAAGAATAAACACAAACGAATTCTCAAACAACACTTCAATATTAATACGATTGCTCGACAGCAATAGGGTTACAAGAAACCTTGAAGTGTAAACAATAATACGTATGCTAAGATAATCAATCTCTAACCCTAACCCTAGAACCTCCTTTTATAGCACAAGGAGTCCTAGTCGGTTTACAAGACTTCCTATACAAGAAAAATATCTTACGTATCTTTTCTATACTTATCCTTAACATACTATACATATCTAATAAGCAGCAGAGTAAATCTTCTAGCAGCAGAGTCTTCGTAAGCAAGTAGCAGAGTTACACTATGCCTATTATCCCAAACCAGCAGAGTCATAAAACAGCAGAGTCATTATACTAATCAGCAGAGTCATATAACTATTCAGCAGAGTTATGTTTCTCGAATCAGCAGCATCTTTTAGACCCAACAGAAAACATAGTAAAAAGTGGGACTACGAACTCACCTTAGTGATATAGTAGTCAAGCAGTGATCAAGTGATGTAAGTGAATAGCTCCGACTTACGACCTAGAGTGATATGATAATCTTAGATTTGATTGTTTAAGGGCTCGATGTGAAATGACTAGTGTGAAAACCTTTAAGTGTGATAGTGTCGAATTTGTGTATTTAAATGTGTAAAATTTAAGAAAATTTTTATTATAGATATAATTGTTATTTACAAAAATGTTTTCAATTAATGCTTTGTCGTATACTTTTATTCTTATTCATTTGTAAAAAAAAAAAAAAAAAAGTAAATTAAATAATATGTTATATTTGCAAAAGTATAAGTATAAAAATTAAATAAATGAAGTTTTTCAAAGTTAATATATATGTCAAGTTTTTACCCTTAACTTTATAAAAGTTACACTTTTAACCCGAAAGTTAAACTATTTGCATTTTTAGTCCAAAATCATTATTTTACAATTTTTACCTCAACTTTAACATATTGGCAGTTTCTACCCTCAACTTTTATTCAAATTTCATATTTTCAGTTTCAATCCCTTAACTTTCTAATTTTAACGATTTACACCCCTTTCTTTATAATTTTTGCAAAATTAGTCCAAAAGTGAGTTTTCGAAAAGTTTAGTTTTTCTTTTATAAAAACTATTCTTTTTAGCTTATACAAGCTTATAACAGTAGCTTATAGTTCTTTGTTTCCTTGGCATTTCCCTTAGTTCGATATGTATATAAAAAAATATGACAGTGGGTTCGTTAGCCCACCAAGGCCCAAAGATGATTTCTGGAAACTAAGGGTGTGTCGACAGTGTGTAGAACTTGGGTTAATTTAGTTTGAGTTCATGGTTAATGGATTTGCATGTTTAGTTAACTTGTTTTACTTATGTATAAAGAATCAAAATATATACATATAGTACGTGTAAATAAATAGTTATCGATCCAAACCTATGGTGTCTAAGCGGTTTATTTTATGATTGTGTTTTTAAGTTTGTGTGTTTAATAGATATTCTAAGTTGTTTTAACGTAGGCATGAATGATATAAGCTTCGAAAGGAAAGAAAAGAAAAGTATGTGAATACTTACTACACCAACTAGGTGGTGAGAAGACACGAGCAAGGTGAAGACGAGACGCGAGTTAAACCTTGGAACCTCTTCGCCAAAATAGACCACGATTTAGCAGTAACAACCCAAATGACTTAACAATACTTGAAGTGACCCAAGAAATCTTGCTTTCTTTCCCTCTCTTCCTCGACAGTAAAGATACAAGAAGATCTTTGAAGTGTTTTGGTATGTGTTTGTAAGTTTTGGTGATATCAAAAGTGAGAATTGAAGATTTATATAGGCAATGTCGAGCATGGGGTTTGGAATATTTTAACCTTCTTGTTGCATGGTACCAAGAAAGGTTGAAGGGACTTGTTGGGGTGTCCTAGCATGCAAGGTGATAGGGTCAAAGATCTCAAAGTGTGAAGGTGAGGTCAAATCGATTATGGCATGGTTTAGGTCCATAGTTTATTGGTTAGGCCATGATGCTAGGGTTCTTTTTGGTACATAGTTGAGGGAGGTCTTGTAACCTTGTACGAATGGAAAAAGAAAAGAAAAGAGGGATGGATGGTCTTGTGTTTGTGTCACGACTGGAACAAAAAAAGAAGAAAGAAAAGAAAGCGTGGAGGTGCATGTTGGAGGACAAGGGACATATTAACCATGGGATAACCAAGTTGTAAAAGTGAGTATGGAACTTTATAATTGTTTAAGGCTTTAGGCTAGTGAGCTAGGGTGGCTCACATGGTGATTTGTTTATGTTCATACGCAAAGGAAGGGAACAAAAAAAATAATGGGTGTTGACTGTTTTTGTCGGGTGAGAGAGCAGCAGAAGAAACAAAACAAAAACAAAGAAATGTATTGCTGTGCAAAGAGAAAAGAAGATATATTGGGCTTGCTTGTGTCGAGTGGTCAACAGAAGCAGAAGAAAAGAAATATAAAAATGTTTGAATATATGAGTTAGTTTTTGGGTTTGTGCTTGGCTCGGTTCGAAGAAAAAAAAAGAATTGATGTGGGCTTAGTGTGGTGGTGATGTTGTGTTGATAATTGGATTCGGCCCAAGAGAGAAAGAAAGAAAGAAAATAAAGGGATGATGAAATAAATACTTTATTTGTAGTATATGTTTATTAATTAGATTAGTTCGATATATCTCGGAGTTCATATAACTTTTAGTGTTGGTGCGCAAGCGAGCTATTCACGTCATGTTTCGTAATTGGCAGAGGGTGACTGGTGAGTGTTGCTTGAAAAAAAAATTATTCCGCAAAAATAGGTTATTCAAATTTGATTTAGAATTACTTGGTGATTAACATTAATAAATGACATGGAAAATTATAGGGTATTACAAAAAAGGTGGTTACTTTTTGACTCCAAAAGCAAATCTAAAACAAACCCATTTGAGAACTAGCAGAAAGGAAAAAAAGAGATCTTACTGGAGTAGCCTGCAGCCATGGCTAAGAGAACCATCATGAATAGTGCAAAAGCAGTCATGGTTAAAAAGGTGTTTACGAATTATGGTTGACAGAAAAGGTGTTTTATAGCTATGAGTTTGCAGGAAGGGTGCATGTACATTGTGTTTTATAGCTATGAGTTTGCAGGAAGGGTGCATGTACACAATGGGATTTGAATTGCATGGAGAATTTGAGAGTATATATATAACAAAAGATTACACCCCTCACTCCTATAGTTACGTTAAAACCAAAGTCTCAAAGATTTTTAAATGTGTTTAGAAAAGGGGTAAATCTTCAAATACCCCAAAGGTACATATGTGTTCACCCTAAATGCCCCAAAAACTTCTTTTTCCCCAAATACCCCATGGGAGAGGGTCGCCCAAATATCTTCGGCGGATTTGCTAAAATTGTGCTATGTGTCCCTAAGGGTGTCCCTACCATGTAGGTACATAGTACTAGTTTATACAGGTACTTTCTTGGGCGACTGAGCCCACAGTTGCACCTGTTACACAAACCACATAAAAAAGGTGGTTACTTTTTGACTCCAAAAGCAAATCTAAAACAAACCCATTTGAGAACTAGCAGAAAGGAAAAAAAGAGATCTTACTGGAGTAGCCTGCAGCCATGGCTAAGAGATCATGAATAGTGCAAAAGCAGTCATGGTTAAAAAGGTGTTTACGAATTATGGTTGACAGAAAAGGTGTTTTATAGCTATGAGTTTGCAGGAAGGGTGGATGTACACTGTGTTTTATAGCTATGAGTTTGCAGGAAGGGTGCATGTACACAATGGGATTTGATTTGCATGGAGAATTGGAGAGTATATATATAACAAAAGATTACACCCCTCACTCCTATAATTACGGCGAAACCAAAGTCTCAAAGATTTTTAAATGTGTTTAGAAAAGGGGTAAATCTTCAAATACCCCAAAGGTACATATGTGTTCACCTTAAATGCCCCAAAATTTTCTTTTTCCCCAAATACCCCATGGGAGAGGGTCGCCCAAATATCTTGGGCGGATTTGCTAAAATTGTGCTATGTGTCTCTAAGGGTGTCCCTACCATGTAGGTACATAGTACTAGTTTATACAGGTACTTTCTTGTGCGACTGAGCCCACATTCCTTGGGCGACTTGGCTTTTTTGTCAAAAAATTATTAACTACATTTTTGTCCTTGTAGTTTGCTTGGTATTTCATTTTTGGTCCTTGTGATTATTATTATTATTATAAAAATTCTAAAAAATTTATAAAAATTCGAAAAAACTTATAAAAATTCAAAAAATTTATAAAAATTCAAAAAAAAAATTTAAAATTCGAAAAAACTTATAAAGTTTCAAAAAGTTTATAAAAATTCGATAAACCTATGTAGTATGTACCCTTACAACTTTCTTGAGTATAAAAACATTAAAAAGTTGATAGTTACGACAACTTAATTTTATTTATTTTCTTTTTTGAGGCATATAAGGTGAACGCATGTGTACTTGTAAACCCTATTTATAAAGGGTTAGGGCGGCAGTATTAGACATATAGAAAAATGTAGATCTCTCAATGAGAGTCGAGTAGAAACGTGTGATTGTACACGTTTCTAGTAGTTTAGTTTATTATTTATGAATAAAGAAGGCGCCTTGGTTAAATAAATTACAACCTTGTTAAGTATCATTGTTCTTGTTAATTCCGCTGTATGTTATCAATGATGTTTGTAAAACATATCCTAGATGGGCTACACGATCTTCAACATGGTATAACGATCGCTCACTTTTTTTTTTTTTTTTTTTTTTTTTTGTTGGTCGCATATGCGATCGATTGATAGGAACTGTTTGAAAAATTATATATATATATATATATATATATATATATATATATATATATATATATATATATATATATATATATATATATATATATATATATATATATATATGTATGTATATATAATAATAATAATAATAATAATAATAATAATAATAATAATAATAATACAAGTAACCGTTGGTTTAATGTTTGGAAAAAAAAAATCTTATAAACTACTACAAAATTTAAGTTGGTGTTAAAAATGTTTTATTTTTTTTTTATATTTTTTTTATTTATTTTTTTTTTGTGTTAAAAATATTTTTAATCTATGTACTGTTTTAATAATACAAGTAACCGTTGGTTTAATCTATGTACTGTTTTAATTATTAATGAAATTTAAGTTTGTGTTAAAAATGTTTATTTTTTTATTATTTATTTTTTTTAAAAGAAAGTTGATCATGGTCGCCTTTACTAGGGCACCTAATCGCCTGAAAGTCGCTTGAGAGAGAAAGCTGATGTGACAAAGAAAATGAAAATGATTGACCCTCGTTACTGGGGGCAGCCTTAAGCTTTTGGCTGAGTTTAAGTTTTATAGACGTGTGATTCTTGAACGAATACTAAAGGACCCCTGCTTAGATTTATTCTGTTAATCTGGTTTTGAACATGCAACGTTTGATTTAAGATTTAATTAATGGAACAAATTTAGTACGGTTTAAGTTATATTTTTGGGAAAATGGTCTAAAAAGACATCAAACTTTTCACTTTTTCCTTTTGTATACATCTAACTTTTTTTCCTTAAAGTATGCACATACTTTTTTAATCTTCCTATTGTAACAATATTAAGGGTGTGTTATGACGTGGCAATAGGAAGATTAGTGTGATTTTACAATAGGAAGATTAAGAAAGTATGTGCATACTTTAGGAAGAAAAAAATTAGATGTATACAAAAGGAAAAAGTGAAAAGTTCGATGCATTTTTAGACCATTTTTCCTAAAATAAAGTTTTGTTTTCTATTTTTATGTATAAGTTCCAGATAGTGATCGGGTTTTAGACTCTTAATTATAGATATATACTAAAACCCAAAATGTTGGGATCATCGAAAAACGTGATCCAAATGCCCAGTGTCAATTTTTCATCGGCTAATTTCTTACTTAACTTGCAAACCCGCCCTCTTATTGGCTGTCGACCCTAGAAAAAAGAGACGAGTACTGTTCATCATCTTAAACGGTCTTCCTATTGGTCCGAAACTGCAACAACATTTTAATCCTAACACTAATTCATATTAACTCTAATATATATATATATATATATATATATATATATATATATATATATATATATATATATATATATATATATATATATATATATGACTCAAACAAATCTGAAACTGCCGTCATAATTATTCCGACGCAAATCCAAACCAAACACAACAACACTAACCCGAAATACTCTCAACTCGCCGTGACTCACGGCTCGGCTATACGCCGACTGCCGAAACAATACTCATCCAAACGGACCACAAATAATATTCAACCTCAAAAATGATAACAACAATACAATAAACGGAATGAAATAAATAAAATCAGTAATTATACCGAGTCAACCGAGTTGACTCGTTGGTTGACCGAGTTGACTGAGTCAACGCCGAGAAGGGGAGAGGGAAGGGTTTCCACACGAGGGTTTTAAAATTTTTACATCCATTTTTATCAATAAAACACATTTTATTTCGGATTAAATAAATAAATAAATAAAAATTAATCAAATTAGGGTTTTGAATAAATATTAAAAATAATAGAAATGAGGGCGCGTGGGGTAAGTTTACCGAAAGAGAAGGTGGCTAGGGTGGGTTGTGGTGGTGAAGGCAGTGGCGGTGGTGGCGCGTGAGGGTGGTTGTGGTGGGAGCCAAGGGCTCAAATTTTCCAGATACGTAATAAAACAGTCGATCTATTGATTCGGCTAAAAAAACGACTCGCCAGAAAATTTTCCGGTGGCCGGAATATTTGCCGGTAGTGGGTGGTGGCCGGAGGTAGGGAATCGCCGGTGGGTAAAGAGAGAGAGAGTGAATGAATAATGAGTGATTAATTTTATTAATTTGGGGTATTTATATTTTTTTTTTGAGGGAGGGACCAAAGGTGAAATTTTAAAAGTGAGGGTGTGTAATGTAAATATGGGCGGAGGGGCTGTTCTTGCCACTTTGGCTATTCTTTTGCAATAAACACTGCGGGACCCATTCGACATACCAAACGGACTCGAAAATTAACGAAACTTGCGCCATTGTTCACGAAATAATTTTTCCAACAAAAACGAGTATAAACATGCAATATTTTAAAAAATTAATATTTTTGACAAATACGATACGTTTTGTGCTTTCTAGGTTGTGCCGGTTCACTAATAGGGACAATATTCTTATATACTAAAACCCAAAATGTTGCAACCTCGAAAAAAGTGATCCAAGGGTCGGGTGTCCATTTTTCATTGGCTAATTTCTTTCTTAACTTGCAAATCCACCCTCTTATTGACTGTCAACCATTGAAAAACGAGATCGAGTACTGTTCATACTAAAATCCACCCTCTTATTGGTGTTCACTATCATTAACCTAAATTAAGGTTTCCAAATTAATCCTAACCCTAACCGCATACACTCCTCACCTCCCGAGACCCGAGCAAACGAAACGGACTTCGCAACAATTCCAAATCCAACCATAACGTCAAAACAACGAAAAAACAAATATCAAAACAATCGAATACTCAACGATTCAACCGAGTTGACTCGGTGAGTTGACCGAGTCAACTGCCAAACGGGGGGGGGGGGAATCCGCAAGAGTCAAAGGTTTTAAAACCATCTTTTTATTAACCAAAACTTTTATAGAGTCGGATTTAATAAAAACAAAAACTAGGGTTTTGAAAAAGTATTATAAAAATAAAGATGGGAGGCGCGTGAAGGGTTTTTACCAAGAGGAAATGGAGAAAGAGAGGCGGTAGCGGCGGCGGTGTTGCAGTGGTGGTGGGTGGCACGTGAGGGTGTTGCGGTGGGAGCCACAAGCCAAGAAGCTCCAGAAATGATCGGGATAAACCGATCTATTGATTTGGCAATTAAAAGAGCTCGCCGGAAAATATTCCGGCGACGGTGGTTGGCCGGAAGTGACGGTGGTGGCCGGACGGAGGTTGTCGCCGGCGAGGGTAGAGAGAGAAAGGGGAGGAGTATGTTTGTGTGTGTGTTAAAATGAAATAAATAAATAATTTTGGGTTATATTTCAGGAGGGACCAAAGTTGGGCAAAGACAAAACTGAAATGGTGGAAATAAAACCTTTGGGCGGAGGGACCATTTCTGACAAAATTGCTAAACTTTTGAAATAAACATTGTAGGACCCATTCGATGTACCAAACGGACTCGAAAAATTATGAAACTTGCGCCATTGTTCATGAAATAATTTTTCCAACAAAAATGAATATAAATATGCAATATTTTCTCGAAATCAATATATTTGGCAAATACGATTCGTTTCGTGCTTTCTAGGTTGCCGGTTCTATAAAGAGTCAATATTTTATAGCTAAAAAGTGTATAGACATAAATGACATTTACTCTTGATGTCAAAAAACGTTATCATAACAAAAATACTCTATGAGATATGGAGAAACTAAAGTGAGCACATATTTTCTGCTGTATCTATCTTTATCCTGACATTTTTAGCACATATAACTTGCTAAATCTATCTTTATATAGCGTAATTTTTGTTGATGGTGTATTATATTTTTGTTAATGGTGTATTTTTTTTCCTTCCAGATTTAGACGATGTCTGAGAAAGGTTCACCATGGCATTTGACACAAACTTCAAGTTGTTCTTCCGGTTAAAGAGTTGAAGTTTAATCAAGATTTACAGTTCCTTTTATCTTTCATTAGGGATTTAAAGATACATGTAAAATCATTCTTTTTAATACTTTTTTATACTTTGTTAGCATTATATATATAAGAGTCAGGGTTTCTCCGCCCGGACCCTAAGATTTTGCACATACAAGCGGACCCTAAGATTTTGCACATACAAGCCTACAAACCAAACGGACCCTAAGATTTTGCACATCCAAGCCTATCGATATAACATAATGAGGGTCAGGGTTTCTCCGCATATTTGAAACTTTTGAAAAGTATATCACAATAAAACTTCAAAAATTTAGGAAGCCGGATGAGATGAACGCACAAGCACAGGTATTTTAGACAACGAATAATGTGGGGTAGCCGCTAATGTAGCACCTAAAATTCAAATTCGAGCCGGTGTGGAGGTAGCCGCTAATTGCACAATATAAGATCCTATAATTCGAGCCGAATAATACTGATCATAACATATTGAACCTTCTTATAATGTTGGTTAACAATTCACATGGGTACAATTAAAAGATCACATATATACTGCAACTTATTTGACTATTGTTGAGTACTCAACCAAAGATAAGTTATATGTTAAATTGGGTATGTGATATATTTTTCGACACTCCCTAATGTTCGTGTAACATATTTGTTTTCACGGGGTACCTTTTAATTGATCATAAGTTTGACTTTAAATTCGCTTCAATTGAAACAAATTTTTATAGGGCCTGTGTTATCCTAACACCCCCTATAGGGGGTGTTTCCAATGATTGGACGCTGCCGGCGGTGGTACTGTCTGATTTTCGGCTTGTACAATTTGACTAAAATAGGGGTGTCCCACATAGTAGGGGGTGTTCCCTTAAACACAACCTTTTTATAGTTGTGTTCCTTAATTTTGTAGTAGCTCGTACCCATCATATATATACATGTTATCCAAACATCATTCTTAGAGACCAACTCTCACATTGTGCTGGTGAATAGTAATTTTGAAACCTATAACATTTTGGAAAATATGGTCAATATTTAGGTTTGAATGACAATTGATGGTCATCAAATATACTAATGGGGCTTTAGAGCAAGATTAATGTTTGGTCATATGTAACGACCAATTTAATTCTATGTTCATGAGCCATTAGTAGGATTGATTGTGATAGTTAATTGGACCATTTTTCTTTCATCCTCCTCACCTATATATTGAGAGCTCTTCTCTCATTTCAATTCACCAAGTAAAACAACCCACTCCTCTCCTTAGTTTACCGTTCATCTTGACTTTGTATGTATCCGTTCGTAATAGAGGGAAGACACGTTTTTGGTTCGCCTTGATAACCCGTTTGTGCTGACGAGGTTATCTGTTCTTGTTGTATCCTGGAAGATAAACGTTCACGATTCTCAAGCACCGGGAGATGACGAATCTGTCTTAAGGAAACTGTGAGCATCACAGGCCTCAACATTTTTCTTGTTTGTGTTTTTGAGTCTCGACAATCAAATTGCTTACGGTATTATTTCTACACTTTTATGTTTTACATGTTATTATTTTGTCTCTAGTAGAAATATACATATAATATACAACAATCTTAAGACAGATTATTTATATTGCTACTTACGGCGGTCGTTCATGCGAGAACACCAAATCGAAGGGTTGATTTTTGAGATTATTTTATGGATAATATTTTGTTAAAGAAACTAAAACTGCTTTCCTTCGATTAATTTATTGTTGATGGGTGGTTATTATTATATTACATGTAATTATGTGAGTTACTAATGTTGAATACTTTGGACGGTTATGGTATTTTAAAACATGCAAAATATAAGTCCATATTTGACTTTTCAAAGTCTTTTTTCTCTGAGTTTGACCGTAATTATTTTTTTTCGTGTTATATGATACTTGATGAAAAGTATACAAATGAAAATACATTTGAAACACAAATCCATTTATATATTTTGCATCAAATATTATATAACACGAAAAAAATATATGAAGAGACAGATTTTGAAAAGTCAAAAGCAGACTTATATATTTTGGGACGGAAGGAGTAACATTTATAGACTATACAATTCTCAATTTAAACTTTTCTGTCCCACATAATTTATGTACGAAGGCTGTATTAACTATAAAGTATTTGTACAAGAAAAACAATAGACTCATTTTAACTATATTTGTTGTTAGTACAAATCTTTGGCACACTCCCAGACCTAGGTTAGACTAGCTCTTGGAGGGTAGATCTTGTACCTATTACTTCTTGCTGACTGCTAAGAGAAAAGTAGCACCGTTAGTCTTACCGCGGAAGGGGGGTTCCGCGGTTGGCCTCCGGTGTGAGAGTAAGTATATTTATATGGAGAGATAGTTTTAGTGCGGAATAGGTGTAGTAAATGCAGTTAGGTGTGGTAATAAATGAGATGGGGGTATTTATACTACCCATATACTTACTGTAGCTACCTCGAAACTCTGCGCATTAATTACTGAGTAGGTAATTGTCAGAGCAGCGCATGGTTGCGCCATACCTTAGTAGGTAAATGTCAGATCAAGTGGAAGACACAATCCCACAAGATCTGGCTTTAGGTAGTCGCGGTAGAATAGCTGTCGACATCGGATTTCATCCCCGGACACGAGAGACCAGGGATGTTCTTGTCCGGATTGTGGCATTAAGACCTGTCGTGGTTTAAGATGTTAGTCATGCCCGGCCCAGTATGCTAGGGTCCGGGGATACTATACACGATCATTTGTATATAGTTTTTTACATTACACTTAAATTGCCGCATATACGTTAATTATTATTCTTATGGCCACAACAGCTTCTTTCGATTTTTTTTTCAAAAGATTTTAGACACTTGGTTATGGTAGACTTAATGCTTGTAAAATCAAGTTTTCTTATCATTATTTTATGTAAAAGTTCCAAATAGCGATAGAGTTTTAGACTTTTAATTAGTAAAAATAATTGAATCATTTTTGTTCGAACATTCAGTCGGGATACGACATCTGGGAAACCTCACTGAATAATACTGAAGCCTTGCACGTACCCTAGACAACGAGATGTTGACCATGTGCCGTTACAAGTATTCGGAGGGAAAAACCCCAAGGCCTGCCATCCTTAAGGATTGAACTCAAAACATTGGGTAAAACCGGGAGTGCCTCTAACCAGCTGGGCTGATCATCATTGGCATTGAATCATTTGCTTACAACATATTATGAAATGAGAGGGAAAGGATATTTCATACGGATGGCCCTATTTACCATAATAAGGACTATCAATGAAAATAGTTTGAAAAATAGGGACTGTTTATGTAATTAAAATCGAATAGGGACGACGATTATAATTTTTGAGTAAACCAGAATGATGAAACTGGTAATTTTGTCTAAAACTAATCAAGTAAGTAAGATTATTTTAAACCCTTCTTTTTTTTCTTCTTTTTAAAAGACATTATTTTAAATCTTTTAAAAATAGATAAAGATGGGACCGGCCCAAACAATCACGTTTGACTCGAACTTGTAACACCCCCAAATTTTAAACATAGCAGCGGAAGATTTATTTGGGTGTTACTGTGACGATCGAAAACAAAATCATAGAAAAACAGCCTGAGACGGCATTTTTAATTAACATAGGTCCATAATACAAATTCAGTTACAAAGCGTTACATCAGAGTACTAAGGTTTCTCCAAAGAAACATCAATTTAACTGAATTACAACTTTATTTTACACCATTTATTTAGGATAGAGTGCGCCTGCTCCATGCCTTGCCCTGCTCCTCTAGTTTCCTGAGATACATGCTTAAAAGTCAACATAACATTGAGTGAAATCATGGAGTTTGTAATTTAAATATCAGTTCGATTCACAAGTAAGATTGTATTGAAGATACAATCAGTTTAAAAGTTGATATCGCAGTTCATATATTGCCCTAAGTCTCATGACACGCAAACGTTAACAAAGTACCGCATAAACGGAGGTGTCCACCAAATTAATGATGAAGGTTTTGCCCTCGTGTAATAGGTGATTTTGCCAATTCCTATTTCTCTCAAATATAATGCATCGCGACTAATACGACTAGCAAAAAGCATTCCGTCACAGTATTAGTGGGATAGGTCGTCAGCCTCTAATAGATCTATTCATTATATTCGCGTTCACCGCAGTGATTAATGGCTCATGATAAAAGGGTCTTGTGGCAATATGGTAACTTAGGCATATATCAAGTCAGGTAGCATACAGAAAAATACTTGTGATCTGTTTATAGCATGTATCCCCCTCACGGAGTTTAAAAAGTATAAAGAGTTTAAAAAGTGAGGCCATGACTCACCTTAAGCGTTACTGGTGATGGTGAAAATAAACTCAGAGGTGATTATAACAACTTCGATATAGAACCTGGTAAATATATAAATAACTGAGAATCTGACTAATTTCTAGTGGTGTGTGTGTATGAATGGTGGATGATGATTAACTAATGATATACAACGATCTAATCGTTGAAGGTGAAGGTGTTATTATATATGATTATGGTGCTCGTGCTCTCGTAAGATCATATCTTCAAAGAGTAAATGAATTGATATGAAATATTAACATGAAATATTTCTAACGCTATTTATCTAATATGCAAATAGAATGCGTAAAAATGCATATGAGATATAAGTGTGGTGCCAAAAATGAAAAATAAAATAAGAATGTCAAGTTATAACAGTTAGTACTTGTTCTTTCCAGATTTTACATCTTTTACCCTAACTGTGGCTTGCGTTGCATCGTTAGTCCTCAGTTAAGTCCATAGTTCAATAATAGTCCAATATTCGTCCATATGTCCACATAAGGCTTGGAGTTCAATGGTATGTCAATTTAAGTCCTCTACAAACTGTTTTCACAGCTTCAGTCCATAAATTTCTTAGTTTGGCAGTTTTAGTCCTCTAACGTTAAATCGCGTTACATTTTTAGTACAAAAGTGCAAATAAGGTGGTAAAAAGGTAGGCGACTTTTTGTAAGTTATATTTAAGATTATTAGAGCTTATTTCACTAGTTTATCCGGTTGTTTGCTTATTTCTACTGCTAATGGGCCCTTAACGAGCCAAGATTACTAAGTCCATTACCAAAGTTTATTCTTATTGTTTGAGGTAATTTGGTATGTCAAAAGGTTTGCTTCTACGTTTTGCTTTTATACTGAAAAGCCTCAATAATTACTTCTTCTCATTTGTTTGTACACAGCTTGATGGGTTTTAAAACCCACTCGCTATTTTTAGTTGTTTGAAAGTGGTTTGGCGATTCAACTTGGCTGTTTTAAAGGGTTGTTTCTCGCTTGTTTTTACAAGGTTTCTAAACGAAAAGTGTAGTTAGTTACGTGGTGTAATAGGTCGTGTAAAAAGAGGACATGGTCGTTAAATTATATAGTGAGATATGAAGTCATTTTGGAGACTTCTTGGGACTGTTTTCATACGTATAAAATACTTAGCATGTTTTATCTTTTCCCCATTTTATTTATAGCGTGACATATAAGGTTTGCATGGAATGAATGTATACATGTTCGAGTAAAATGATGCATGTACATTAATGAAGTGTCAATATGTATGATCGAGTGAGAAACAGAATCATGCATGGCGTGATATCTTGGTTGTGAAAGTGAGTTGTGAGGTGACTGTCAAGTCTTCACTATGTAAGTTCGATTATGTACATGATTCAACATGGGTAGCTCGAAAAGGTTTTCTATGCTTTGACTTCAACTAGCTTTGCTTCCTAACTCCACGACAGAAAGGATACTTATCTTTTTGAGGAATGTATTGATGGTGAAAGATAGTGATGGGTGGTAGGGAAAAGAAGGAGAGGATCGAATGAATGGTTTTTATAGGCAAAATATCTTCACCTTGACCAATTGACCAATCATTGAGGATACTGTAACTAGGGGACACTTGTATATTGTTATCTTAATTTGAGTGTGAAGTGAGTAGTGGTAGCTGGGTTTTTGTATCTTAGTTCTTGGAGTTTTCTTCCTATTCGATTTTTACAATATTGGCACCAAGATTTAGCTATCGAGTTATAAGGTGTGGTTACAGTTCATTTTTCATTAGGAGTATCACATTTAGTTAGTAATATAGCTAGTAGGTTGTAGGAAGCAGTGGGGTATGATATTGTTTCGTGTCGATGTTTTTATTTATATGTTTGTGTCGAAATTGGGACAACAAAATGAGGTTCATTATTACGCTAATACTCGACCATCGTGTTTGTGACTTTGTACAAAAAGAGTTTGCTAAGTGGTGGTTTAAATGGTGTAAAAATGTATATAAGTTACTTTCATTATTACTGAGATATGAGTGTGCTTTGTGAAGGATGTTTTGATCGGGTTTTAGAAGAAGCAAAGGAAAGAAAATAATTAAAGTGGGTGTATGGGTCGGGCTGTGAAATTCAGTGGGCTAGTAGGATTATGTGGGCCGAACATTAAGAGTCCAAATCAGTTTGTAGTTTAATGTTAGGATTAGTATTAGTGTTTGTAATAAATTTTAGTTAAGTATATTTGGTGATATTAATTCTTGTTAAGTGTAGTGTACTAACTAGGTGAGTATGATCACTTGTCGTCGATCATAAAAATGTGTTGTTGCGTCGGAAATATTATCTCGAGTTTCGGTGTGTACAATATAAATATATATAGAATGCATCGTGCTATAAGTAACAATAATAGAAAAGTTTAAATTTTTCCGGCAAAAAAGGGCTTTATTAATTGACAATACAAGGTTATCACTAATCATTAAGATTAACTACAAGGGTTTTTCGCAGGATCTTACAGTACTCCTCCCTCATTCGAATTCCGTCCCGGAATTCAAGTCTAAAATAGCTAATAAGAGTGGTTTACGGGAATAGGTGTGGATATTTTTCACGAATTTGGTCTTCGCGTTCCCATGTGTACGTTGGTCCCCTCTTGGAGTCCAATTTTACTTTCACAATAGGAATACGGTTTTGCTTGAGTTGCTTAACCTCTCTATCCATTATCTCTACGGGTTCCTCTGTGAATACAAGTTTGTCATCTAATTTAATCTCTTTCAGCGGAATGACGAGAGTTTCGTCCGATAGGCATTTCTTAAGTTGGGATACGTGGAATGTAGGGTGTACCCTACTGAGTTCTTCTGGAAGTTCTAACTTATAGGCAACTGGGCCAATCCTCTCGAGGATTTTAAATGGTCCAATGTACCTTGGGTTGAGTTTTCCACGCTTTCCGAAGCGTATCATTCCCTTCCAGGGCGAAACTTTTAGCATAACTCTATCTCCGACTTCAAACTCCATGGGTTTCCTCCTCACGTCTGCATAACTCTTTTGTCTGTCCCGAGCGGCTTGGAGACGATGTTTGATTTTGAATATTTTCTCCGTTGTGTTGTGGATTAGTTCTGGTCCGGTAAGCTGCATGTCACCAACTTCTGTCCAGCAGATAGGTGATCTGCACTTTCTCCCATAAAGTGCTTCGAAAGGTGCAGCCTTCAGGCTAGCTTGGTAACTATTGTTGTACAAGAATTCAACCAATGGTAAGTGTTTGTCCCAACCTTTTCCGAAGTCAAGTACACATGCTCTAAGCATATCTTCTAAGGTTTGGATTGTCCTTTCACTTTGTCCATCAGTTTGAGGATGATAGGCGGTGCTCATGTCCAATTGAGTACCGAGGGCTTTCTGTAGGTATTGCCAAAATCCTGAAGTAAATCGACTGTCTCTGTCTGAAATGATAGAGATCGGGATTCCGTGTCGGATTATGATTTCTTTGAAGTACAACTGAGCGAGTGTGTCCAACTCGTCAGTTTCTTTGATAGGTAGAAAATGAGCTGATTTGGTTAAGCGGTCGACGATAACCCAAATGGTGTCATATCCGGTCGACGTTCTTGGTAACTTGGTAATAAAATCCATAGTGATTCTTTCCCATTTCCAAACTGGTATCTCAGGTTGTACAAGTAGTCCAGATGGTTTTTGACTTTCGGCTTTGACCCTTGAGCAAGTCAAACACTTACCAACATATGTTGCAATGTCGGCTTTCATGTTTGGCCACCAGTAAAGTTGTTTGAGGTCTTGGTACATCTTGTTGGATCCGGGATGAATGGAATATTTAGACTTGTGAGATTCATGCATGATAAAATCTCGAATACCTCCATAGAGAGGAATCCAACATCTTTTCTTGAAGCATAACATTCCATCGGCTCTTCGTATGAATCCATTCTCACTTTCTAGCATGCCCTTAATTTTCTCGTGAGCTCGATTTTCTTCCTGAAGAGCTTCCGATTGAGCTATGAGAATTTGAGATGGGAGTGGTGAATAAATTGTCATTTCTAACGATCGAACTCTAAGAGGTTTGATCCTCTCTTTTCTGCTCAATGCGTCAGCCACGACATTCGCTTTACCGGGGTGGTAGCGAATTTCACAATCGTAGTCGTTGAGTAGTTCCAACCATCGGCGCTGTCTCATGTTTAGCTCCTTCTGATCTAGTATGTGTTGAAGGCTTTTGTGATCGGTGAATACCGTGCACTTTGTACCATATAGATAATGTCTCCACATTTTAAGAGCGAATACTACTGCTCCTAATTCCAGATCATGAGTGGTATAATTTTCCTCATTTTTCTTGAGTTGTCGAGAAGCGTAGGCGATGACTTTGTTCCTTTGCATTAGTACCGCACCTAAACCATGATGTGATGCGTCACAATATACTACAAAGTCGTCGCTCCCATCTGGTAGTGCTAGAATTGGTGCTTCACAGAGTTTTTGTTTTAAGAGCTGAAATGCTGATTCTTGTTTCTCTTCCCAGATATACTTCTTGTTTTTCTGAGTGAGTTCTGTCAAAGGTTTTGCGATTTTGGAAAAACCTTCTATAAACCTTCAATAGTAACCAGCGAGTCCTAAAAATTGTCGAATTTCAGTTGGAGTGGTGGGCGAAGCCCAACCTTTGACTGCTTCGATCTTGGCGGGGTCAACGTGAATACCTTGACTGTTGATGATGTGACCTAAGAATTGAACGGTGGAGATCCAAAAATCACATTTGGAAAATTTCGCATACAATTTTTCTTGCTTGAGTAAACCCAAAATGGTTCTCAAGTGTTCAGCATGCTCTTGTTTGTTACGTGAGTAGATCAAAATGTCGTCGATGAATGTAGGATCGAGTACTTCGAGCTTGATTGAGCTTGGTTAAACAAGAACCTCTGTATGGAATACAAGTGTTTATGCGGAAACTAAACAACAAATATAATAAAGAAGAAAACTCTAAAGGACAATGATCCTCTATGGATCAGACTATGAACTAAGAATTGTGTTATTGAATATTGAAGACGTCAAAGGTTAAAGGTACATTCATCTCATGGACGGGATGTTTTTTTATAACCATAAGAAACTCTAACCCTAACCCGTCTTACAAGAAAACGTGTGAAGAGATAAAGAACAATCTCTTCTAAAAATAAATCTAACAAACTTTCTAAACCTACGGATAACAAATAATAACTATCCACAGCAATAAACCCTATCGGCAGAAACAAAACAATACTATTGGTAGGAACCAACCGCAGCAGCAATGCAACACTATCGGCAGGAACCAGTCTTCACTATCGGCAACAATGAGAAATTCCTTATTTCTCATGAATCCCAACAATCCTCCCATCACTGAGAAACCCTTATTTCCCAGAGATCCTAACAATCCTCCCCTAATCTTGAGGTTGACTAGGTTAACCTGCAAGATTCCAATGTGATAGAGCTTTTAACATCTCAGGCTTGAGGACTGCGACTTAGCAGCAGCAATAAGCAGTAACCAGCAGCAACATCCATAACTTGCAAGATTCCAACCTCTATAGCATCCAGCAGCAACCTCAATAGTTCAGCAGGAATAGGAAATCTTCTTCAAAACATGTATACTGGTCACCATGACATTCACTTGAACTTGGCTGCTACTTATGACAAGATGTACATCAAATCACTTAAGTTTCATACTATTCTCATCACATCCAGGTGTGTTAACTCCTGTGAGAGGTGAATCATTGAAAATTAATGGATTTGATGTCTCTTTACCAATAGCCATCACTACTGGAGTAGCCAATGTTTCGATGTGTTAGATCATGGTACATTGATAACCATCTGATTTATTAGCAAACCAGCAACTATAAACGGATTTGACTTGTCTTTACCTGTAGCCGTTTGCTCAGGACTAGTCAATTCTTAGGTTTCAACTGAACCTTGGTGAATTGAATACCAAATATGGATACCAATTGTCTTTACCACAAACCATACTTTTGTGGACTAGCCAATCCTTTGGATCCCATAAAGGGTTACATCCTTCTTGTCACAAATCTGAGAGACAGAGAACAAATTGAAGTCTTGGAGTTCCTTCACATAAAGCACATCTTCAAAGTCCAGCTTGGCAGTTTTGATAGTTCCCTTTCCAGAAATTATTCCATCTCCTCCTCCAAATGTCACAGTACCTCCATTCAAAGGTACAAAGTCATACAATCTTTCCAAATTCCCTGTCATACTCCTGGAACATCCACTGTCAACAATTCCAACATCTTTGCTTCTAAAAGGAAAATCCTGAGAAAAAGAATACATATACAACATTAGATACAAGAGAGACTCAAGCCATTGCTGACTTGAGCCTGCCTAGTGGATCAATAAGAATTAAACCCTGGAGATTGATGAGATCCACCATTGATCTTGGACCCCATTTTCATATGTTGGTTATTGATTTTCCAAGAACAACCTGCTGAGGACTTAACAGCAGTTTTCCATCTTGCCCCTCCCTTGTGCATGGTGTCAAAACAAACAGGTCTCATATCATTTTGAAAGTAAGTACTAGTAGGTCTGCTGAAAGGTCTAGCAATATTACTTCTCCAACCAGCAGGATTGATCCTACCGGCAGGAACAGTATAAACAGCAGCAACAGGTTTATCGGCAGGAATGAACTTATCAGCAGCAACAGGCTTACCAGCAGAAACTGGCTTGCCAGAAGCAACTGAAGTTCTCCTTGCTGCTTGAGGAATATAAGGGGGAATATCATTAACATTTTTCCATACAGACCTATTTTGACATGCATATAAACCCATCTGTTTTTCATAATAGTCACAATCTTTAATAAGATGATCATAACTACGACACACAAAGCAAGATTTCTTTCTAGGGGACTTTTTCTTAACAATAACTTTCTCATTGCAAACAGAATTATTCAAACCAACACATGAAACAAAATTATCCTTAACAGAATTAAAACCACAACCATAATTGTTTGAAACAGAACCACAACTAGAAACATTATTGTTTTTAACACTATCAAAAGAAATATCTTCAAATGCAGCTGTCTTTGAGTGAGATTCATCAGTAGCTACTTCTGAGGAGAGATCTTCTGACTTTATTGAAGCTGACTTGTCACTTGATCCACATGTGGCATAGTCATTAGTCTTGATTTCTGAAGATTTGTCACTGTAAGAACAAGAGACAAATTCATTAGAGTCACAATCAAGATTAGGCAAGTCCTTTGCCTGTTTGCCATAGATCATTTGTGAATCATCAAAGTCATCAAAAGGATTAGCAGGTTTAAATGTTCCAGTTATGGGTGGAGGAACAGCATTCATTCCTCCTTCCTTTACATACTTTACAGGTTTTCTATAATCTACAGGTTCAGGGTCAAAAACACTATACTCATTAGGGTCATAATATTGATTTGGCCCTATCAGGTCACCGTACCCTAAACCTCTTTAAGTTTTAGTAGACATAGAACTATCAATAAGCTTATGAAGGTTTTTGGATGAGTCTTTCCACTTTTCAAATCTAGCCAAGGAATTATCTAGTTTAGACTGCAAATCCTGATTTTCTAGCATTACCTTAGCTTTTTCCCTTTCAGAATGTTTAAACTCATTAGTGGCATTTTTTAAATCTCTTTCCAAAACCTTTATATTTATTTCATAAGCAGATTGTTGTTGTTGATACCAAACCTTTTGTTGTTCTAATGTTTTAACAGCCTTTTTATGAGCCTTAAGTTGTATAAAATTATCATTATATTCATTTTCTTTGTCATCAAATTCCTGTTTAAGTTTAGCATATATAGGTGCACAACCAAATGGGCAGTTTTGTACCTGAGATGGATGACCCATCATTGCAAACTGACCAGCCACTTGTTTCTTCTCACCATATCCAGCTATCATCCCATAGACCTTATCTGCTCCACTTGCAACAGACTTCTCATGTTGCTCCCAGTCCACCATCGAATCGACAGATACCAAAGCCTTGGGGTCCTCTGAATCCAACTCTTGAATTTTGAAAGCAGAATACCGTGCTTTATCATCCACCTTCTTGTCTGTACATTCCCTGGCAAAATGTCCTGTTTGAGAACATTTATAACACCTCACCTTCCTTCTGTCAAACCTGGCAGGTTCCTGTCCATCAAAGTTGACCCTTCTTCCTGCCTTCTTTTCAAACCTATCCAATTTCAACGATATCATAGCCACCTGCCATCTTAAGTCCATCTCTTCCAGATCCAATTCATCAACCTGATTGAAATCTTCATACACAATCTTCTGCTGTGGTGTACTCTCAGCAACAAATGAATGAAGCACATCTACTACAAGATTATCAGATCTGGTCTGAGCTTTTGGTGTGGCAGGTGAGTAGGAGATTGATGATGTTGATGGTGTTGGACTGTTTCCATATGATGCTTTGTTAGGACCAGAGTTACTAACAAAAGCAGTATGGGTTGGAGTATGGGGTGAATAGGTGGAATACCCTTTGATATCAATTTCAAGGGTTTTCAGCTTGTTGTACAGATCATCAAAGCTCATATAATCCAGTCCTCCTTTGGCCTTAAGTGTTATGGAAACCTGAGACCAGGATGGTGGCAAAGCCCTCAGAAACTTAGTGTTGCAATCTTCATCGTCCGGCCTAGCTTTCAACTGGTTGAGTTGGCTCAGGATCTTGTGGAATCTGTCATACCCTTTGTGAATTCCCTCAGCCTCAGAAATTTTGAATTCCTGAAACTCTTGCTTGAGCATAGACTTTCTCATCTTTCTGGATTCATCATTCCCTCCAAATCTGGCTTTTACAGCATGCCAGATCTTTCTAGCATCATCCAAGTGATGAAAATCACTCATATGATCCTCTGGAATAGCTTGAAGTAGAAGGGTTCTTGCCTTGGTTTCCCTTTGAACAGCAAGGTTTTCTTCTGCTGTAACAGGTGGCTCTATATAGATATTGCCATCATTATCCCTTCCAGTATTCTTCTTGCTATTTCCCTTAAGAATCACATTCCACATATTGTAATCAGTGTTCGTGATCCAATATTCCATTCTCATAGCCCAGAATTCATAGTCATCTTTCTTTAGGTATGGGAATTTAGCATTGTTAGTGGACATAGTGGTGACGATTTGTGTTTGGACTTGTGATGTTTCAGATTTGGGTTGGTGATCTGGTCTCTGAGTCTCTGTATCTCAGCCTGATGCTCCATCTGTATGTCTCCCATGAGTCTCTCCAATGTATCAGCTCTACGCTGTGCCAGGTGAGCCTCCCAAGCTAAGTCCTGTCCCTCTCTACGTATGGATATCGCGTGGGAACGGGTATCTGCCAAGTCTGTCTGCATCTGTCTCAAGCACTGCTGTACCACTGCTCTGTTGGAAGCCAACCTATGCAGAGTGTCAGTGATAGTACCCGGGGAATCCAATGGTACATGGTCGATCATCCGAAGAAGTGAATCAATCTGCTCTCCGTGACTCTCGAGTCGTGTCACCACTGTAGATGGTATAAGGGTGTGGGTGACTACTGGTCTAAATCCTTCCCAAGCATCATGTGTCTGAGCTGGGGGAGTGAAACCAGGAGGGTAAGGCAGTGATGGTGAGGATGGGTGTATCTGGTCTGAGATGCGGGGTCTACTCGATGAAGGAATATCCTCTGCAGGAATCGGATCCCGCTGTCGAGGTGGTAGTGGATATGTCTGGGTATGTATGTCAAGCAAATGGTCAGGTGGTAATGGTGGTGCAACATGATGGGGCTCGGGTAAATCATCAGCAGGAAGCCATTGTTGACTCTCTAGGTATACGTCATCAGGAGGCGGTATATAGAAAGGAGAATATGTGTCGTAAACGAAATGTGGTGGTAACGTAGGTGCTGGCAAAGCTGGCACATGAGGGTCCTCTAATAAAGGTATGGCGGCGGCTCCACCCTCCACAAAGGGCTCGATCGCGTCAGGCACAACCTCTGGTGCTTCAGTACCAGGAAGTATGGGGGACGTGACTGATGCTAGTGATCCCTCGGAGTCCGGCTCCGATGATACACTAAAGTGGGTGATGAATGACATGGTACTGTAATAATCCATATATGGTGAAATAAGTAATTACTAACATCAAGTGGTGTAATGTAAGCATAAAATGATCAAGTTGTGCACAGTAATAATCAAGTATGCAGAGGCTTATATAAGATAAACCTAATGTATAACATACCGATCGCGGCAGCAAGCAGGCATGGAGGGCTTACGGTAACATGGTGTATAATTAATTTGTTAGAAAAATGTAGTTATAGTCCAACGTTTAAAAACATTTGGTTCTCTATAACCGAAGCTCTGATGCCAATCTGTAACACCCCCAAATTTTAAACATAGCAGCGGAAGATTTATTTGGGTGTTACTGTGAGGATCGAAAACAAAATCATAGAAAAACAGCCTGAGACGGCATTTTTAATTTACATAGGTCCATAATACATATACAGTTACAAAGCGTTACATCAGAGTACTAAGGTTTCTCCAAAGAAACATCAATTTAACTGAATTACAACTTTATTTTACACCATTTATTTAGGATAGAGTGCGCCTGCTCCATGCCTTGCCCTGCTCCTCTAGTTTCCTGAGATACACGCTTAAAAGTCAACATAACGTTGAGTGAAATCATGGAGTTTGTAATTTAAATATCAGTTCGATTCACAAGTAAGATTGTATTGAAGATACAATCAGTTTAAAAGTTGATATCGCAGTTCATATATTGCCCTAAGTCTCATGACACGCAAACGTTAACAAAGTACCGCATAAACGGAGGTGTTCACCAAATTAATGATGAAAGTTTTGCCCTCGTGTAATAGGTGATTTGCCAATTCCTATTTCTCTCAAATATAATGCATCGCGACTAATACGACTAGCAAAAAGCATTCCGTCACAGTATTAGTGGGATAGGTCGTCAACCTCTAATAGATCTATTCATTATATTCGCGTTCACCGCAGTGATTAATGGCTCATGATAAAAGGGTCTTGTGGCAATAAGGTAACTTATGCATATATCAAGTCAGGTAGCATACAGAAAAATACTTGTGATCTGTTTATAGCATGTATCCCCCTCACGGAGTTTAAAAAGTATAAAGAGTTTAAAAAAGTGAGGCCATGACTCACCTTAAGCGTTACTGGTGATGGTGAAAATAAACTCAGAGGTGATTATAACAACTTCGATATAGAACCTGGTAAATATATAAATAACTGAGAATCTGACTAATTTCTAGTGGTGTGTGTGTATGAATGGTGGATGATGATTAACTAATGATATACAACGATCTAATCGTTGAAGGTGAAGGTGTTATTATATATGATTATGGTGCTCGTGCTCTCGTAAGATCATATCTTCAAAGAGTAAATGAATTGATACGAAATATTAACATGAAATATTTCTAACGCTATTTATCTAATATGCAAATAGAATGCGTAAAAATGCATATGAGATATAAGTGTGGTGCCAAAAATGAAAAATAAAATAAGAATGTCAAGTTATAACAGTTAGTACTTGTTCTTTCCAGATTTTACATCTTTTACCCTAACTGTGGCTTGCGTTGCATCGTTAGTCCTCGGTTAAGTCCATAGTTCAATAATAGTCCAATATTCGTCCATATGTCCACATAAGGCTTGGAGTTCAATGGTATGTCAATTTAAGTCCTCTACAAACTGTTTTCACAGCTTCAGTCCATAAATTTCTTAGTTTGGCAGTTTTAGTCCTCTAACGTTAAATCGCGTTACATTTTTAGTACAAAAGTGCAAATAAGGTGGTAAAAAGGTAGGCGACTTTTTGTAAGTTATATTTAAGATTATTAGAGCTTATTTCACTAGCTTATCCGGTTGTTTGCTTATTTCTACTGCTAATGGGCCCTTAACGAGCCAAGATTACTAAGTCCATTAACCAAAGTTTATTCTTATTGTTTGAGGTAATTTGGTATGTCAAAAGGTTTGCTTCTACGTTTTGTTTTTATACTGAAAAGCCTCAATAATTACTTCTTCTCATTTGTTTGTACACAGCTTGATGGGTTTTAAAACCCACTCGCTATTTTTAGTTGTTTGAAAGTGGTTTGGCGATTCAACTTGGCTGTTTTAAAGGGTTGTTTCTCGCTTGTTTTTACAAGGTTTCTAAACGAAAAGTGTAGTTAGTTACGTGGTGTAATAGGTCGTGTAAAAAGAGGACATGGTCGTTAAATTATATAGTGAGATATGAAGTCATTTTGGAGACTTCTCGGGACTGTTTTCATACGTATAAAATACTTAGCATGTTTTAGCTTTTCCCCATTTTATTTATAGCGTGACATATAATGTTTGTATGGAATGAATGTATACATGTTCGAGTAAAATGATGCATGTACATTAATGAAGTGTCAATATGTATGATCGAGTAAGAAACAGAATCATGCATGGCGTGATATCTTGGTTGTGAAAGTGAGTTGTGAGGTGACTGTCAAGTCTTCACTATGTAAGTTCGATTATGTACATGATTCAAAATGGGTTGCTGCGTTCTTAACAATAAATGCTATACGTTCAAGTGGGAAAATAATGCATGACGCGTAATATCTTAAACGTGACAATGAGATGAGTGATGGTTCTTAATCTTCTTTGTGGCTACTCGACTCATGTTGGGTACACATGAAATAACAATTGTAGCCAAGTGATATTATACATAACGATCGAAGTAATGAAACAATGCAATGATGCGTTCGACTGTAAGAATAGAATATGCATGTGATATGAGCACTAAATGAACAAAGATGTTATACGTTTGTACATGGTAGCTATATAATGCATGCGTAGTAAGTAAGGTACGCTAGTTATATGTTCGAATGAAAGTTGATACATGCAAGTGATGTGTGGGTGATATAATGTGTAAAGAATGAAAAGAAGAGTTCATACCACACCTTTAGCAAAGGTGGTGAAGGACTGTGGTTGTTCGAAGGAGACACAAGAGGAAAACAGTGAGCTCGAAAAGGTTTTCTATGCTTTGACTTCAACTAGCTTTGCTTCCTAACTCCACGACAGAAAGGCTACTTATCTTTTTGAGGAATGTATTGATGGTGAAAGATAGTGATGGGTGGTAGGGAAAAGAAGGAGAGGATCGAATGAATGTTTTTTATAGGCAAAATATCTTCACCTTGACCAATTGACCAATCATTGAGGATACTGTAACTAGGGGACACTTGTATATTGTTATCTTAATTTGAGTGTGAAGTGAGTAGTGGTAGCTGGGTTTTTGTATCTTAGTTCTTGGAGTTTTCTTCCTATTCGATTTTTACAATATTGGCACCAAGATTTAGCTATCGAGTTATAAGGTGTGGTTACAGTTCATTTTTCATTGGGAGTATCACATTTAGTTAGTAATATGGCTAGTAGGTTGTAGGAAGCAGTGGGGTATGATATTGTTTCGTGTCGATGTTTTTATTTATATGTTTGTGTCGAAATTGGGACAACAAAATGAGGTTCATTATTACGCTAATACTCGACCATCGTGTTTGTGACTTTGTACAAAAAGAGTTTGCTAAGTGGTGGTTTAAATGGTGTAAAAATGTATATAAGTTACTTTCGTTATTACTGAGATATGAGTGTGCTTTGTGAAGGATGTTTTGATCGGGTTTTAGAAGAAGCAAAGGAAAGAAAATAATTAAAGTGGGTGTATTGGTCGGGCTGTGAAATTCAGTGGGCTAGTAGGATTATGTGGGCCGAACATTAAGAGTCCAAATCAGTTTGTAGTTTAATGTTAGGATTAGTATTAGTGTTTGTAATAAATTTTAGTTAAGTATATTTGGTGATATTAATTCTTGTTAAGTGTAGTGTACTAACTAGGTGAGTATGATCACTTATCGTCGATCATAAAAATGGGTTGTTGCGTCGGAAATATTATCTCGAGTTTCGGTGTGTACAATATAAATATATATAGAATGCATCGTGCTATAAGTAACAATAATAGAAAAGTTTAAATTTTTCCGGCAAAAAGGGCTTTATTAATTGACAATACAAAGTTATCACTAATCATTAAGATTAACTACAAGGGTTTTTCGCAGGATCTTACAGAACTAAAGATGCTAAATGTGTTCATATGTTCCATCAATCATTTGTCTACTTCTCACCACCTTCCATCAATCATTTGTCTGCTTCCATCAGCTGAACTTGCTACGTAAACACCTTGTGCTTTTCCTGGAGTCTGTGAACCTAAATGTGGGTCGACGATTAAGAGATCATCAATCGCTGTTATAGGTTCTCATTTCCTTTTAGTTTAGCTTAAGAGTATGTTTAGTGTAAAGAAAACATTGAAAGGTTAAGTTTAATTTCGAAAACTAAAATATAAACTTAGTGGAGTTGACAAACCTTTTGCTTTTAAAATATAAACTTAGAGCGGAGGGTGCAGTTCGTTGTGCTTCTTCGTGTGATGACATGACACCTCTTCGTCGCTCCTCACTGCACCACCACACCTCTTCATGGCTGCTCATGTGCAAGCTCCTCGTCTGCACGACGAAGGAGTAATTGTACGAAATAAGTTATATATATATATATATATATATATATATATATATATATATATATATATATATATATATATATATATATATAATATATATATAATGGTTGTTTGTGTGAATAAGTGTGTATGTGGGGCCCAAATGAGTAAGTTGTGGTTTGTTGTTTGGGGAGGGGGGTTGTTAGTTGTGGTGACGTGGCACCCCATGCTCTAGTGGAGTTGACAAACCTTTTGCTTTTAGGAAAAGCCAATTCATTTTAAAGAGATGCTCCAGTTTGATAAAGACCAGCTTCAAATCTTTCAAGAAAAGAATCTACCATAAAAGTTGTAGCCCACTGTGTCGTGGATCTACCATATTTCAAATTTTTCCCACATACAGATTAATTATGAATTATTTAGTAAACAGGTGTCATACAACCACCAACTAAATAGTTTAAATTAATCATCTTAATTAGGTTTTTAATCATTAAGGTGCTGTTTGTTTTTCTACAAAATGTTTGAAGAACCTCTGATGTCTGAATCGGTCAGACTTTTTGACAATTTGGCTGTTTGTTTTCTTTCAGATTTCAGAGGTTAAAATGTCTAATAACCTCTTTTTTTTTTCCAGATGTTGAACAACTTCTGAACAACCTCTATTTGCATCTGAAACATAATCAATCACATGTTGTTCCCATCTCCACCTATAAACGAGGCTATGGATGCTGCTACCTATCTCCGGAGATAAGTTCAATAGCTTTGAATCCAAATAAACATATACTTTTTCGATTTGAACATATACTTTTTCGATTTGATCTGCTATCTTTTTTAATTTGATCTGCTATCTTTTTCGATTTGATCTGCTATCTTTTTTGATTTGATCTGCTACATCATCTTGATCTGCTATCTTTTTCGATTTGATCTGCTCCATCATCTTGATTCATTCTTATTAATCAGGTAATGGAGAATTTATTTTTTTGGGATTAATTTTTGGAGATGATGAATTTGATATTTGGGATTAATTTTTGGAGTTTAGGGGATCTGGACATCTGGTTTTCTTTTTGGTGGATGAATGAATAATAATAATGAATTGTTGGGCTATTTTTATTTTTATTATTTAATTATTTGATAATATTTTTTATTTAGACATTTTATAAAAACAAACAGTCTAAGATAATTCAGATTCAGACTTTTAGACCACTAATTCTGATTCAAACATGGTATTCAGATTCAGACATAAAATTTCTGAATAAACAAACGCCACCTAAATTTGCATATGAACCATTATCAAATAATCAAAAAACCATATATCACATATCAGTTTTCATCATAGATATCCAATTAACAATTAATCATAAACATATAACGTCATATAACCAATTAAATCCCACGTTATAAGAAAGAAAAAATTGCATACATCCTAAGATTATGATCTACCAATTTTATAAACCCTAAAAATCGAATCTTTTTACCTTAAAAAATCGCCCAAAGGGCTTATATAACGAATCTATTGTGGTCATGAGAATAACATGTACTCACTATACATTACACGATTTTTTTAATGCTTGTAAAATCAAATTTTGCCTCATTTTTTATGTCTTCATGATTTAAATTGAGAAAAGAGGACAATATTCCTCAATTATCATAAATCGTGTATATGTTTTCTTTTTCCTTTGGTCAAAAGTTGCGACTGACAACAGTGGGAAATACAACAAGAATTTTAATTCTTGTTTTTATTTTTCGTCTATTGTCTTCTTCTAGTATACACGATTGAACGTATACCACTTTGGTATTCTATCGTGTTTAAGCTACAATAAGAACATACGTTTGTTAGGTTGTAAACGTGAAACAAGGACTAGCATCTTTACGTGTGTTGAAGCAATTTCTTGCAACCGCTTCAAACAAATAAATATAGCCTTCCGGTTGAACTTAGCTAGGGTTCTTCCGACAAGCTTGGGTGTTGGTCATTTCGACTATCGGAGGTCTTCCGGATATCTGCACACGACAGCACACGTTAGGCTCGCCCCGGGTGTTATCCCAGGACCCACCTCCGGTGTGAGAGTAAGTATTTGGTATTCCGGAAGGGCTATAAAGTATGGTAAGAAATAAATGCAGATTGTATGTTAGTTGAGAGTAGTAAATGAGCTGAGTATTTATAGTACTCAGCCTCGATACCTGGAATGGCGGCGCCGCATTTTCAGGGAACATGTCCCCGACATAATCCCGTAAATCCTGGGGCGGTGGCGGCGGTGTCTGCAGCTGCCATCTGTCAATAGGTAAATGCCACCTGTCTTATTACTTACAGTGATACTGGCCGGAAGGGTCATGTGTCCTCCGGTAGGTCCGGACGGTTATGCGTCGTCCGGATGACCGGTCGACGTAGGCCGTTCGGACACATACGTCAACATGTCCCCCCCAGTATTGCATTATCGGTTGGAGATCGATGATGTAATACTTAAGGAATACTTTTATACCTTTTGTCAAGTGCCTTCCGACACACACATGTGATGCCGGCATTGTTATTAGCAAAATATTAACGTAATACTTCGAAGGGTATCTTATGACCTTCTGGCCCAGATCATTCGGACTAATGCTGTAGTTTCTTTTTGGTTTGGCCAATGGTTTAATACTTTAAGAGTTGTCCTTGGCGTGACATGGTTTTGATGTGCAGAAGCTATCATTGTACCTCTCCCAATCCTCTATCGGTTTACAACGTTCTTCTTACAGTTCAGATTAGTGACTGTCTTTTGCTTGTGTCCGCTTGGCCTTATCTCCCGGGGGTTCCGATTTGCCGAAGACCGTCGGTTTCCTCTTTGGAGATCAATTGTTGTTTTTTCTCGATGGGTCAGGGTGTGCCGATAGCATGATATTTCAAACAAATTGTGGGTTCTTGTCAGATCCTCCCGAAGGATATGCCGTTAGGTTAGAACATGTATGCACTGGTTTGACCGGGAGTTGTCCTTTATTTATAATTCCTCATTATTTTATGGTTATTTAATAGAGATCTTAACTGAGAAGTGTTGACACGTGCGCGCGTGCCCAACACATGCGTTGAAGCGTTGCCACGTCAGCATCTTGCTAAATGTGACATCCCACCTTCTGCGTTCTTCCTATAAATAGGGCTACTGGTGTGTGTTTTTGACTACCGCAATTCCATATTTTCAACTGAGACGCCTTCCGGTATTGCTTTTCGAACGATTGTTGTAAGCCAGCTCGTGTCATTTTGCCCGTTCGATTTCCGCACTTGTCCTCCGTCTAAAAAGGTGCGTTTCGGTTCATGTAGTTCGGTTCACACATGTATTGTTTTTACTTTTGTTTGGCCGCGTCCCTCTTCCCCTCGGTCAGACCATATCGGTTCTGCCCGTTTCTACTCGCGAGGGTCCTCCAAGAGTCAAGGGACTCCTCTCAAAGTTTGTCAGAGGGGTTCGCCCTTTGGCTAGACGAAAGGGCTGTGCGCAGGATTACATGGGCCATAGGATTCTGTCGTACCTATATCCACGTCTGCCCCCGAAGGGTATGACGATGGATTAATCGCCGAACGATGCCATTGGTTTGATCTTGGAGTGTTTTACTAGGGGTGGTTTCGTCATTTTAGCTGTACTTCGGTCAGCATGCATGCGCAAAAGCTTAACCGTTCGATGTTTTTGTTTTTGCAGCTATCACAATGTCTCAATACTTAAAGAAGCCCAAGGTTAGAAAGGATGTGCCCGTGATCCAGAAGGATCAATCCTCCGAAACGCACACGGCCGCTTCCGCTGCCTCCCAAGCTGCCATCCCGGAGGAGACGGTCGAAACGACAAGGGTCGAAGCGTCTGACCCAAAGGTTATGGAGGCCAGGAAAAGAAACAGGACCAGAATGTTGTCCGGCCCATACCTCAGTCCCAAACACAGGGGACTAAATTTCGTCTTCATCCTGACTCGTCAGGTGGTGGTACATTCCGAGAGATTAAACGAAGTAAACCCAATGAGGGAGCCGGTATGGCGGGTTCGAAAGAAAGCGTCAGTGCTTCGGGCGCAAGAAAACAGCCGGAGGGGCCCAATGCTTCGGCCGGAAGAAAACAGCCGGATATCCCAGGAGGTATCGGCGGAGGTTCCGCGTCGGAGACCACTGGTGCTGGTAAGTTCTCTCTTTTTCTTTTTATATTTAAGAAGTGTTGATCCCTGTCCCTTGCCTTCGTTCCGACAATGGCTGTTACTTAACTTTATTATTCTTCCTTGTGGGAAATGCAGGAGGTTCGTCCGCTGCTGCTCCCGATCGCGGGAAAGACAAAGTGACTGATGAAGATGACTCGGCGTCTTTGCATGTGCCGATGTGGAAAGTGCGCAAGGATGACCGTCTGGACAGCTGGGAGGTCTGTCGGGACTTGATGCTGAACCTACCGACTCCGAAAGAAGAGTCATTTTTTGGAAGGTTTGGGGGACGCCGAGGCCGCTCAAAGGGCCTGGAGACTTTTGGGTATGGGGGCTGCTGCCCAGTCGAACTTGTTGCTTCGGTTCGAGGGCCTTCTCCATGACCACAATGAGTTGTATCGCGCTCACCAACATTGCGGAAACCTTGGAAAGAACGGGGGTGAGCTTAAACAGCTAAGGGCTGAGCATTCTACTTGTATGGTGAGAGAGTCGGAGCTGATGGGAGAGGTGAAGGATTTGGAGAAGTTGGTGGAGGACGAAAGGTTGGCCGCGGCGGAACGAATTAGTGCCTTGGAAGCTGATTTGGAAAAAGCTAAGGTTAACCTGGGTGAGGAGGTGAAGGACAATCTGGCCCTCCGGGAGCAAAAGAAGGATCTTATTGCCCGGGTGGGTCGCACTGAAGGGGATAGGTTCCGGGTTGTTAAGGAGGTCCTCCCGGAGGTCGTTCGTCGACTATTGGGCAGTTATGAATATAAGGAGCATTTGGGAGGACCTTTCAGCTTGTCCTCGCAATCCGGCTTTATGGAGGGCGCGGTTGTGGGCCGCACGCCGGAGGAGGTGGCCGCTGTCCTGGCCAAGACGGAAGATCTGGATGCAGATGCGGCCAAGAAGCTCGACCCATTGTATGATGGGTTGTTCACCGCAGAGTATCCGTACATCAAGAAGGTTAGCAACTCCTACCTTAAGTCTCTTGATGAAATCCTGCAAATCTTCCCCGATCCTGAACCAGCTCCTTCTCCAAAGAGGCTAACTGCCGATGCCGCCGAGGGGTCATCTTCCGGGGCTCTTAAAGCCGGGGTTACTAATGTCGGGGGTTCAATTGTTGGAAGGGATGAGTCGGCTCCTTGAATATCCACACAATTTGATTCAATTTGGTGTTGTAAGGCCTTCGAGCCAAGAACAATATTTTATATCCGGATGATTGTAATAATTTATGACAAATAATTCGTATGAAATATAAACCTTGTTTGACTTAGAGTGTTTATAAAAGTATTTTCTTAGCTTAAAGTAAGCTCTAATAAGCTTTTGAAATCAAAGTACTTCAAGTAACTTATCAAAATAAGCTTTAAATTCCATCTATAACTCGACATCGATTAGTTTGCTAAACATATCCAACACATTGTCTATTACCTATGTTTATACAAGTAATTTCTTGGGCGACCGAGCCCATATTTCTTGGGCGACTTGGCTTTTTTGTCTTTTTTTGAAAAAGTTATTAACTACATTTTGGTCCTTGTAGTTTGCTTGGTATTTCATTTTTTGTCCTTGTGATTATTATTATTATTATAAAAATACGAAAAAACTTATAGAAATTCAAATTTTTTTTAAAAATTCGAAAAAATTAATAAAAATTCTAAAATTTTATAAAAATTCTAAAATTTTATAAAAATTCAAAAAAATCTATAAAAATTTGAAAAAAATTTATAAAAATTTGAAAAAATTTATAAAAATTCGAAAAACTTATAAAATTCGAAAAATTTATAAAAATTCGAAAAAACTTATAAAAATCCGAAAAATTTATAAAAATTCAAAAAATTAATAAAAATTCGAAAAATCTTAGAAAATTCGAATTTTTTTTTTAAATTCGAAAAATTTTAAAAATTTATAAAAATAAAAAAAAATTAAAAATTCAACAAATTTATAAAAATTCAAAAAAAATTGAAAATTTCGAAAAAACTTATTAAATTTTGAATTATTTATAAAATTCGAATTTTTAAAAAATTTTTCGAATTTTTATAAATTTTTTTCGAAAATTTATAAATTTTTCTTACTTTTATAAGTTTTTTCGAATTTTTATAATTTTTTTGAATTTTTATCATTTTTTTTCGAATTTTTATAAGTTTTTTCGAATTTTTAAAAAAATTTCGAATTTTTAAAATTTTTTTGAATTTTTATAAGTTTTTTCATATTTTTATAAATTTTTTCGAATTTTTAAAAATTCTTTGTATTTTTATAAGTTTTTTCAAATTTTTATAAATTTTTTCGAATTTTTAAAAAAATTTCAAAATTTTTTAAATTTTTCGAATTGTTATAAGTTTTTTCAAATTTTTTTAAATTTTTTGAATTTTTATAAATTTTTTCGAATTCTTATAAGTTTTTTCGAATTTTTATAAATTTTTTGAATTTTTATAAGTTTTTTCGAATTTTTAAAAAAAATTCGAATTTTTATAAATTTTTTGAATTTTTATAAGGTTTTTTCGAATTTTTAAAAAAATTTCGAAGTTTTATAAAATTTTCGAATTATTATTAATTTTTTTAAATTTTTATAAATTTTTTCGAATTTTTATAAGTTTTTTCTAATTTTTATAAGTTTTTTCGAATTTTTATAAATTTTTTTGAATTTTTATAATAATAATAATCACAAGGACCAAAAATGAAATACCAAGGAAACTACAAGGACCAAAATGAAGTTAATAACTTTTTCAAAAAAAGACAAAAAAGCCAAGTCGCCCAAGAAATATGGGTCCAGTCGCCCAAGAAAGTACCTGTATAAACTAGTACTATGTGCATATATGGTAGGGACACCCTTAAGGACACATGACACAATTTTAGCAAATCCGCCTAAGATATTTGAGCGACCCTCTCTCATAAGATATTTGGGGAAGAAAAAAAATTTTGGGTTTATAGAGTGAACACATAAAGTTTTTGGGGTATTTGAAGATTTACCCCTTATTTAAAATCATTCACTATTGTATGGCTTCACTTTCTTTTATTAATAACGCAACATAAACTTATTCTTTTATTAAACGAAAACTGTGAAGGAAAAAGACAACTATGTAGATTTACTCCCTTCATTCGATTTGGTTTTGGTTAAATTCGACTTTGATAGTACCATCATTTGCATGTTTCGAGGCATAGTGTCAATCTATGAATTATAAAGGTAACTTAAATAAAAACACATCATTTATATTCAAGAACTATATACCTTTTAGCAATGTTGCAAAAATCGGCCGTATCGGCCAATTAATCGCCGATATATCGCTTATCGGCCTTCGACCTTGTAGAATTTTGCATATTGGTCAAAAAATCGGTCTGGGAAAAAAAAAAGGCCAGAAATCCGCCGTATCGGCCAGCTTTAAAAAAAAAATTAGGCATTCTACTTAATTTGGGGATCGTTTATTTCACTTATAACACACAATGAGCCTTATAATCAGAATTGGAGCCTTTTATTGAGGTTTGGAAACATAGTAGGCTTGAAATCAGTTACGATATTTAGTTTGGTCTCCAGAAATACCCAAAAAATGCCAATCCGATTAATCACCGATTAATCCCGCCTTGGCCGATTAATCGCTGCAGGGTGGTCGACCGCCACGCTACCGATTCACGATTTTTGCAACATTGCCTTTGAGAAAGAACAGAAGGTGACAATTTAAACTCAGTTACTTTTTTTTTTGAATGGCAATATAAACTCAGTTACTAGTAAATGGGTCCATTTGGGTTCTGTTTTATGTCAAACATGTATGATAAAAAACTATTTTTAGAACTTGTAAGGTCATGAACAAAAGCAAATATTTATAGGACCTTCCACAAAATCATGGAAACCGAGATTAAAAGGAAGGCTGTATTAAAAATAAGATCACTTACTATGTTGTTACTGCTTCCTGATCAGATCTTTTATAAAATACATCCACACAAATCTTAATCCATATTTAGAGTTGTGACAAATAAATCACCTAACTTGAAATCAGACCAATTTTTTTTCTCAATATCATAAACAAAAGCAAAAAGTTTTAAATAAAATGATCTCGGTCTTGTTTTTCGAATTAATAAAAGATCTTTAAAGATCCAACACAACCCATCATTGATCTTTACAAACCGAAAACTCAAGAACAAACAATCTCATTTCAAATCAAAACCTACCTTGTACGAACTCGGATTCAAGCAGCAACAGAAGCTCTCGATATAAAGAGGTGTTTGTATTTCGAATCTTAAAGAAAGAAGAAAAAGAAAGATAAGTTTTTTTAGTGGGGTTGTGTATCAAAAAGGAGTTAGGTGTGAGACTTTTGGGAAGAGAATTAACAATATTGGTGGTTGCTGCGTCGAGAGCTCACGAGCTACAGAAAGGTTCTAGGTACACCGATCTATCGAATCGGCAAAGAAAAGGTCTCGCCGGAAAAAATTTCGGCGATGGTGGTTGCCGGACAGCGGCGGAGTTTTGGCCGGAGAAGAAGGCGGCGAAGGGTGGGGGTGAGAGAGATTTTATGGTTCAATGTGTACTTGACTTGCAAATTATATAACCTCATATATTCATTGTACACATTTCTGGTTCCATGTATACGACAAGGAATCATACAACTGATGGGCTGATGGGCGATGGGCATATGCTGGTTAGTTGGTACACATTTCTTGGACTTGCTCGCTTTATATTAAAATCTTGTTTGATTGAGTTTAAAGAAATGTGTGTGTTAAAATCTTGTTTGAGAGAGAGGGTTTATATATTTTTGAGGAGGGACCAAACGTGTACAAACGAAAGTCAAGGGGTCGTCCAAGAAATATAGTTAACAACTTTTTGACTAAAAGACAAAAAAGACTAGTCGCCCAAGAAATGTGGTCCCAGTCGCCCAAAAAGGTACCTGGTATGAGTGATACTATGTAAGTACATGCTAGGGGACACTTGGCACAATTTTAGGAGATCCGCCCAAGATATTTGGGCGACCATCGCCCATGGGGTATTTGGAGATTTTTTTTTTTTTTTTTTTTGGGCATTTAGGGTGAGTACCCTTGTACTTGTGGGGTATTTTGAGAATTATCCCTTTTGTAAACCTTTACACTTTTTTGAAACTAAAGCTAAAAATGTAAGACATGTATGTAAAAGTTGTTGACTCTAGGGGGGAAACATGTAGATGACTCAAATTAGTCATCTTCCCCACCCAGTTATAGACATATACCATGCAAACAACACTCTGTATACCTCACTTGGAAATAACTGTTTACAGTGTAATCATAGTGATCTTTTACTGTGTTAGGGTTATAACATGCTCCATGTTGAAGGATTGGGCCACAATCAGCTCCATTTCCACACGCAATGTCTATGTTGTTTTGAAGAACTGGGTTGCTCTCTGCCGCGCCACATGCACAAGTTGCACCTGTTACATAAACCACATAAAAAAGGTGGTTACTTTTTGACTCCAAAAGCAAATCTAAAACAAACCCATTTGAGAACTAGCAGAAAGGAAAAAAAAAAGATATCTTACTGGGGTAGCCTGCAGCCATGGCTAAGAGAACCATCATGAATAGTGCAAAAGCAGTCATGGTTAAAAAGGTGTTTACGAATTATGGTTGACAGAAAAGGTGTTTTTATAGCTATGAGTTTGCAGGAAGGGTGCATGTACACTGTGTTTTATAGCTATGAGTTTGCACGAAGGGTGCATGTACACAATGGGATTTGATTTGCATGGAGAATTGGAGAGTATATATATAACAAAAGATTACACCCCTCACTCCTATAGTTACGGCAAAACCAAAGTTTCAAAGATTTTTAAATGTGTTTAGAAAAGGGGTAAATCTTCAAATACCCCAAAGGTACATATGTGTTCACCCTAAATGCCCCAAAAATTTCTTTTTCCCCAAATACCCCATGGGAGAGGGTCGCCCAAATATCTTGGGCGGATTTCCTAAAATTGTGCCATGTGTCCCTAAGGGTGTCTCTACCATGTAGGTACATAGTACTAGTTTATACAGGTACTTTCTTGGGCGACTGAGCCCACAGTTGCACCTGTTACACAAACCACATAAAAAAGATGGTTACTTTTTGACTCCAAAAGCAAATCTGAAACAAACTCATTTGAGAACTAGCAGAAAGGAAAAAAAGAGATCTTACTGGAGTAGCCTGCAGCCATGGCTAAGAGAACCATCATGAATAGTGCAAAAGCAGTCATGGTTAAAAAGGTGTTTACGAATTATGGTTGATAGAAAAGGTGTTTTATAGCTATGAGTTTGCAGGAAGGGTGCATGTACACTGTGTTTTATAAATTCAAGTTTGTTAATAACCTACTCAAAAGCAGTTTAATAAATTCAGAACTTCAATTTTAAGACTTAATGTGATTCATCACATTCCATAATAAATGGTGTCTTATTAATCTTCTAGGTTGGAGTCTAATTGAGTATATACAACCCATACTCAATTTTCTAACCTTGATAACTTTTGGAAGAACAAAAGATATAGTTATCTTTAATCAAACATATAATTAGAGTTTGATTTTCCTAACTGAACATACCACTCAATCCAAAACCAGAAAACCCCTCTTATCACAGTTCGGTTTCGGTTTTTATTTTCAAATACCCATAGTTACCCGATCCAAACCATGTTTAATATACATATAAGTTTTAACAAAATATTCTTAAAATTGTATGAGCATTAACTATATGTATCGAAGTTTAATATTTTTTTACATGTCTTGGTTGACTTAGATGTTTTGTTTATTGTGTTTTTATTAGATTGTATCTTAAGCTTTATTAATTGTAATGCACTAATGCTTATAATATAATATTGTATTTACAAGATGTTTTAGTAAATTAAATGAAGTGAATGTCATGCTACAAAAGTATAAAGTATAAACACGGGATGTGAAGGCGGTTTAGTTGTTTGACCAGCTAATTGCCGTTACGCTCAACACGATGCTTTCTCATCTTGAGCTGGATTTTATTACTTAACAATGAAGTTCATGGCCGACTTAAATTTTATATAACTTTTCTAATAACTGCCAAAGTGTCATTAACTGTAACAAAGACTAGAAGGAGATAACAATAACGATAACTACCAAAAGAAAGGAAACACACCTTGAGATGACAACAATTATGCTACGGTCCAAATGTAGAATATGAAACTAAAAACAAATCAAACATCAAACTTAACTTGTAGAATATGTTAGATACTTAAAATACATTAACTTGTCTTATAGATGAGGATTGTATTAAGAGGGTGTTTCGGACTGCTTATTGTTTCTGCTCAAATTAAGTACTCCGTATTTGTAAGTTACTTAAAAATAAGTGCTCCATGAAGTAATGTTTGAATATACTTATTTTGTTAAAAAAAAATGCAATAATATTTGTAAGAATAATAATTTGATAGATCTCATGTTAAATACAGTATGAGAGTGAAAAATGTTTTTTTTAACTAAAACTTAATAAACAATACAAATCAAGCAAGTCTATTACCCACTTATCAAAAGCTTGCTCATCGCAAAAAGTGTTTGGATAAGAAGATCGCTTTCTGTTTCAAAAAAAAGCAAATAAGCAAAAAATAATCGATCGTAAACACCCACCAAACTAGAAAGGTCGATAAGTCTAGCAAAACTGTTTAATCGAATAAACTGATGTTGTATGAAAAAAAAGTATGTGTTTGACAGACTTATTCTCAAACATCACTGAAGAAATAATGTAAAACAATTTCCAATTGGTAGGAAACTTTCATTCTGATATGAACTGGAAGATTTATTAAAATATAAATGCCTATTGCTTATACATTACATATGCCTTTTTGTCAACATCGACTTTGGTTTGTTTAACTTGTTCAACAACTTTCAACTTTTGTAAAGAAGCAAATTGCCATTAATCTACAGTTTGAAAATTTGTGATTTCACTTTAAATGACTTTTTAATGTTTAAAGTGAGTAATCCCATTAGCTTTATCTGGTTTGATGTTTAACCAGAAACTTGAAAAATATGATATATATAAAATTATCAGATATACTAACTGATAACCATGTATTCAATGGAGGCAATTTCCTGGTTATTTCCTAGAGGGAGCTGTGTAACTATAAAGGATGTCAAGTGTGTTAGTTTATAGACATAAAATAGTAGTCGTGTGTTAGGATCGAACTCGAGATCACGGGATTGCACACATTACGTATGAGAACTAATTATTAATAATTAGATATAAAATGTTATATTTGATTATTAATTGTCACAAATGGAATAACGGACGTTAGTATTTAACGGTAGTGACTAACGATCGTTAAGTAAAATAAGGAAAGGACTAAGATGTAATTTAGTAGCCAAGAAGGATCCGGAATCACCTCCTTATTGAGGGTGCCGATCGGTTTGGTTAGGGATTAAGGTTTCCTAATCCTAATCCAACTTGGCTAATCCTAATCCAACTTGGACTACAAGTTTACATAGCCTATAAAAGCAAACTCAAGGTTTAGATTTTTGGTTGACTCTTGTGCACTAGCTAAACCTAAGTTTTCTTTTCTTTCCCTTGCTTTGATCGATCGGTTCATCCCTTCCAAAAGGATCGACCGAATTTTGTAAACAAAATATTGTTTTGGTTTTCAAACTTGTGATTAAATAAATTGCATATTGTTAGTTCGGTTTAGTGCGTGTGTACAAGAACGTGGTATAATCACATCATTGATTATATATTGGATTGAATTGCAAAACTTGGTAAGGGGCAATTCAAATAATCCTATTAACCCAATTAGGGTTCTTCATAATCCATATTGCTCAAGTTGATACTTGTTCGGGCTAGAATCATAAGGTATATTCACTTTAAGTTTTAGTTAATTAATTATGTATTGTATGTATCCTAATTGCTTCCGCTATATGACTTTGATGATAGTTACGACAACTCAATTTTATTTATTTTCTTTTTGTGGTTTCAAATGAAAACAAATATGTAAATTAGACCATGCCGAAATTCATGTAGAATATTCCTAAATAAGGGAAAATTCTCTTACTACCCCACAAGTACACATGTGTTCACCCTATATGCCTCAAAAAAAAAATTTTTCCCCAAATACCCCATGGGAGGAGAAAATTACTGCAGAGGCCATGCAAGTATTCGTTTATCTCAAATTGCCCAACCTTTTTCACTTTATCCAAAATACCCATTCATTCTGCGTAAATCTTTACGCAGGATACGCAGAATTACGTGGAAGAATCAAAGCCGTTGAAAAAAAAAAATAATAATAACAAACACATCCCGCGCCAATTAAAACGCAGAAGGCGCAGGATATTAAAATATTCAATTTCTTTGTATCTTGCGTACTAGTTAACGCAAAATGTTTCTTTTGGCGCAGGATGTTTACTTTTGTATCTTGCGTACTATTCAATTTCTATATAATTAAGATCAATTTGTGACAAAAAGTTGTGAAGAGCTCTAAATTATCGAATTCTTTAATGAAAAAAATATCGTTGCAAAGAGCTCTAAATTACGAACAAAACAAGCCCAATATTAACATGCTTTTGACGTACGCATGATTTTATAAAAGTTGAAGTTTGATATAAATATATATATATATATATATATATATATATATATATATATATATATATATATATATATATATATATATATATATATATATATATATAAGTTTCTCTTTTAGATTTAAAAACTTTTTAATAATTACAAAAACCACCCTTTAACTTTTTAATAATTACAACTTTTTTATATAACAAACTCTATTCGTCAAATATTTAGTAAATATCTATCGAATTCTTTAATGAAAAAAATAACGTTGCGAAGAGCTCTAAATTACGAACAAAACAAGACCAATATTAACATGCTTTTGACGTACGCATGATTTTATAAAAAATGATGAAGTTTGATATAAATATATATATATCTATATTGGGCTTGTTTTGTTCATTTTATATATATATATATATATATATATATAATATATATATATATATATATATATATATATATATATATATATATATATATATATATATATATATATCAAACTTCATCATTTTTTATAAAATCATGCGTACGTCAAAAACATGTTAATATTGGGCTTGTTTTGTTCGTAATTTAGAGCTCTTCGCAACGATATTTTTTTCATTAAAGAATTCGATAGATATTTACTAAATATTTGACGAATAGAGTTTGTTATATAAAAAAGTTGTAATTATTAAAAAGTTAAAGGGTGGTTTTTGTAATTATTAAAAAGTTTTTAAATCTAAAAGTGAAACTTTAATATATATATATATATATATATATATATATATATATATATATATATATATATATATATATATATCAAACTTCAACATTTTTTATAAAATCATGCGTACGTCAAAAGAATGTTAATATTGGGCTTGCTTTGTTCGTAATTTAGATCTCTTCACAACGATATTTTTATTATTAAAGAATTTGATAATTTAGAGCTCTTCACAACTTTTTGTCACAAACTGATCTTAATTATATAGAAATTGAATAGTACGCAAGATACAAAAGTAAACATCCTGCGCCAAAAAGAAAAATTCTGCGTTAACTAGTACGCAAGATACAAAGAAATTGAATATTTTAATATCCTGCACCTCCTGCGTTTTAATTGGCGCGGGATGTGTTTGTTAGTTTTTTTTCTTTTTTCTTTTCAACGGCTTTGATTCATCCACGTAATTCTGCGTATCCTGCGTAAAGATTTACGCAGAATGAATGGGTATTTTGGATAAAGTGAAAAAGGTTGGGCAATTTGAGATAAACGAATAATTGCATGGACTCTGCAGTAATTTTCTCCCATGGGAGAGGGTCGCCCAAATATCTTGGGCGGATCTCCTATAATTGTGCCAAGTGTCTCTATATATGTCCCCACCAAGTACTAAGATGGTACCAAGTACAACAGGTACTTTCTTGGGTGACTGAGCCCACATTCCTTGGGCGACTTGGCTTATTTGTCTTTTTGTCAAAAAGTTATTAACTACATTTTAGTCCTTGTAGTTTGCTTGGTATTTCATTTTTGGTCCTTGTGATTATTATTATTATTATAAAAATTCGAAAAAAAATTTAAAATTCGAAAAAACTTATAAAATTTCGAAAAGTTTATAAAAATTCGATTTTTTTTAAATTCGAGAAAACTTATAAAAATTCGAAAAATTTATAAAAATTCGAAAAAAATTTAAAAATTCAAAAAAATTTATAAAAATTCGAAAAAATTAATAAAAGTTCGAAAAAGCAATTTTATAGGACCTTCCACAAAATCATGGAACCCGAGATTAAAAGGAAGGCTGTATTAAAAATAAGATCACTTACTATGTTGTGAGTTGTGACTGCTTCCTGATCAGATCTTTTATAAAATACATCCACACAAATCTTAATCCATATTTAGAGTTGTGACAAATAAACCATCATCATAACCATCACAACACTCATCCTCCTCCACCATCACCATCATTCTCAGACCCTCATCTCTTCCCTCACAAAATCCAATACCACAACCACCAGCTCTTATTCAATAACAAAACTGACCCATCACCACCCATCATCTCATACCTGATTACGGGCTCGAAAAACGACTCGGGTCGAATAATAAGACTGCTGTTAGCAGTTTACCATCCTAGGAACCAGTACTGGGTCGAGTGTTGTCTCGGCTGTTTTACATGGTGCGGCGATTTTGTTGAAGCTGTGTGAGGACTGGGATTGGTTTGTTAATTTGAATGCGAATGATTATCCACTTGTTACTCAAGATGGTAACTTTTTTAGCTTTTTTAGTGCTTATTGTACTAATGTGGTGAAAATGGTTAATTATAGTGTTTAGAATTTTGATTTAGCGGGTGTTTAGGATTGCTTATTCTAAAGTGCTTATTTCAGTGTAAAATAGGCAATAAGCAGTTTTTTGGCCAAATCCTTTGAAGTGCTTATATGGTTAAGAATAAATAGATAAGCACTTGCATTAGAAATTCCCCAAACACCCTCTTAGTTTGGTTAGTTGATAAAGCCTAAAATGAGTTCCATTTGGACCCGTTATAAAAAGGTTATGTTTTTGTAACTAGATTAAAGGCTTCTTACTTTTTAGAATTTCGATTTTGGGGGTGGTTAGGATTGCTTATTCTAAAGTGCTGATTTCAGTGTAAAATAGGCGATAAGCAGTTATTTTGCCAACTTACTTTGAAGTACTTATATGGTTAAGAATAAGTAGATAAGCACTTAAGTGAGCAATCACAAACACCCTCTTAGTTTTGTTAGTTGATGTAGCCTAAATTGAGTTCCATTTTAGATCCTTTATGACAAGGTTCCCTTTTTGTAACTAGATTAAAGGCATCTTACTGTTTAGCATTTTGATATTGGGGGTGGTTAGGATTACTTATTCTAAAGTCCTTATCTTAATGTAGAATAGGCAAATAAGCAGTTTTTCTGGCCAAAGACTTTGAAGTGCTTATATGGCTGAGAATAAGTAGATAAGCACTTCAGTAAGCGATCCCAAACACGTTCTTACTTTTGTTAGCTGATAGAGCCTAAAATGAGTGTTGCTGGTCGAAAAAGGTTGCATTTTTGCAAGTAGTGCGGACTAAAAAGGCTTCTTTTAGTGGTGGTTGTTGCTATTGTACTGAGACGGTGTTTGGCATTGTGTGTTGGGAATGATTATATGGTTACTCCCGTTTCATGTTGTAGGTAGTCGTTTTTAAGTGATTGGGTATAGTTGAACTGTTTTATATTACCTTACAGTTTTAGGAGTTCTAGCAACAAATTGGTTATGATTATTATGATATATGGAATAGTGTTTGCAGACTTGCTTAATCTGATTATTTTGTTCTGATAACGGAGATAATCAATTTTGAGTTTTTGGATGAACCTGATTATCTATGGGGAAATAATCATTTGAGAGTAGATTATGCAAACTGAGTTCTTTCACAACGTTGATCACTTCAAAACACAATCCCAAACATCCCTAAATATTTAAATAATGAGAAGTTGACGAACACTCCAAGAACTGATTATATGATCATCACGACTTTAATCACCAAAAGCACGTTCAAATACTAGCTTCTACAAACTGATGTTTTGTTACATATGACTATCTATTGATCATTGCTACATTGTCCTAAAACTTGCGCCTAATTCATCCTCCTAACTACAAAACTTTGACATTTGAAATACACTAGCTATCTCTTCACTTTGCCTTGTGTAATCATCTCATGATTATTCCATATCACATTATCAGTTTCACAAAACCATGCCAAACACCCGTTGAGATCATTCTTGCAGTATTTTTCATTTGCGGGTTCTGTGGTGTTTAGTCACTGTGTTTATTTGCATCATAAAGTACCGGTTTTTTTTATATACCTTGCCTTTGTGTTTGTTTTCCAGATCTTCTTCACATTCTATCATACATGCCTAAAGATCTCAACTTTGTGAATCACACAAGCTACATCGGCTGGAAAGAGTATTCCATCCTACCTTTACTTGTATTATCGAGTTTTATGATATAGATATAATTATGTATTTGCATTGTTTACAGGTCACGTATTTTGAAACCTGTGGTCGTTGACCCCGGGCTGTTTCTTGCTGAGCAGAGTGAGATCTTTTATGGCACTCAAAGACGACCATTGCCAGATGCTTACCGTCTGTTCACAGGAAAGTCGTCAGTTTTTACTTTTACTAATTGATTAGTTTCTTTTACCTGAAATCTTTGTGACAGCAAACGAGGTGTACTATACTGCTATGCTTCTTTTATTAATTTTTTTGGTTAGAATACTACATGTAACGTGGCTCTTTTGATGAATTTTCCTGAATACCTTGGGGCTTCACATTTGCACGAAAATCGGCAAAAGTAGTCCAATTGTTAACAAATGTTATATTTATGTTCCTGCAGGTTCACCTACATCAATATTGAGCCGCAAGTTTGTTGAGTATTGCATCTTAGGAACAGAAAACTTGCCCCGGACCCTACTTATGTATTTATCCAATAGTCTTTCATCTGACTCTGTATACTTCCCAACCGTTCTATGTAATTCACCTCAATTAAACAGAACAGTTGTAAACCACAATTTGCAATATTCTGCATACGAGACAAAACACGAACCAAGGTTACTCCACTCAGATGATTTCAGTGACCTAATCAACAGTGGTTCAGCTTTCGCTTCTCCATTTCTTCCTGATGATCCAATTCTTGACCGAATCGACAAAGAACTATTAAACCGTGGTCAAGGTAAACCGGTTGCAGGTGGTTGGTGCTTAGGTGGTGAGTCTAATGATGAAGCTTGCAGCGTTTGGGGTGATGCTGATGTTTTGAAGCCGGGTTCAGGAGCAAACCCAAAATACTTCTTCTCCAAAATTTCACCAGTAAAGTAGGTTATTTATACTAAAATACTAATTAAATTAAAATTCAATTCACACAAACCCAAAATACTTATTCTCCTCCTATACCCACAAAAACCAAAAATACTTCCTCTTCTTCAAACTCACACAACTCTTCTTATTCCTTTACTGAAACCCTAATCACACAATTACATTCTTATACTTCTTCTTCTACACTTCACATTTCGCCACAATATTATACTTCTTCTTCTACACTTCACATTTCGCCATATTTTACTGAAACCCTAAACACAACCCAAGCGTAATTGATACCATATTTTACCCATTTTAAACCTAAGGGAAGGGCTATCACAATATTTCGCCATCCCTTCGACAATGTCGGACGCAAAGGTAACAGTTAGATCTAGATTAGAACAAATTACAACGATTAGAGGTATGTTGAATAGTGATAGAACCACCTTGTTTAGGACCACTGTATTTGGTCCATGGTTAGACATCCTCCCATTTTCTGCAGATACCCATTTGGTAAATTATTTTTATCAAAATCAGGTTAATGTGGGTGAAAGTGATGATTGCCCTTCCCTTAGGTTTAAAATAGGTGCTAATGTGGTTGAATTTGGATGTGAAGAATTTTTTCTGATAACCGGTTTTGTTTTTGGGTCTGTTGCGAAAGAAGAAACTTACATAAGTTGTAATGTTCGTGGGCTAAAATATAGTCCATTCTATGATCGTATGTTTCCTCATTTCCAAACCCTTAGCACTAAGAAAGTAAAAAGCACCAAGAAAGTAAAGGGTGATGAGCTTTTGGCACTGATGAAGCATGGTCCAGCGTGGGATGCTTTATCGGATGCTGATGCTGTTAGGGTTTGTTTGTTGGTCATTGCAACATGTGTATTCATGGGTCGTGAAGGAAGGTTCTACATTCCAGACCACATGTTGAAAATGATTGAGGATTTTTCTGTTTGGAATTCGTATCCATGGGGTGAGTATTTGTTGGAACATTTGTACAAAAGAACGGTAAATGTTGTACAGAAGCATAAAGACGCTGAAGCAAAGAAGCCGTTAAAAAAAATCCCCAAAGAAAGATCAAACATACAATCTTTATGGCTTTGTATGGGCCCTCAAGGTGAGATTTTACTTGTTCTTAATATGTCTACCATAGAGAAGTTGCTATACTACTTGTAGGATCAGTAAGAGTTTCACACGTCTAAATGTTTCAAGTATTGGGTTGCATGGGTGAAGTTTCTACATCAGTTAAATTAAGGCCAAATCTAATGTTCTAAGAATCTGATTCAGTGCTCATATGATCACTTATTTCATCCGTGGCCATTTGGCTAAGTAGGCTACTTTGGACCTTATTTTGACAAATGTTGTTTGCCTGAGTGCTTATTTAGATTAATCATAGAATGATGTAGCTTTTTATAGCTTCTTTTCAGCCTTTCCTCATTTAGCTTTTTATAGCTTCATTATTTATTTCTGTTCTGAATTTCAATAGCTTTATTTCTATTTCTTCCTTTTTCCAGATATGGATTTTGGAAACGTTCCCTAACAGCATGCAGTGGTGGACCAAAGACGCTACAAAGATCCCACGTGGTGTAGCCTGGTCAAAATTGAAAACCTTTGAAAAAAACATTACTCCATGCTATTTGATCCGGTAAGTAAACCCTGTATAGTTTCTTTAAATTGCGTTCATCATATAAGGTTGGTTTGTTTTTCTTGTAGGCTTTTAAACCAATAGAGAAGCTGGTTCCAAGAAATGATGAGGTAGTCTGTCCATGGTACATTTGTAGTATGGATTACATCCGAGGACTACAGTTGCAAGGGACAGTTGCAACAAACCTGTTGGTTGAGCCAATCGCTATTGTACAAGAGCAAGATTTAGGGGTTGTTGGCTGTGACCATGTTGGTGATGCTGCAACTCACCATTTTGGTGATGATGGTGTTGATGTTGGTGGTGATGGTGGACAAGGAGCTGGTGTTGGTGTAAAAGGAACTGGAGTTCGTGGTCATGATGCTGAAGCTGCAACTGACCATGTTGGTGATGATGGTGTTGATGATGTTCATGTTGGTGGTGATGGTGGACAAGGAGCTGGAATTTTTGATGATGGTGGAGAAGGGCCTAGAGTTGGTGATGCTGGTGGAGAAGGAGGTGGAGTTGGTGGTGATCAAAATGTTTCCGATGAGGCTGAATTGTTGGCTAGAGCTCAGATTGAAGCTGAGCTTAATTCTATTAAGTCAACAGTCGGAGGCATTGAAGAACGTGTTGGAGACGTTGATGTCTCAAAGCTGTTAAGTGAGCTAGAGGTTGTCAAGAAAAGGATCAGGGTGCTTGAGGATGTGTTAGGATTATGGTTTCAACAAAAGGTATGAAATAGGTTTGAACAAAATTTGTATTCATGTTTCAATTGCAGACTGTTTTGAATTCCTTTTTTTTCTATAAGTATGACTATTGTATTACTGTTTCAATTGCAGAATGTTTCCCCAGATGTGCATGCCGACACACCTGTGAAGGCCAGTGTTGTTGATCATGATGATCATAAGTTGTATTATACGGACACACAAGGGTTTCAAGGCCCCATGACACAACTTATGAAAGCCGCCTTCCCCTCGCCATCTGATCCTTGTACGGAGTTTATGCAAGTGGACGATAACAGTAGGTTTGATTGTTCAACCTTACCGAATTTGAATTCCGCATTCTCCAAATTTGGTGCTGATGGGATTGAGCTTCCACCTCATGATGTATGTATATATTTTTCTTTTTTACTTCATTTATATAATATTAAATAATTATTTTTCTTTTTTACTTGTATACGAACCTTTAGGATTTCATCGATATGGATGTCGATAATAAGGAAACTGAGGAGGTGGCGGGAAGCGAGATACAACAACCACCTGCTGGGGACATGCCTCAAACACACGATGAACCGGCTGGGGACGGGGGTAAGGGAGTAGACAAGGGAGTGAAAGTTATTTGCATCGATGTGGAGGCCTACACGGAAGATGTTCAGGTATTTTTTATGTTAAATCAATATTATGGAACCCTAGAATACATCACACGCAAAACCCAATTAGTTGACCCAACAGAACGTCTTCAGTCTTATAACAACGAAGTGTTTTGTATGCGCACTAATAGGACGTATTCAGTCTTATAAAAACGATGTAAGTTCCATTTTCAGTGTTGATGATAGCGTTACTTTTGTTCAGGTACAATATATCTCCCCGCTTGACAACAACGATGTAAGATCCATTTCGAGTGGACCTAAACGCAAGAGGAAACCAAGAAAAATTAACAGCTCTCCTTATACCAATCCTCGAGACACTACTCCCAGAGTCTTGAGTCCTGATTTTGACAATACTTTTCAAATACCAGAATTGGAACCATCTGTAGAGGTATGTGAAACTTTAACTATCTATTCTCGTTATTTAGTTGCTTTGATGTCTTTCAACATAGTTAGATTACTTTATATGAGATGGAACAACCACTAAGTTTGGGTAATAATATGTCAGAACCTGTCAAGAGCCCCCGAGGATACCGTGACTGTGCCACCGTCTATTCTAGAGTTTGTTGAAGGCGACATTGATACTAAGTTCAATTTTCCATGGGGCAATAAAGACCCGGTTGCTGATCGCCGTTTCTGGATGTGTCTATTGGGCATAGGTGAGCAAAGAGACGGATGGCTTAGGGATGAGGTACGTATAAATGAGTGGATACTTTTGTAGATTGTCCATCACTATTGTAGCCTGCAACATAACAAAACTTATTCACATCTTTAATTAACAAAAAACAGCACATAGATGTATGGGTTGACTTGCTGTGGACACTCCGACCACCAAATGCAGATTGGGCTATGGCCGGTTCATTTTTCAGCCCTTGTGTCATGGCCAATAACATACGAAGTTTTTGGTCGAATGATGTAAAGTATCCAGTGGCTTGGTCAAAGTCGAATGTCAAGAGGGTATTTATATTTTATCTTTACATTACGTATATTATTTTTCACCCCTTTGTGTGATGGCCAATAAACTGTTTTTGGTGATACGTAGGTGCTTTTTCCAATTAATGAGCCGAACAAGCATTGGGCGACAGCGGAGCTTCATATACGTACAGGTGTCGTAACAGTATATGATTCCCTTCCCAAATATACAAAAAAAAAAGTGGTGGATTAAGATCATGCCAGCAAAATTTGGGAAAAATTTGGCTAGGTATCTTAAAGACAAAGGGGTGTTGCAGGCAAAAGGCATAGATGTTGATGGTTATGACATAACTTGGAAAGATGCAGAGGATGTCCCCACCCAAGGAGATAAATATGGTGACTGCGGAATATGGGTGTGTATAAACCTTTACCGGTTGTGTAATAATATGTCATTAAAGGTGGACAATCCTGCAATAGCAGGTCTAGCCTATCGTGAACGAATTGCTGATTACCTCTGGAAGTACAAGGTGCAATATTCCCCCTAGATTATGCCATTTTTCTTCTGCTGTTGTACAAATATTGTAACAAGTGTATGTGGTACAAAATGTTTCCTGGAACTGCTGATTACATCTCGAATTCAAAATGTATCAAGTGTATGTGGTACAAAATATCTCATGGAACTGGTTGTTTAGATTGCTGTCTCGAACTGCTGTCTGGAACTGCTGTCATTGTAACAAATATATGGCTGCCTTCTTTTATTTTTTATGTGTAGATTTGGTGTTAGTGTACATATATTCTAACAAAATACTTCTGGATCTGGTGTCATTGTAGATTGCCACCGTCTATTCTAGAGTTTGTTGAAGGTTTGTTGAAGGCGACGATGATACTAAGTTCAATTTTTCATGGGGCAAAAAAGATACGGTTGTTGATCGCTGTTTCTGGATGTGTCTATTGGGCATAGATGAGCAAAGAAAGGGATGGCTTAGTGATGAGGTACGTATAAATGAGTGGATACTTTTGTAGATTGTCCATCACTATTGTAGCCTGCAACATAACAAAACTTATTCACATCTTTAATTAACAAAAAACAGCACATAGACGTATGGGTTGACTTGCTATGGACATTCCGACCACCAGATGCAGATTGGGCTATGGCCGGTTCATTTTTCAGCACTTATGTCATGGACAATAACATACGAAGTTTTTGGTCGAATGGTAAAAGGTATCCAGTGGCTTGGTCGGATGTCGAGAGGGTATTTATATCTTATCTTTACATTACTTATATTATTTTTCACCCCTTTGTGTGATGACCAATAAACTGTTTTTGGTGATACGTAGGTGCTTTTTCCAATTAATGAGCCGAACAAGCATTGGGCGACAGCGGAGCTTCATATACGTACAGGTGTTGTAACAGTATATGATTCCCTTCCCAAATATACAAAAAAAAAAAAAAAAAGAAAAAAAAAAAAAAAGGAAAAAAAGTGGTGGATTAAGATCATGCCAGTAAAATTTGGGAAAATTTTGGCTAGGTATCTTAAAGACAAAGGGGTGTTGCAGGCAAAAAGCATAGATGTTGATGGTTATGACATAACTTGGAAAGATGCAGAGGATCTCCCCACCCAAGGCGATAAATATGGTGACTGCGGAATATGGGTGTGTATAAACCTTTACTGGTTGTGTAATAATATGTCATTAAAGGTGGACAATCCTGCAATAGCAGATCTAGCCTATCGTGAACGAATTGCTGATTACCTCTGGAAGTACAAGGTGCAATATTCCCCCTAGATTATGCCATTTTTCTTCTGCTGTTGTACAAATATTGTAACAAGTGTATGTGGTACAAAATGTTTCCTGGAACTGCTGATTACATCTCGAATTCAAAATGTATCAAGTGTATGTGGTACAAAATATCTCATGGAACTGGTTGTTTAGATTGCTGTCACGTGTATTTTTCCTCAGTTCATGACCCTATAATTTCGAAATATCTCATGGTATTGTATTGTAACGTGTGTATGTGGAACTGGTTGTTTAGATTGCTGTCACGTGTATTGTAACAAGTGTATGTGGTACAAAATATCTCATGGTACAAAATGTTTCCTGGAACTGCTGATTACAAGTCGCCTCATTCATGACCCTATAATTTCGAAATGGTGAAAGCAACCCACGTGTATTTTTCCTCAGTTCGATTCTCAACCTAGCCAACTTTATTTTTCGTATTTTGAACTTTTCATGAAAAGCCCTTAAAAGCTCTCAAAAACGTCCAAAGCAAAAGCTATATAACCGGACTTAAACACTTAGCTAAATTTTGTGTTTTTCAGAAATGAAACCATGCGACTAAGCCACAAATTCGCATTGTATCTTCGAATTTTTGAACATAACACCTAGGTATTTTTGTACCTATTGATAGACGAGTTAGCAAACTACATTTTTTGTATTTTGAGTTCATGCCCATAAGCTCAACCTGTCACTTAAAATTACCCTTTTAAAACTGTCCATCGCAAATTTTAACTAGAAAACTAATTTCAGAAAATTTAATATTTTCCGGTTGGGCTTAATTCAAGCCCAATAAGAACTTGCGATTTAATAGCCCACCAGGCCCATATGATATATTTTTAGAATCACAAAAATAGCCCAAGTCCAAGCCCAAAACTATTTTCATGCCCTCGCCTCTAGATTTCTTAATGGGCTTTGATTTAAATCGTATAAAGGCCCAATACATTAAAAATAAGCTAATTTCAGCATTAAGCAGTAGATATAAGTTGGAATAAGCTAAATAAAGTTATTGAAATTTTCAGTATATTTTTCCTATAACTTGTGTAAAAAGGACTAAAAATGTAACGCAAAGTCACGTTAAAGGACTAAAATGCCAACCGCCCATAAACAAGGACTGAAACTGTAAAAATAGCATCATTAGGGTATAAATTGATATATTATCATATTCCAAGCTCAGAACGCTATATTGGACAAGTAGAGGACTATAATTGTAAATTATATATAATAAAGGACTAACGGTGCAACGCTAACACCGTTAGGGTAAAAAGTGTAAAAACTGGAAAAGGAAAAGGACCAATATATTATATTTGACATTCTTATTTTATTTTCCATTTTACGTCACCCCATCACGTCATGTTGCATTTTTATGTATTTCATTTATTTATTTATAACTTTACGTTAATTATATATATAACGAGATTTTTAAACGATTTAACTATACCTTTCGAGGAAACGATATATTAGTTTCAAAGACATAAAAATAGGATAATATTATGAATAATATTATTTTTGAACTTAAGGCATTTTAAGCATATCATATTCTCACTTTGACGATCAGATCGTTATTCGTTCTCGTTATCATTTCCACCATTTGTATTAAGTCAGAATCTCAGACCTTCCTTATATTCAGGTCCCGTATTGAAGACGTTTCCGTAATCGTTCCCATAATCTTACTTGATATCGTAATTCCACCTTGTCAGATATACTCAAGGTGAGTCGTAGCCCCTACTCTTTTAATACTCGTTTTATACTTTTGGGGGAGATACATGCTCAAATATATTTCATTACTTTTATGAGTAAATATATTAATAACTTACATGATTCAAATCAAAATCCTAATTAATTCTTATCTGATATGGTTTATTCCTTAAGATGTGATATATATCTTGCAAATTGCTTAGTTTGAATACTGAACTCAGATGATAACCTTTCCAAATTGCTTATTGTAACATGATACTTGTTTTCACTATAACATCTTGAATGTTCCCCTTATCTTTATATGTTATTTCCACATTTCAATGGATATACTTGTTAGAGAAAGAGCATACGTATTTTAGTTTCATCATTACCTTGATATTGCCTAAGTACCCCTTATTGCCAGAAAGTCCATTTATCATGAGCCATTAATCACTTGTTGTGAACGCGAATATAGTGAACAGCTTCGAAACCTGTTGGAGGTTGACATCCTATCCCACTAATTACTTGACGGAATGCCTTGGTGGCTAGTCGTATTAGTCGCGATGCACTATATTTGAGTAAAATAGGAATTGGCAAATCACCTATTACTCGAGGGCATTATTTTCCATCATTGATTTGATGTGGTCACACCGTTTTACGGTACCTTGTTAACGTTTGCGTGTCATGAGGCTTGGGGCAATATCCATAAGAAAATATATGTCTTCAACATATATCTAGATACAGCTGTATAGGTATTTCACCTCGTTATATTAACATCATGAGTTTCACCTCATGCTAGGATTATGATCCTATACTTGAACTTGACTGAATACATATATGATTACTTGTGGTTATACTCAACATCACTCATTACTTGTTTCATCGCTGTTAGCATTTATTACGGTTGTTACCTCGTTCTTGAAATCATTGAAATGAACTGTTCATCAGTACTTAGAACTTATTTCGGATAATCATTTCACCTTTGGAAATTATTGAAACTGATTGTTTAATCATACTTGAATTTATTTCAAATATTACTATATACTCCTGAATTCATTGAAATAAATGGTTTTTCATTAAACTCTATGAACTCACCAACCTTTGTGTTGACACTTTTAAGCATGTGTATCTCAGGTAATTAACGGAGCAGGACAAGACACGGAGCGGGCATTTATTACTCTGATAAATTAAAATGGTGTAAAAATCAAATATGTCATTCTTTCAAGCCTTCATACTTTTTATGGGATTTTTAAATCAAATGTTTCATCTTTGTATCAAAAGTATTACTTGAATGACAAATAACTTTCAAAACGCCTCTTTCGAGCCGTTTTCTGTGATTATGACTTCGATCCTCCCCGTAACACCCTAATTACTTTTCCGCTGCTATATCATAAATTAGGGGGTGTTACAGATTGGCATCAGAGATAGAGTTATAGAGAACTAAATATTTTCAAACATTGAACTATAACTACACTTTCAAAATGAATGATTTTACACCATACCATTTTACGCCCTCCGTGTCTGCAGATTGCCGTGCTCAATAAGTTACCTGTTAAGAATATTTTTCATGCTTGAGAGTTACTCTCATATACTTCATTATTTCTCACTTACCGTTACATCTTTAACGTATGAATTACTTATAATTACTATTTACGGGTACTATAGTACCATGACTTCCCAATCAGTTGATATTTCCAAAACTTACCCTCCGTACTACTCGTACATCACCTACGTATCAGATCACCCCGGATGGTGAAGATCCCTGTATATTAATATCTCAAACCCAGCATAAATGCGGAACTTACTCAGATACTCCCATCATCACCTACTTACTCACCCTTACGTCAGAGACTCAGGAGAGCTACTGAATCTTATTCAGATGAAGAATTGATTGGTGGTCCGACAACATTCGATGTTGGATAGAATTTACATCAAGAAACAATTTGGAAAGATGTTGAGCCAAATTCCCCATTACCTGACGCTCCAGATTTCTCAATACCATACATCTTAGACGATGTATCTTCACCCAATTCCCCTGATTATAAAATATAAACCCTCGTAATTCAATATAGACTCTTATCCACCAATAAGCAAACACACTAGACGCTCATACTGAACAGCTGGAAGAGTTACAACCATTAGATTTCGAATGGTACAACTGTAATATTGACATTCTGTTCAGAAGATCAGATGTCGAAAGACGAGCAGTGTTTGACTTAGGAATGAATGTTGGTAAAATAAAAGACAATTATGACCAGGAACTTAGGAACTTTAATTCCAGAAACCGCTGTATGGGTAGAGGTTGTGCCCAAACACATATTAGAGCTGAAGATATTGAAAGAACCTTATGGATGGCCAGGGATACGACAAGAAACCAGGGTCAAAAGATTTCCGCCTTAGAAACCATGTTGTCTGATCAGATGAACATGTGCCAGGAACGCTTCTCAAACATGAAAATTGCACAACTGGAAACTTGAGGTAGAAGTTAGACATCTGCATCAGAGTCATAACCTATCTTAAGTTACATATATCGTTGTTGTACCCACTAAACCAAATAGTTTTTGGTTAGTGTTTCATGTATTTTCCAATAATCCTGAAGCTCTCAGAACTTGTAACCAGCCATTAATCAATAACAATCTCCTTTTGTTATAACTCTCTATTGTTAATAAATTCTTTCTATCATGGTGCTATGCATACATGTAATGACTCCTCATACCCTCATGCAGAATCTCACCATTTGTTACTCTTTTTGGTATACAAATAACTCCACGCAGATCAATGGAGTATTAATAAAAGACCTGGTATCATTTGTTTTGCAAAAACAATCAATCAAGTTGTTAATATCATGTTGATTATAGTGATTATATCCAGACTTACCATGATATTACCTATGATTATTATGATTCCTTATACATACCATAATCAGGATAAAACCATAGAATTCTATAAGACAAATTTTCGGAAGAAAACTTGATGAATGAAGAGAAAGTTGCTGAACTTCAGCTTTTGTAAATGAATCGTTTGTTCCTTAGCAATCCCATACCCAGAGTTGATCATTTATCTACGATACTACCCAGATACATCTTGAAATTAGATTACAGTAGGGATTCAATTCAGTCTATCATCAATGAAATAATTAGCTTCATTTTTTTTTCACTAAAGGGCCTAACGAAGTACTAAAGCTATCCAGAAGTTAATAACCAACATCATTGTAGTAGTACTCGAAGTAACCATAGTAGCTCATCCGAGTAGCAACAATATGGCAACAGGAGAAAAGAAAACGGCAGTGTCTTATAAGCATACCCATGAAAGTTTTACAACTTGTAGGCCAACTCACCTTAAGAGAACAATAAGAGTGACTGAACCTACCATCACCATTACCAAAGGATTTTTAGACCAAAAGTTAAACGGGACACTTCAAGAATCAGTGCCCAATTCAGAATACCACTTAGGACAAAAAGACCAGTGGAAGAGAATGGAAGCTCTTTAGAACCTTAACAACGTCAAAGGATGACATTAATGTTTAAACAGAAGAGGAATTCCTGTTGTAATGGATAAAACCATAGTTCAAACCCTCTAGAGTTGTATTTCCTTTTGTACTTTACCTTAAGTACGATGGATGTAACCCAAGCGTAACAACTACCTTTCTGCCGTATGAAGACTCTATTTTGTAATATTTCCGTAATAATCATAATCTACATCTATTCCAATTTCTATTCCATTTGCCTTGTTCAGAATCGTTACGTAGCAATACATTGATATCACCTTAGAAATCTAATTAACATCATTTCTGACCAAATAATAGATTATTACCACTTTGTAAGAGTTCTCACCCGAAACCTAAGTTTATACCAAGGATATCCTAGATTCACCTTAGAAATTCCTGACTCATCATCGTAGTTTTGAATAGAAATTTTACTTTCTTTTGAAAAGTAATTACGTTGTCATTTTACAAAAACAACACGTTGAACATTATCTAAAACTTAAAAAAAAAAAAAATTACCACTGTGAATGAACCAAGCATCACATCATTTGGTCCTCAATTATACATAGCCTAGCTACCTATGTCTAATTTAGGAAGAATCATGTCATAAATGGAACAATTATCTTTTGAAAATTCTTTAATAACAATCTTCATTTAAAAGCAAAATTTTGAGATAAAATAAACTGTTCATAAGACATCACTTTTGATCAACCACAATAAATACCTACCCTATTACCCATCACCTTATGATAAGGAACCGACAAAAGTACAAATAGGAAAACCCTAAGAATTCACAAGGAATTATGGAAAGCACAAATAACGAGAATTTTATTAGAAACCACGGAAATTAATACATAGACATATAATTACAATAAAAAGCATAAAATCTCCAATAGGCTGATCCGCCATAACAATAAAGACTCCCATCAACAACACCATAGCAAGAGCCACCACAGGATGAATTACCCTGATTATTCTTAAAAATAAATCTAAGCAAACCATTAAAAACAATAACAAGACAAATTCTGAAACATAAAGACAAATAAGTTTTATTTCACATTTATTGAGGATTACATAGAGATACAGCAAAGACTTATTTTAACAATCCTAAAGTAAGACTAGTGCCTCCATATCCTATAACAACATATGATAGAATCGTGAGGGGTATGACGAACACCAAAAGCTCGACCAAAACTTCATAATCTTCATCCGGGACGAAAGTCAAATAGCTGACGACAACAACGACATATACGATCGCGATGATAGTTACTAGGCTCGGCATTTTTGGAGGTAATAAATGAGAGGAAATGGTTGGTGGAAGAATAGGAAATTAAATGGGGTATTTATAGGCTAAATCTAGCCGTTAGAAAAAAAAAAAAAAAAAAAAAAAAAAAAAAAAAAAAAAAAAAAAAAAAAAAACTAGCCGTTTGAATTCCACTATTCACGACCGTTGGTAATTACTGTTCACTAGCCGTTATTTTACTATTCCTGACCGTTATTTTCAATATTCACAGCCCTTGGATTCATTAGTTGTAACATTTAAATTTATCTCGTCTAGTACAAATAAATCTAACTAGATCTCGTTTCCTTGATTTTCGGATAAAAATCTCTCGACAACCCTTTGTTCATAATCCTTTTACCCTAGTAATCATTTTAACCCTGAACTTGACGAAGTTCAAAATTTAGGGGTGGATACTGTAGCAAACTGCAAAAATTTCTATAATTAACAACGGTTAATTTATATTAATCTCTGTCATTATTTTAATCACCATTTTTACGGAAAAATTTAAATTTTTCTTATTATATTAATTTAACGTAAAAGCATTATCGCATAATTTACCAAATGACGGGACGAGCTCAAGCGCATGTTTGGAAAACTAAATTAATTCACTTATACTTTCACTAATAATCCAACATGGGCCAAAATAAATTTCAGCCCAACTCCCTCGTCCACTGTTCATCAGACAAGGCCCAACTTTCCTTTTCTTTTCAAATTTCCAGTCGAGTAATCCCACTCCAAATCGCTCAGTTTTCTCCCAATTCTTAAATGCGAGTTATACATATTATTACACCACTCGATTTTCCACCCACTGGAATATTAGAATGTCAAGTTTCAGAACTTGAAGTCGAGGTTTGATACGTTTAAATGAGCCAAAGCATTTGGCCAAAACCCACTCAGTCGACCCATAACCATTTTTCACAAATTCAATCATTTTGATCCGGGTTTGTTTTAAACCCATTTTAGTGATTGTTATTGATCATTTTCGAGTTGTTTAGGGAAATTATCATCAAGGAATATCCATAATACTCGCTAGTTCCAAATTCGTGTGTACAATAAAATTCTAGTCGACACCTCTATTATTGCTACTCACCCCACTTGCTTCTATATAATCTTGACAGTAAAGTCTCATCAAATAAACCCAACATGTTACCTTGTCCCCCAACTTGACTATTAAAATAGTCATATAAACTCATACGTACCCATACATACGTATAACCCATTTCCTTTATCACCACCTCTCCCATTTAGCTTCTTTACCCATTTCTTAGTCCCTTTTCACCATCTAGAAATCCCAAGAAGTCCAGAAGTTGATACGACAATCGGGTTTCAAGCTATCAAGTCGAAGGAGTATTTTTCTTTGTTATACGGATCGAAGTATCCTACGAATTTTCGTGTTTCTGGCCAAAACTTTCAATCACCATTCCATATTTACTCCTTGTAAGTCCCCTCATCTCGAACCTAGTCCATTTCGAATCACTTTTTAGTTCTATGCATAGCGTATAATTCTTGCTCGAACGTATATGTTTCATGCTTTATTTCTACGTGCAAGTTTTGTGTCCTTGGCTCGAAACTTGTTCTATCTCATTGTTGAGGTGCCCAAGTTCACGTACATACACTCACAAGCCCTCCATGCATTTGCTTATGACACAAACGAAACCCATTTCTTTTTGCATAAATCACGTATATAACACATATCCAAAAGACACAGAATTTTTCTGTCTTTTTGACACTAGAAATCAGCTCAACTTACCTCATTCATGACCCTATAATTTCGAAATGGTGAAAGCAACCCACATGTATTTTTCCTCAGTTCGATTCTCAACCTAGCCAACTTTATTTTTCGTATTTCGAACTTTTCATGAAAAGCCCTTAAAAGCTGTCAAAAACGTCCAAAGCAAAAGATACATAACCGGACTTAAACACTTGGCTAAATTTTGTGTTTTTCAGAAATGAAACCATGCGACTAGGCCACAAACTCGCATTGTATCTTCGAATTTTTGAACATAACACCTAGGTATTTTTGTACCTATTGATAGACGAGTTAGCAAACTACACTTTTTGTATTTTGAGTTCATGCCCATAAGCTCAACCTGTCACTTGAAATTACCCTTTTAAAACTGTCCATCGCAAATATTTTGAGTTCATGCCCATAATATTTTCCGGTTGGGCTTAATTCAAGCCCAATAAGAACTTGCGATTTAACAGCCCACCAGGCCCATATGATATATTTTTAGAATCACAAAAATAGCCCAAGTCCAAGCCCAAAACTATTTTCATGCCCTCGCCTCTAGATTTCTTAATGGGCTTTGATTTAAATCATATAAAGGCCCAATACATTAAAAATAAGCTAATTTCAGCATTAAGCAGTAGACATAAGCTGGAATAAGCTAAATAAAGTTATAGAAATTTTCAGAATATTATTCCTATAACTTTTGTGTAAAAAGGACTAAAAATGTAACGCAAAGTCACGTTAAAGGACTAAAACAGCCAACCGCCCATAAACAAGGACTGAAAATGTAAAAACAGCATCATTAGGGTATAAATTAATATATTATCATATACCAAGCTCAGAACGCTATATTGGACAAGTAGAGGACTATAATTGTAAATTATATATAATAAAGGACTAACGGTGCAACGCTAACGCCGTTAGGGTAAAAAGTGTAAAAACTGGAAAAGGAAAAGGACCGACGTTTTATATTTGACATTCTTATTTTATTTTCCATTTTACGTCACCCCATCACGTCATGTTGCATTTTTATGTATTTCATTTGTTTATTTATAACTTTACGTTAATTATATATATAACGAGATTTTTAAACGATTTAACTATACTTTTCGAGGAAACGATATATTGGTTTCAAAGACATAAAAATAGGATAATATTATGAATAATATTATTTTTGAACTTAAGGCATTTTAAGCATATCATATTCTCACTCTAACGATCAGATCGTTATTCATTCTCATTATCATTTCCACCATTCGTATTAAGTCAGAATCTCAGACCTTCCTTATATTCAGGTCCCGTATTGAAGACGTTCCGTGATCGTTCCCATAATCTTACTTGATATCGTAATTCCACCTTGTCAGATATACTCAAGGTGAGTCGTAGCCCCTACTCTTTTAATACTCGTTTTATACTTTTGGGGGAGATACATGCTCAAATATATTTCATTACTTTTATGAGTAAGTATATTAATAACTTACATGATTCAAATCAAAATCCTAATTAATACTTATCTGATATGGTTTATTCCTTAAGATGTAATATATATCTTACTTGCAAATTGCTTAGTTTGAATACTGAACTCAGATGATAACATTTCCAAATTGCTTATTGTAACATGATACTTGTTTTCACTGTAACATCTTGAATGTTCCCCTTATCTTTATATGTTATTTCCACATTTCAATGGAAATACTTGCTAGAGAAAGAGCATACGTATTTTAGTTTCATCATTACCTTGATATTGCCTAAGTACCCCTTATTGCCAGAAAGTCCCTTTATCATGAGCCATTAATCACTTGTTGTGAAAGCGAATATAGTGAACAGCTTCGAAACCTGTTGGAGGTTGACATCCTATCCCACTAATTACTTGACGGAATGCCTTGGTGGCTAGTCGTATTAGTCGCGATGCACTATATTTGAGTAAAATAGGAATTGACAAATCACCTATTACTCGAGGGCATTATTTTCCATCATTGATTTGATGTGATCACACCGTTTTACGGTACCTTGTTAACGTTTGCGTGTCATGAGGCTTAGGGCAATATCCATAAGAAAATATATTTCTTCAACATATATCTAGATATAGCTGTATAGGTATTTCACCTCGTTACATTAACATCACGAGTTTCACCTCATGCTAGGATTATGATCCTATACTTGAACTTGACTGAATACATATATGATTACTTGTGGTTATACTCAACATCACTCATTACTTGTTTCATCGCTGTTAGCATTTATTACGGTTATTACCTCGTTCTTGAAATCCTTGAAATGAACTGTTCATCAGTACTTAGAACTTATTTCGGATAATCATTTCACCTCTGAAATTATTGAAACTGATTGTTTAATCATACTTGAATTTATTTCAAATATTACTATATACTCCTGAATTCATTGAAATAAATGGTTTTCCATTAAACTCTATGAACTCACCAACCTTTGTGTTGACACTTTTAAGCATGTGTATCTCAGGTAATTAACGGAGCAGGACAAGACACGGAGCGGGCATTTATTACTCTGATAAATTAAAATGGTGTAAAAATCAAATATGTCATTCTTTCAAGCCTTCATACTTTTCATGGGATCTTTAAATCAAATGTTTCATCTTTGTATCAAAAGTATTACTTGAATGACAAATAACTTTCAAAACGCCTCTTTCGAGCCGTTTTCTGTGATTATGACTTCGATCCTCCCCGTAACTCCCTAATTACTTTTCCGCTGCTATATCATAAATTAGGGGGTGTTACACAGTTTTTCGGTAGTCTTTGAAAATTCATATCTTTTAAACCGTAAGTCGTTAGGGGTCGCACCACCCGTCGTTTTGAAGGTAATCGAGTCTAGTTTCATGTAAAAATAGTTTCAAGTTCCAGATATTTATAGATTTTTGTTCGTTCGTTAAAGAGTAGTAGCGGGTCAGTTTTCGGGTAGACTTTTGCGAAAATATTTCACGTTTTTAGTCGTGTCTGGTCACGGGGTGTTTCATTTATGTTTTTATGTAATTTAAAAAACAACATGTGATTCTTCTTAAACATTTTATATTCATAATTTAGAACAACTTTTTCATAAAATATTCTTATAATTTCTTGTTTATAATATATAATAATTTATAGATTTGAATAATATTACAAAGATCATTAAAAAATAGCATTATAGTAGGATCTTAGGATCCCGATCCGATCTTAAGATCACGATCTTGCAAAGATGAAAACGATCCTAGGTAGGATCCCGATCTTGAAAACCTTGGTTATTAGAGTAAAACGAGTTTTTTTTTTTTTTTTTTTTTTTTTTTTTTTTTTTTTTTTAAGCACGTGCAAAGCTCTTTCACAAGAATCATGGGCCTTTCACTAAGGGGGTTGACAATGCATCCCTCACTCTCTCTCCCATCACTCACTCCCATCATTCACTACTTTTTCCATCACTCACCCATATTTTTGTTGGCAGCACATCACTCACCACATCATCACTCACTTCTATATATATATATATATATATATATATATATATATATATATATATTTAAACAAAACTAAAATTTCATTAAAATTAAAAAAACATTACATAATATTACTAAAAAACATAAAATAACTAAATTCCATTAAAATTAAAAACCTTACATAAAATATTACTAGAAAGGGTTGAGATTGGGAAATGAATCGTAGAATTGGGGGCGGTAAACGGGTTGAGATTGAACTCAAGGACGAGATGCGCCCCTCGATACTCGGTTGATTTTTCTAGGATCCATATTTTTTTTTGCTGGCTCCATTTTGTTTTGTTTTTTTTTTTTTTTTTGAAGTGAGTTGCTATTTCTTTTTTGGTCGTGTATTCCCATTGTTTGCAAAAGAGTGCAATATATAAATAAAAAAATATGACCGTTTGGCCTTAAACGGTCGAATAATTCAATGCCCAACGTTCCAATTCTTTCTCATCTCGTGCGTGACCATCTCACGCAAAACCATCCCGTCCCGTGAATTTTTTTGATGGCGGCGGTGTTCCTGTGCCACACGAGTCCCGTGTGGTGCTTTCACGTGGGTGTTGCCAACCCCCTAAAACATCCTTGTCAAATTAGAACTCTCGGACTTTAATTATCATAAACTTTTTTCCACAATTTCTTAACTCATGATTGCATATTTAAAGCGTGCAGAATCATTTAAAGTTTCATAACACACCCACGGTTTTTCTATTCAAATCAATTATCATAAAACTATCATTAATGTAGTAAAAGTTATATAAACTTTGCACATTCTAATTCACTCAAAAAGTATAGTGTTAGTCTAACTCACCACCAACCATGACCCCACACCAACTTTGCACATTTTAAGCCTAGTTATATATCTAAACATGCACAAAAGGTCTTTTTTGTTCGGTTGTAACGAATAGATACAAATCTTGATTGCAAACCAATCACTGGCTTAGGAACCAAAAGACTTGTATTTCAATAGCACAACATGTTGTGTGAGAAGGTACATAACTTTTATTAGTAACTTTTTTTTCTTTTCTTTTTTTTTTTTTTAAAATTAAATATGAATTCTTTTTAGGGTTTTGCTAATTTCTGCCTACCGGGCATTTGTTTAGGTATACATATAAGAAATGTTAGAGTTAATTAATATTAAAATGATGATCAATTACAGTAATTTTAAAGATGAATAAATGATTATTAAATGCATTTTTTGATTTAAAAGGAAAATTTATCTTCTTTAATTGCGCTTAATCCTTTGCCCAGTGGGCATATATTAGCAAAACCCTTCTTTTTATAGAAAAATACAAATAAATTACCAATTATTTCCACAATCATGACATATACATAATAAATGTAAGCATTGGTTATCCGGACGGTCCCAAAAAGGTTCCCCCCCCCCCCCCTTTTTTTTTTTAATTTTGTTTATATCAAAAAGCTATAAACCTGAAAATGCGGAACAGAAAATATAAAGTTTAATAAGGTAAACACTTAAAACTGTCAGAAATACGGAACAGAAACTGACAAGAAACTGTGTTGTACTGAAAGGAAGTGGGAGACAAGGGGAAAAGGACGGGGGGGGGGGGGGGGGGGGGGGGGGCATGTGGGGTCACCCCCGTCCGGTTAACACAACCCTAAATGTATTATAGAAGTCAACATTTACATTAAATAAAGAGTTAAAGCCTAGTATAACCATTATAAAACTTTCTTTCTATTTTCTCACATAAAACCTTCATTACTCTCCATCTTTATCATACATACATCATGGCTCTTAATATCCAACCGGAAAAACAAGATTCATCCATCACTACCAACCATCCACGACCATTAAACACCACCATCCTCCCCATAACCAACCCATCAACCACCACTAATCACAAGAAACTCACTCTCATCCCATTAATGTTCCTAATTTACTTTGAAGTTGCCGGCGCCCCATTTGGTGAAGAACCAGCAGTATAGGCCGCAGGTCCACTTCTAGCTATCTTGGTCTTCCTGGTATTCCCGTTTATATGGGCTATACCAGAAGCCTTAGTGACAGCTGAACTCTCCACCACCTTTCTAGGAAATGGAGGGTTCGTGATATGGGCCCATAAAGCATTTGGGCCCTTTTGCGGATCCTTAATGGGCTCATGGAAATTTCTAACAGGTGTTATAAACATAGCTGCATTTCCAATTCTTTGTGTTGATTACTTAGAAAAACTATTTCCAATATTTGCTTCGGGCTTGCCTAGAACTCTAGCAACTTTGTTGTCCACTATATTTCTAGCTTTTGTTAATTATTCGGGTTTGAATATAGTTAGTTGGATACGCCGCGATAACTCTAGGGATTATTTCGCTTATGCCATTTATTCTAATGTCATGTATTGCAATACCACAAATAAGACCACATAGGTGGTTAAGTATGGGACAAGAGGGTGTTAAAAAAGATTGGAATTTGTTCTTTAATACCCTTTTTTGGAACTTAAACTTTTGGGACACAGTTAGTACTATGGCAGGTGAAGTAGAAAACCCGAAAAAAACATTCCCAAAAGCTTTGTTTTCATCGGTTATTTTAACTTGTTTAGCTTATATAATCCCTTTAATGGCGGTCACGGGTGCGGTTAATGTGGATCAAAGTGAATGGGAATCAGGTTTCCACGCAGTAGCAGCTGAAATGATATCGGGCAAATGGTTAAAAATTTGGATTGAAATCGGGGCAGTTTTATCGGCTATAGGTTTATTTGAGGCACAATTAAGTAGTTGTGCTTACCAAGTTTTAGGAATGGCAGATTTAGGCTTCTTACCAAAGTTTTTTAGTGTGAGATCAAAATGGTTTGGTACTCCATGGGTCGGGATTTTGATATCAACTTTAATCACACTCGCGGTTTCACCTATGGATTTTACAGATATAGTAGCATCCGCAAATTTTATCTATAGTTTAGGCATGTTACTAGAGTTTGCGGCTTTTGTTTGGTTAAGAAGGAAGTTTCCAACGTTGAAACGGCCTTATAAGGTCCCATTAGGGATACCGGGCTTGGTCGTGATGTGTTTGATTCCATCGGCATTCTTGATCCTGATCATGGTTATTGCGACTAAGATTGTGTTTCTCGTAAGCGGCTTGATGACTGTTGGTGCTATTATATGGTACTTTTTGATGAACTATTGTAAGTCAAAGAAATGGTTTGTTTTTGCAAATGATGACGATGTTAAAGATGAGGTGTTATCATCTTGACATTTTCATAAGTGTAGTTTTAATAATTAGGTGGTTTGGTTCTATAGAAAGATTAGTACTCCGTATTTTGTTTAGATGAACTTTGGCATCTATGGAACTTGTACAACATTTGATGCTTTTACTATGTTGATGCTAGCTGTTCAATGGTGTATTTGAGCATAGTTTAGTTTTAAATTATAATGTTGAGTTTGAAATAAGAAAAGGTATTTAGGTCTGTTCTAAACTTCACTCTAAGTATTACCTTTTGTATTGATCAAATTTAGACAAAAATAATTGCTTTTGAAAGTTTGATTATTCGAGTGGCGTTGAGCTACTTTTAGTGTTATCGTTTTGCTTTTGAAAGTTTAATTTCGTTAAGCGCATTTACAAAAATTTATAAGACAATGCATTTAAGAAAAATTAGCACCATGACATAAAATTCCATGGGTAGCCCGGGACCACCCTAAACACCACCCTGGACAAAACACATTTAAGAAAAATCAAAATTTTTAACAAAAACTAACACCATGACGTAAAATTCCATGGGCGTCCACCCGAAACACCACCCTGGTTCCGTCTCTGGTTCCAACAAGACAAGAAACGAACTGTCTACGTATAGGACACTTAACGCACCTAAAATGTCCCATTTTATTCATCAGTATCTCTTTCAGTTATCACCTAGTGCCACACTTTCGGTTATCACGGGATTACAAACTTTAGTAACTTGGTTGTAAATAACCCATGCGATTATTGAGCCAACAATAGCCGCAATAAAAGGCAAGAAACGAACTGTCCATGTCCCAGTCCCGGTTCCTGTCCCGATGCCAATTCCAATACCAGTACCGGTTCCGTTTCCCGTCCCAATAGCAGGTGGTGATGATGTGCTTGGAGTTGTACTGCTGCAAAAGTAGAGAAACCCTAAAGCAATAAAAAAGTAGTGTTTTTTATACTTTACTTTTTTAGTTGGAAACAAAAAACAAATCTATTTAACACAGAAACTAGGTCAACAAGGAAAACAAATACTCCGTACTTATTTAACTATAACTGAAATCATGCATAGCTGGTGTCATTGTCTTGTGCTACTTTTGTCCCACGTCAACGTCAACATAATGAGACCAAACAAACAACTTTACGAAAAGTTTCAAATAGAGCAAGATCTATCTAGTGATAAAAAGTACTTGAAAAGAAAAGGTCTATCTAGTTGAAAAACAGCAATGATTAAGCAGTCAAGCACACAAAGTCTGAAAAAATGTGATCTTTATGCATCAAGAAACAATTCAATGGGGCAAGATCTACATAAAACGATGCTAAAAATGAAAGGTTATTAGTTAGAAAACACACCATGGGCTCCCAGCATTACAAGCAGAAGTTGCACCTGTTTATCATCAAGAAACAACAACAATAATTACATCATTTTAGTGTGTTTGTTGGTGTACACGCTCTACTTCACAAATTAAAGTACAGGCCAATAAAGAAGTAATGATCAAGAAAGTCTTACAAGCTGCAGGGGCAGTTTGGCTAACACTAGTTGTGCCTGCAAAATCACAACTCCATGGGATTTGACCTTTCCTTTGGAAATAGCTGTTCACAGCATAGTCACAGTGATCTTTTACTGTGTTAGGGTTATAACAAGCTCCATCTTGAAGGATTGGAGCACAATCAGCTTCATTTCCACACGCAAAGTCTATGTTCTTTTGAAGAACTGGGTTACTGTGTGCCGCGCCACATGCACAATAAGCTGCACCTGTTACACAAACCACATAAAAAAGGTGGTTACTTTTTGACTCCAAAAGCAAATCTAAGACAAACCCATTTGGTGTAGCTAGATGGTAAAGGTGCAATAATAAGGTGAATTGGTGTTGTATTTGTTGGTTATAGCAATGATGGTAATTGCTGTGGTTTTAAGAGCTGTAGTGACAGAGCTCTTGGTGAGCTTTGTTTTGATAGCTGTTATAGTGGTTGTGAATTTGTATTGTTTCTGTTTGTATAAGGTTTGGGCCTGTCCAAATCTTTCTTCTATTTCATATGATGTACATACTTTGGAAGATTAATATAAGTTTTTCACCTTTTGCAACAAAAAAAAAAAGACAAACCCATTTGAGAACTAGCAGAAAGGAAAAAAAAAGATCTTACTGGAGTAGCCTGCCATTGCTAAAAGAACCACCATGAAGAGCGCAAAAGCAGTCATGGTTAAAGTTTGCAGGGAGAGTGTTATGTGTGTGTAACAATTATGATTTGAGTTGCCCTCATCAAATAATGCATGAGGGAGTGTGTCATATATATAACAAAAGATTACAATCATCACTCCTTATACACATTACTCTTTTTTTTTTTTTTTTTTTTTTTTTTTGGAAAGAAAATACACATATTACTAAACGTTAATAGTGTGACGTGTATTGATGGCAGCCGTACAGGGGTAGTAAAAGTGTTTGAAGCAAGAGTTGATATACCCATGGTATATATATCTTTGTTTCGAGTATATATTAACGGATCTATTTGATCAAAACATTTCTTAAAGGTATAAAATAACTGTTGAGGTATATATGCTCTTTGGTTGGAGCACGTGTGGCTTCTTTCGGATGAACGAGCGACATCCTTCAAGTACCGACACAAGTGACAAACTTGTGTTAGTCTCGCTTTGGGTTTGATCCTAATGACAAGTTCCGGCGTGAGAATGATTAATAGATATGGGACGGGTGGTTAAGCGGTTAATGAAAGTAAATTTGTGTGTAAAATGAGTTAGGTAAACATTAAATGTGGTTGGAGTTATACCCAACCAATACCTCTAAGTGGTGGTGTCATTGATCTTAGGTGGAGTTTATGACATCATTTGCATGTCGGTAGATGTGTATAGATTATAAAGGTAAATTCGACTTTGATAGTACCATAATTATTTGCATGTTACCTACATTATTTTTCTACACCAATTTAACTATAGATTGTTACCTTATTCTAATCTTCTTTTAATCAAGAGTGTGTTAAAAAAAAAAAAAAAAAAAAAAGTTATTCTAATAGTGTAGTTCTGAAAAGGTGTTGTTTTATAAACACAAAATCATTTTAACCAGCATATAAACTCGGATTCACTTAAACCAACATATACACACATTGACTTACAACGTTGCATACCACTTACTATTTTGAGCTCAAGTTTAATTCTCAAAATATAACCTATTTTCAAATATTAATTATGTTTCGCTATAAAGCTTGTAAAAGTTTTTCTTATAAAATAAGCTTCATAGACTTTTAAATTGTAAAGTACTTCTAAGTAGCTTATAAAAAGCTTTAAATTTCAACTAGTGTCCTCTCCATGCATCAACTAATTTGTCATATAAACCTTGTTTAACTTAGAGTGTTTATAAAGGGGTATATATTAAAAAACGTACGCAACTTTACGTAAAATATGGTTTTACGTAGCGAACAATTAATCACCCATATTTTTTATGCCAACTCCTTAATACCCTTTTAGAAACGCATTGTTTAACCTTTATTGCCGGTAGCCCGTATTTGCTTCTTTTGTTTAGTCAAGTCAGAACTCAGAAAACAATGAGACAGGTTAGTCAGACACCCCCTGTAGGGGGTGTGTTGACTTTGTACCGCTGCCGCCACTTGTACTGTCTGCTTTATTGGATTGTACATTTCATAAAATAATAGGTGAGTCCCATGCATGGGGGTGTTAGAATAACACAACCCAAAACAATAAAGAAAAAGTGAAGTTAGGGGCAGTTTGGTTGGGCCCTATGGAATGAAAGAATGGAATTGTTGTTGAAAACAATTGTTTGTTTCGAGATTTGGGTACCGAAATAGTAAATGATACCTTATTTGACAAAACCCTTCTCCCCTTTCTTTTCTCACAATTCCACCGATATTTCTGACTTTTGGGGCCCTCTTGGTTTCTTAGCCACACGAATGTGTACCTTTCTTTTATTATTTCATTTTTTTTTTCTATTTTTAAATAATTTGTTAATTTTTTATATAATATTTAGTTTAAAAATTAAATTTATTTATATATAATAATATATTTTCTTTCTCCTACTTTTTTCTCAAATCTTTTTCACATCTTTCAAACCTTTCCCAAATCCGAATCCAATTCCATTCCCACTTACGAACCAAACGCACCCTTAGATGAATAGAAAATTAAAACGTGGCAGATGCGGGGAGAAAAGGAATGGAAAAAGAAAAGGTGTCAGATATATGGATAAAACTAACCAATTTCTTATAAATTAACTTCTTTGAAATGAATAAAACTACCTAAAGCATGATCTTACAAATGATTTGAATCAATCTACACCTTCTAAATATTTACAAATTAAGTACTAATATTTGAAAGAGTAAAATTATTCATATGAATAATTTGATATATAGATGATCATCAAAATGTTGTTGCTGCAACGAATAATAACCAGACAAAAACTCTATATGAGGACAAATCTATTTTATAAAAGTAGCAATCATCATTACTTTTGTTTAGTCAAGTAGATGCGGGGAGAAAAGGAATGGAAAAAGAAAAATATGGATACCCCCTGTCCCCTGATACCTTCAACCAAGCGAACCCTTAAATCTACATTATTTTTCTACACCAATTTAAGTATAGATTGTTACTTTATTCTAATCTTCTTTTAATCAAGAGTGTGTTTTGAAAAAAAAAAAAAGGTATTCTAATAGTGTAGTTCTGAAAAGGTGTTGTTTTATAAACACAAAATCATTTTAACCAGCATATAAACTCGGATTCACTTAAACCAACATATACACACATTGACTTACAACGTTGCATACCACTTACTATTTTCTCAAAATAGCTCAAGTTTAATTCTCAAAATATAACCTATTTTCAAATATCTATTATGTTTAGCTATAAAGCTTGTAAAAGTTTTTCTTATAAAATAAGCTTCATAGACTTTTAAATTGTAAAGTACTTCTAAGTAGCTTATAAAAAGCTTTAAATTTCAGCTAGTGTCCTGTCCATGCATCAACTAATTTGTCAAACATAATTAGCTAATAATCTTCTCTATCTGATTTTGATGATGGGTGGTTATTATTATATTACATGTAATTATGTGAGTTACTAATGTTGAATACTTTGGACGGTTATGGTATTTTAAAACATGCAAAACTATTGTCCCACTCTGCATTGACAATAAATTTCATGGTATATGTCTCACACTCCCACTTTTAGTTCATGGTATATGTCCCATTTTGTATGTACTCTCTGCATACATATATTATGTACATGATATCGCAGTTGTAATTTTGCAAAGAATACTACTCCATTTGTCTTGTACGGAGTACTAGAGTTGATTAATATAAAATATCTAAGGATGGACATATACAATAGGGTACACCTACCTTAAAGGGTAGCTCGTGAGTTTGACCTGAAACACGTGTTTTTGAGTTGAGTGAAAAACATGAAAAATGAAGTGAATCAGAATTTAGTGCATATCATGATAGCTGTTCCAAAAATATTCAGTAAAGCATCAAAAAATCCACCACATGTGATCAGTATAGTAAGACTTGTAGTGTAAATATGTGTATACTTGTATTGCAAAAAAACACAAAAATTCCAATGTCACATATTACGGGTTGATTTATTTAAAATCAAAACTTAAAATTAGCTTACAAGTCCGTGAAAACAAATTTACCACAATACTTAACAGAATTGGTAATTGATGGAGTTACTTCTATAGTGCAATGTATAATCTCATTTGGCAAAATCTATACTTGTTTTTAAGAAATCAACTATTGATCAGTCGAGATTCATTAGAAAATTAGCTCACTAAGAGCATTAACAGATTTTCAGCAAATACTCAAATTATCTCCATCTTTGTAGGCCAACTAATTGAAGTTTTAGTGTTAAAATTAATCTTCATTTGAAAAATGTCCTGTGCACAAATGTGAAAGAAAGGGAAAAGTACCTGTATTGCCGAAAGAATGTCCATTTGTTCTTCACCAATGGCGCTATCTTTTCTTCTAAGCAGAAAGGCCAATCATAAACAGTAGGAATTTCCGTCTCTCTGATTCCCACTCGAAGTCTCTTCTCCGCTCCAATTTACTTTTACTTGTCCACTTACACCTATTGTGACTCATGAAGAAAACACTTTTTTATTCGGGACTGCGTATTATACTGTTAGCACCGAACAAATAACACGTACCAGCACATAGTGGAAAATATGGAAGTACCGTCCATGATGCGTACTGTACTGTTGGGTATTCTGGTCTTCCTGAGGTCCCATTATGACACTCTGTCAAACAAAAACCAAAGAACTCAAATCTTGCTCTATATGGGAGTGAGTAATTTAATACTTTTACTTGTCCACTTATATCTATTGTGACCCATGAAGAAAACCAAAGAACTCAAATCTTGCTCTAACACTATCAATAAAGTTATCACTAAATTCAGTAACTGTTAAAAAAACATAACCAAAGTAGTAGCCTCAAAGTTAGCACATTTGCACACTTAGCAAGGGTTAGTTTCAATGCTATATAGATTGAACTTAGCAATGATAACTCTGATGAAAAGTGTTAATCTCCACACCCTATATTGTGCTGAAATTTAGACTTATGCTCACCTAACTACATAACTGAATATTGTACCATGTGTAATCAATCTAAAATCAGAATTCCAAATTTAGCTGGATACACTTCCGCCACCATGCAAGAAAGACAGCGAGACTCTTGGTATGATTCAAATAAGTTTAAGATGTTGATCGTTAACCAAATTGGCACTAAATCGTGTGATTTGGTAGTTTCTACTTCTGCGCGCTGTTAACGGGCAGGGTGAGGAATACATACGACTTTTTAAGAATGTTAGGTAACTTAGTAAAACTATATTCATATGATGGCTTAGGGGAAGCAATATACTGGAAGCAAAGAAGCATAGAGCCTATAGAATGGAAAATCATTCTTATAGTCCAATAACTCAACAAAAAAAAACTAATTCAACAAAAAAAAAACTATAGTAACTTTTTTCAAATTTTTGGAAAACTTTAGTAACCTCCGGATGTATTAACCCTTTGTAATACTAGATATACACATGATATCACAGTTGTAATAATATTTTGTCAAAGAATACGCTATATAGTAGCTTGTCTTATACTAGAGTTGATTGATATAAAATATTAAAGGATGTGCAAATATAATGAATTGGAGCTTTGGTTAAAGGTTGAGGTCTTATATATACCTATAAGGATAGGTCGTATGTTCGAATCTTTTGTCATTGATTCAATTTTTATTTTATTTTTTTTTTTTTTTTTTTTTTTTTTTTTTTTTTTTTACAGTTGTTACCGGGCGAGGATGGAGCGGTTTGGGGCGGTTTTTGGTTAAAACCAAACCTGAACCGAAATCTTCGGTTTTTGAAAATTGCAAACCATTTAGTTTCGGTTTTTCCGGTAGTTCTCCTTAAATCAGTTCGGGTTTGGTTTCTTATTGGTTTTTCTTTTTTTGCCTCGATTTACCGATAAATAAACTAGCTAGTTATTAACCATCGTAACTCCTAACAGATTTCATTATTATTTTGTTCTAATTTCAATCAATAAAAAAATAATAACTAGCAAGTTTCCCATCAAACATAAAAATTATGTTTTCAAACAACTTCATTCCAACGAGATTAATACTATCATAACATCTAACAATCAAATAAAGTACGAAATAACAATATTAAAATCCAAAGAAACATAAAATGCAACCCTTATCATATTAAACAATTTTTGCATAAACAAAAATCATAAGGTTATTGCTAGCAAAACCCTTTATTTTAAATATTTTAAAAATAGATAAAAGTGGGGCCGCCCCAAACAATCAAGTAACTACGTTTGACTCGATAGTCAAACTATAAAGTCTCTTATGGGAACCCAAGTCGCTAAACGATGGTCAATCTGTAGGATGAATCTTGCTCAATGTTGAGGTTATGGTAACACAATATCATCTTTTTATTAACCTAGAACTGAAAAGTATTAGCCATTTTTATAACTAACAATGGCCTATATCAAAGATTTTTAATAAATACATGTGTTATTTATGTCTTTTTATAACGTGTCAATTTGTAATAGTAACCTTAACAATCCATTTTTTGTGCTACTTTGTTAGATTCTAGAATCGTAAGAGTTTTATCACCCAAATAAATAGATATGTTCATGATATTACGGGTGTAATATTTTGCAAAGAATTTGCTAGTGGCAATTTACTTGTCTTGTTCCAGATTTGATTGATATAAGGCTAAACACAGTAAGGGGATGGATTGACTCTCATTTTATCCGTCACGTCAGCTTTCTCTTTCCGGCGATTGGTTGCCACAGAAAGACAACCTACAGTACAAAAAAAATACCTCACAAAAATACCTTTTATATTTAATAAATATACACACAACAGACAATCGATTATCGATCGCTTACACGACCCCAATCTCCCCTACATATGCGATTGATCGATTCCCCATTTCCCCACACTAAGAATTGATCGATTCCTGAAAGTTGGTAATCACTTTTTTTACTTCTTTTTTTTCGGTTTCTCTTTTGTTGCTATTGGTAACTATAATTATTCTCATTCTTTTTATAAAAAGAAATTCAATTTTTCTTTTATTGTTATTGGTAGTTATAATTATTCATCGTCATACTAGCCTCGTCAATCCATGTAACTAAAATGTACTAAACAAAAGTAATAAAACAACACAACAAAAAGGCTTCAGTAATTGTTGAAATTATTCATCATCATACATATATAAACCATTGATGATAGTTGTAATCTTAAGACAAGTGATTTATTGAACCATGTTTCCAATTGCTTGTGCTCTTTCTCGTTTTTAAACAAGAAAATTATTACGAGTACTTTTTTATTTTTATTTTTTAAAAGGAAGACATTTCTTGCTTCGGGTTTTAAAAATATGCAACTCCCGATATTTAACACACATTAGTAAAAGCATTAGTCGCATCCTATTACTATTAGTCAAATAAGTAGTATTTATAGAAGTGAGTTATGGATACAATGATGTGTTGAAATTTGCATTATCCTTGACATAAATTATTAACGTTTTTGATAACTAACGATGGTCTGTAACTCTATATCAAAGAGTTTTACTGCATACATATATTATGTACATGATATCGCAGTTGTAATTTTGCAAAGAATACTAAATGGTAATTTGTCTTGTCTAGAGTTGATTGATATAAAACATTGAAGGATTGACATATAGGGTATGTTTGGCACAAGTAGGAGCTGGAGCGGGTCGCTGGAGCTGGTTGCTGGAGCTTTTTTTTACATGCTAGTACAACTAGCATTTCATTTAGTAGCTTATTTTTTTAACAAGCTCCTTCAAGCCGTGTCAGCCAAACGAGACTTATTTTCAATGGTAGCTTATTTTTCTAAAAAAATAAGTTCATGCTACGATAAGCTCTGATAAGCTCGTGCGCCAAACATAGCCATAAAATAGGTAGGAGCTTTGCTTAGAGGTTAAAAGCTTTATATCCTTAAAGGGTAGGTCTTGAGTTCAAACCTCCAAGCAAAGTTTTCCATTTTTTTTTTTTTTTTTTTTTTAAAGTTCTTGGTAAGTATCTATATTACATATAAAAGAAAATTCTTTAAAAAGAAAAAGTGGAAAAGTGGAAAAATTAAGTAAACTATTTATTGAAACATAATTTTTTATTACTTCCTCCGTTCCATATTAAATGACTTGTTTGACTTTTTAAGGTCTTTCTTTCTCAACTTTAACCTTAAATATTTTTGTTTGTGTAATATAATATTTGATACAAAATATATGAATGAATTAAGTTTTAAATGTATTTTCATTGCGTATAATTTTTATCAAATACTATATAACACAAGTAAAAATATTTAAGGTAAAAGTTGATAAAGAAAGACTTGAAAAGTCAAATATGAACATTTAATATGGGACGGAGTGAGTACTATTTTCGTTTATAACTGATCTTATTTTCATTTAGTTTAAATAGTGTTAGTGTTTAATCAATGTTTTGAAAACCGGGTCTCTAATCGACCCGGTCGAGTCACCGGGTTACCGGTTCAGCCGGTTTGACCACCGAGTCAACCCGGTCTTTCACAAAAATTAAATTTATATATATTTGGAATGATATAAAAAATATATATATATATCTCAAAAACCGGGTTGATCCGGGTCACTTCAAACCCAGAGGGTCTAACCCGGGTTTCGAAAATATACAAACTAATTTAATTTTACCCGTTTTTTTTGCCAGAACCGCCCAGGTTGAACCGGGTTATTTTTCGTTTATAAACCATAAACTTTTTTTTTATCACTACAACAATCTGCCACTATAAAATTTCGTTGTTATGCACGGGTACTCGTCTAGTTTATAAAATTGAGTCATGCATACCATGAAGTGTTGAAAGTATGGCTGAAGTGTTACAAATATAAATCCTTCAATCATGGAAACATTGATATACAAATGGAAATACAAACAAAGATTGATATTTTGTTCACACATAAATGTCACAAACATTAAATCCTTAGTAAGAAAGATGGACAGTCAGCCTAAGCAACGACTCGACACAATTGGGCTACACAAGTCGATATCGTAAACATTAAATCCTTATTTAAAAGATGATCCATTTTGATAAATACCATGTCTTGAACATGCAACTTTCAGGGTTACATTCTGTTGGAATTTAGATTTCTTGACATTCAAATAAATAAATAAACATCAAAGCACGTAATAGCGGAAGCAAGGATCTAATTTAACACATAATAGTATTACCGAATATTAAATAAGAAACTTACCTTTAAGATCTTAGCTAAACAAAGATCAATTCTTCTTTCTCCTTCACTTTAACAATCAAACGGATTAACGTGGAACCCCTTACCTTTTAGTTCCACAATCCAAAATTAATATCTAAAGTAAGATATTAACGAGTTCTCGTACACACGTACTATTAATCGGCTAACGAATGATGCTAGTGATTGAACACGGTTAACCAAACTAACTTTGTTAACAAGAAAGCCAAAAATCGATCCAACCTTAAGGTTAGAACCGATCGGTTTTGCTAAGAGGGAAGGAGGAGAATTTTAGGGTTTTGGTTACAATGCACTAGTCAAAAACCAAAGACCCTTGGCATTGTATTTATAGTGAATTGGTAGCTTGTTCACCAAGTTGGTCGATTAGGGTTTTATTCCCCTAAGGGCCGATCGGCCTAAGCTAAGGTTTAGGGGTTCTAGATCCTTCTAATCCCCTTATTTCACTAATAGTCCTCCCACTATTTACATAACGACCGTTAGTCAATTCGGTTAATTACTTAACGTTCGTTATCTTTCATTTCGTGTCCAAATAATTAAAATACATAACTATTATATATATTAATTATTTACGTTAGTCATTCATACGTAAAGTGTGCAATCCCTCAAACCCGAGTTCGAATCTAGTCATACACGATAATATTTTTCCATTAAAACTCTAACAGCTCCCACTTGGAAATCTATTAAAAGTGTAATGACATTGGTTAGCGTCTAGCAACACGCCAATGCCCCCAGAACAACTCGGGTGGTGGTTCTCCTGGAAAAAACCATTCGATGATTCATCATCATACTTATCCTTTTGCTTCTAATACTACATTAATAAAGATATGGATCTAAGTCATTCTTTATTAATAATTCTGTTTCTCGTTTTTATGATTAAATAAGATTACCAAATCTTCTGAACCATTCAGGGGAGATCTTGGGTGTGGCCACACAAACATCTTACCAATCCTACGAGGGGCCCAGTAGTATTAAACTCCAAACAATTTGAAGGAACAAATTCTATCTTGACTACGAGCATAACTCATGCACTTCGCAACGCTTCTGAAAACAATCCTTATAGCTACCAGTTACGTATAGCGGTAGATTGAATCACAGAAATGCACTACATGCATGACAGTTATCTGGCATCTCAAGTCTGAGGATAACTATATACTCATGATTTACTTGATGACAAGATCCATAAAGTAAACTCATGTCGGCGGGATAAATTCCTATATGTGGAAAACTAGAAGGGGGGGTTGAATAGTTTTACGTCTTTTTAATTTTATTATGAAAACTTTTGTTTACTTTTTAAAACTTTGATTCGATCTTATGTGAATTCAACTCTTGAACAATATGAACAAATATAAGTAAATGTAAATAAGTAATGCAAGTAAAGTAAATGAAATGAAATGAAAGATAGAGATGGAAAGATCAAACCACAACACAAGGATTTATAGTGGTTCGGCTACAAGGACACCTTCCTTGCCCTACTCCACTCCCCGAGTCACCTACTCGAGAGTTCTCTTCACTATGTCAACAAACTCCCTTATGGCGGAGAAAACCTTACACAACTTTCGCTTACACCGGTTTAACGACACAAAGCTAGATGTCGGGTTCTAATCGTAGCTAGAACCAATCTCACAACTTCTACACGACTTATTCACAACTTCTTCACGACGGCTTCACGACTTCTTCACGATGGCTTCACAACTTCTACACGACGGCTTCACAACTTCTACACTACTTCTTTACAACACAACTACTTACTTACACTTTGATCTACTAATTACAACTACACAACACCTTATCAAATACTTTACACAACTACACAGTTATATGAATTAAACTATAATACTTCTTCTCTAGTTGTTGAAGGAGTATTCTTCTTTTGCACTTGGATGATGGAAGCTTGGATCACTTAGAAACCAAAGCTTAAGAATATATGATCAAAGGTTTTTAGAAAGGATTTAGAAAGATGAGAAGAGATTTAGAACAGAAGGTTTGGGGTGCAAAAGGTGAGGAAAAAGTCCAGGAATGAACCAGTATTTATAGGCAAAATCTGACAGCTGGAGGAGCGGGGCGGTCCCCTTAAATAGGTGGCCGGTCCCCTTAATTATTAAGGGAACCGCCTAGTAAATTAAGGGGGCCGCCCAAATCCGAACGTTGCTCAGATTTGTCTTTTTGCGGGGAAGATTTTTCTGGAACATTTTTGCCATTTTTTGTTAAAAATTTGAATTCATAAATTTATAATGGATTAAACATTTTTATTAAATACCAAAAATGATTTTCTAAAAGATATAAAATGTTTGTGTCATTTTAAAAAATCAAGTGATAAAAAAAAAGTTCATTTGATCATATAATGCATTAAGCATTTGTTTATTCATACCTTAAGTGATTGAGTTGTTAAAATAGATATTTACAACTAAATACTTGTTTACGTCATAATCTTTCATTTAATGATTTTACATTTTGTGATTATCAAAACGTAGAGATATCGAAAAATATTAATAACGTATTTAGGCATTATTTATATCAACACTATACTCAAACAATTTGAATATCATGTGAAATTGGCATGACAACGCATCAATATACTTTCAAGTATATTATACCAATACTCAGATTTACCTTAATTCAATGATATTCCTATATCATTAATTGGCAACGGACAATTTAGAATATATAAATATATTCAAGGATACTAGCAGGGTACCCGCGCGATGCGGCGGCGGGTACCCTGTAACTATATTTTGCGAGTAAATTTTTTGGAAGTCGGATGTTGTCACAAATTAGTAGAAGACGGTGCATTAAGTTTCATTACAATTACTATATATATTAAATACCAAATGAAACGACGCCGTTCGATGAACAGTACCCTTGGCCCATTTACTTCGTCAGCCCATTGTACGCGTTAGTCCATGGCCTGCGTTTCCGGTTCGTTGATGATGATGATAAGATAAAGGCAGAAACATAGATCCAGCCAAAGCTAGAACGTTCCACAAATCACTACTGCTGCTGATGATGATCGAAGGTTAGTTATCTGTTTTAGTTTTTTGATTTTCATATACACTTTGCTTTCAATTTTGGGTTTTGTTATGATTAGGGTTTTGTTACAATTAGGGTTTTGTTATAAAATTTGGGGGTTTTGTGGAATGATAATGTGTGATGACTTTTTCGGGTCTTTGGGATTAACTTTTGGGGGAGATTATTTGATTACTTGGATTGTGTTGAATATGTTTTGGGGGTTTTTAAATTTTGGCTATGGGTGCTGTTTTTTAAGGCTAGGATTACTTGGATTTGGGTTTATAACATTACGGTTGTAGATGTTGTTGAATGCTACATATTTAGGGGGTGTTCGGATTAGTAGCTTATTTATCCCGCCTTGACCTTATTTGCTTCTAGAAAAAAAAATGAGCCTGTAAGTTTTTGATCAGTTACTGATTTTGATATATTTTGATAAAATTTAGTCTATTTGTGCAGGTGTTTGATGCGCAATTGAGACACACTTGATGGTATTTTGATGGTTCCTGATAGGTAATTAGCAGTATGCAGATGATCAGGAGTTAGAACTATTGATAACAGTAGCTTTAATAATGTGGTTGTTAATAGAAGCCCTCTTTATGAGAACGTTAACAAAAAGGAACTAAATGCCATAATTTTAGCGAACTTCGTGACATTTTAATATGCTTTTTTTTTGTGTTTGTCAGATTTAACTTTTTGTTTTGCTGGAATATTTAGGCAAATGCCTGGAATATGTGGGATGGGAGTGCGACTACATGGAATGACATAAGCAGTAGCAATCTACTCTCTTAAATATTTACTTTTTTTTATCAACACAATATTTTGATTTTTATGTTAATGTTATACGCAGGCCTTACTTAGAATTCTCCGTTGTGGTGGACCTATACAACTCGGGAGGATGTCCGCAGTCTTTTGCAGCAACAGGTCAGGGCCTCTCGAAGAAACAACCAAAAGCTGATTCTACACCCGACCATAATGAATAAAAAGGTATCTGCTTTTTTCTTTAAAAATTCTTTCTTCTTGATGTTTTAGTATTGTTTTGTGTTTCATCTGAGGTGTCGGTTGATGAAACCCCGTTAATTCGGCATACCATGCTCGCTGTAGTGACAATGGTCGTCTCACACGATGCAGCGGGAGTGGTTCTATCGCAATTCCTGTTACTATTAACCCTGCTCATACACCATTGTGTCATCCAAGTATAGGTATTGTATGCGGGTTTAATTGTTGCCCTCTTTTTTTCTATACGGTTACTGATACCTTTTTGTTGTATAGGTATGCATACTGTCAGAGAACGACCGGAACGTGTCTCTCAAAGAAAGGCGACTTAGTGTGAGTGACTCAAATTCTTTTTATAAAGTTCAGACGCGCAACAATAGTATTTGTTTTTCCTTTTTGCTTAGTAATTGACAGATGTTGTTATGTTTATTCTCTATGTAGTTGTATTTGACACGTACAATATTTGTCCGGGTTTATAAAAATAGGTGAACCTTATAAGTTGGATATTATTTAATAATTAAAAGAAATGCAACCAGATCCTGCAATAATGAGACTACACATACTGGAAAGAGGCAGCGTTCAGAGGTTGGGATAGTTATTCGTGAACCTGGGGATGTACAACACTCTCAAGTGCCAGTGGTTTCGCACCGATATAATGCCAGGTTGTATTGGGTTGTCGGCTTCTCACCAATCGGCCGCCACTTATTCAGCTGTTCCTGTTTCTCCTTTTTCAAGTATAATTCCTGTTGGGAGTTTCGGTTATGGTTAGTATTATTGCGATTCTGTGTTTCCTATATTTTGTATCATATATTCTTTTGTTATTTCTTAGTATTTATGTGTTGCTGCTACTTTCAGGTCATGCTTAGTTGGGGCCGATGTTGTTAGACTTTGGTACACAAAGTCCCATATATGGATTCAGGCGCATGTACATCGTCTGCCAATACGTATATGGAAAAAAAGGTTACTTGCTTTGAGGCTGCTATTGATGATTTTTGTTTGAAACTATTGTGTTCACTTATAAGAATGTTACCAGTTTCGACTTTTAATCAATGTGGTTATGTTTAGGTGTTAAGAGTGAAAAGTATGATTTTGCACAATATATGGTTACATTTTTTCGACGTGCGTTCCTTGCCAGGGCAACTGGAATTGTGGTTGCAGCCCAAGCAAAATGAGCTCCAATGTTTCGTAATGGTAGTAATTAGTTAAATTTTATTATTTATTATGACTGTGGATTTATTGTTGTTTTTCGGATAGAATTTAAATCGTAGCATTATCGTTGTTGTGGCAGAGTCGATGGAGTAGTGTTCACAGGTTTGTCGACATATTGTTGATCGAATTTGTTGTTCGACAGGCAAGGAAATTGCTGCAGACTGGTAGGAAGAATATCTTTTACTTTGGTATAATGCTTTCAGTGGTATCTTTTCCCTTGCAGTTTGCTTACATTTTTATTAGTGCTGATTGCAACTGATATGCAGGCTGTTGTGTTGCGTCGGCTTGGTGATTTTATCGATTATGGAAGGATGTTGCTCCATGACGTGGTAAGTTGAAGCTCCAATACTTCAGTTATTAGATTTGCAACTATTTTAATCGCACTACACCTCAAATGCAAACATTTTATCTTTTTGGAAATTTCTGTCGAAAGTCATCTGAAATGTATTCGGATAAGAACAGCAAACACCGCCTTCACCTTCCTCAGCAACCTTCTTTCAAATCATCTTCGGAAAACACCGGTTGAAACATCTAATTCGATTACCACAACTCTTTGCACCTCAGTAGGTCTATTAACTTATCTTTTTTTTTTTTTTTTTCCTTATCTTCTTGCAATCTTCTCTGTGTAATTATGTACCTTAGTGTTTCTGGACTCGCCGTGCTATTTTGTGTTAGTAGCTAGCCATCGTTCTAACCTGGTACGTCAAACCGAGGTGGGTTGCAGTAGTTATTTGGGACTGATGTCTCCATCTTTATATTAGGACTGCTGTCACATGTGATTAAACAACCTGGTGTCTCCTGTTTGTCGAAACATTTACTTCGATTACCACAACTCTTGCTGTGACAAATGTAACGACGGACTGTGGCGTTGTATAAGCTATCACAAATCATTTTAGGGAAGAATAATGATTGTTGATTGATGGGTGTTTAGTTGTAAACAGATTGGAATAGAAATTAGGTGCTAGGAATGTGTAATTTAACTAATTTGTAAATGAGTTCATTTATGGAGAATCTTTTGTCCTAATAGCCTTACTATTTCCAATAGCGGTCAAGAACATGAAGAGGCCGACAAAAATATTTGAATTTGTTTGGTTTTGCTACATTGAAGCATTTATTCTTTATTTTTACTAACATCTGGTATTTTACTCAGGTAATAAGTTGGCGTACCCGTCTGTTACTGTTAGTGGTTAAATGGATTTACCACATCCATTGTCATTGGCCTCTCACATGGGTATTGGTGAAGGCCAAATCAATGGAACCTTCGTTGCTACTTCGATGGATGTCGACAACTCATTACATTGTAAGTCGGGTGTTTCTCGCGGGCATGTTACTACGATTTGTCTGCATTTTTTTTTCTATATGTTTTTTTTTTTTTTTATTCTAGGACTATGCTAGCAGAGAATATACGTATGATGCGTACACTCATTTCATCGCTATACGTTTACGTGTACATTAAGAGACTTCCACCGTCCCTATGACACAACTTCTGTTGCGAAAGAAGTATTCCATATTTCTGTTTCCATGTGCTACCAATATGTGTGTCGCACCCAGGTAAATGTACACTAGGCAAGCTCCCGGTACATGCAAATACCATGCATTCGTTGATTATAATAGCGTGACCGCTACTATTACCATGTATTAGTATTAGCCCCATTTCTGGTAATGTATTAGGATCATGGTACCTGCTAAAACACTTGATCTATGTATTATGTTACTCTCTACGTGCAATATTCCCTTTTAATCTTTTGCTTTATCAGTTGTATGTTTACATGTATACCAGATGCGTCTTCCCAATGTTAGGCTTTGCATTTATATGTCTACCTTCATGTTGGTCTCATTATTAGTTACTATTTCTGTAATATGTTCATTGGTATGAGGCAACGGATGGCAGCTGGGCATTTGAGAAGGACGGGGTAAGACGGTTAGCGGTTTCCCCTTCGTATAACGAAGCACGAACTCAAACAATCATCGGGTTTTTGAGTGGTCGCGCTTGCAGTTGAGAGAAGTTGACTTGGCTTTCTGTGTGAAAGAAAAACCTTCGGACAAATTTTGAAAGTAAGTCACTAAGCTGCTTGGAGTTGGAAGTGTTGATAAGTTGGAGTTTAAAGCCATAAAAGAATGATGAGCAGCAAGTTTTAATGGATCTGTTATTGTATGCATTTATAACATTTCTGTATATGTCCACAAACTGGTGTTGTATGTATTTGCTATGAATAAAAATCTACTAGAACCAATTATCAGTGTTAAGACATAATTCTTATTTTAATGGCCCAATGTCTTACGGATTTTGTTGTGTACTCAATTTCTGGGTGTCTTAGAGATGTTCTGTTGGCGCCTATTTAGAATTGCTTATTCTTTCCATATTTTCAGTCTATTGCTTTGCAAAACACTACCGTAGCAACGCGCGGGAATAAGAAAAAGATATGAAAAAAAAAATTTTGTTACTTACCAACAAAAAAAATTCCAATCTCAAATTAACGAAAAAAGTAACCAAACTAAACAGAATAAACAAACACTCAATGGCCCTAATACCGACTAATATTTGTACATTTCCCTAAAAAAGATATAACCTTATAAAACCAATTCTTATTGAACTATCTATGGTATAAAACAAAAACAATTTAAAGATAACGAAAAATTCTCAAAAAAATAGCAAAAAAATTCCGTAAAAAACTCGCGAGGCCGCAACGCGGCCGACCGGAGCCAGACTCGTTACAATTTATACTAATATAAATTTACATTTACTAATCACTAAATATGATAATTTATTTTAAAAATATATGTATCATATCGAATTTTTAAAAAGTATTTATGTAAGAAATTATTTTACCAATATACACCAGTTTATTTTTTAGTCATGCTTATATTTTATATACGTAAATATCGACCATAGAAGAGTAGAATGAGATTCTTTCATTCGTTATCACCCCGTGATGAGAACACCGTAAGCCGCAATTTGATCAGGTAGTCATGATCGGATAGCATGTGATCTGGCTGTTAAAGTTACAAAGTTACTAATTAAATAACATGGATAAATAAATAAATAAAGACAAACGTTAAAAATCATGTACATGTATATATTTTTTGACTTGGGCCTATAAACGCTTTTGTTCGTTTTGGCTTAATGATTCATAACCCACCAATTAAAAAAACGTTTGCTGGCTATTTAAATATTAGGTTTTCAACTGTTTATGAGTCGGGCGACGGTCGGCCGCGTTGCGGCCTCGCGGGTTTTTTGCTATTTTTTGAATGTATATATGTTTCTGAATATATAACTATGTAAACCGTTGAACATAAACATTCAGAGAATCATAATCATAGTAACTTTTACAATACCTAAATTTCTAGCTCTGGTTGTACATGAACATTCAGTAGCGTTCAGATTGGATTCAAACAGATTGGATTCAAACAGCTTCTTCCCAAAGAACAATGATGAAGTTACATAGTTCTCATTTTATCTGACCATCTTATTTTACCAAGTAAAATAATACTTAGAATGCATACCATGCTTTTGCAGTGAATAGTTAAGATCCTAATTTCTGTGTGCCAATTGGTGTGTTGCTCCTCCTACTTATACGTAGCTTTTGCACATCCTTCTTTTACCTGAAGAACAACGAAAGAAATGGCTTATAACCATACCATGGTTGATTAAAGTATGTTCTCGCATTGACAAACAGTGTGAATATTATTTACTGTAAACCAACCTATATAAAAATTATCAATTTTTTCGCCGTATTTCCAATTAAGAACACACCAAACTACCATGTTGACCGCATAGAGGGTTTTATATTGATACCTTTGGTCCTTCTGTATCTGGTTCTGCAGTGACGACACTCTTGAGTGCAATGTTGACAAACCTGATTGCAACGACCAAATCGCCTATACTCTCTTGCAGGACCTGAACAGAAACCATTTGAGCATTTACTACGACCCAAAAATACCAGAATAGACAAAAAAAAATTCGTGCGGAAAACAAAAAACAATGCTATAACCTGTTCTAGTTGACTGAAAAAACGCTCTATCAACCGGGTGTTCGAATCCAACAAAACTATTGGCCGCACACACAGGACTGGTCACTGCATGAAGAACAGTAGAATTAACAACACACATTTCTTTGAAGGCGAATATATGATACGTGTTATGGATTTTGATTTTAACACCTTTTCCGTAGAATGAAAGTAAAGGAGTAGACCTTTAATCTAACTTCTAATTAAATATTTATTTATCACCATCAAGTAATTATACTTTTACATCTGAACACAACTTGTTGTTGTTTAACTAAAAGCTATATTTTTATTTATATATGTTGTTTTCATAAAACGTCACGCTATAGTTCTATTGTTGTAAGCTATAACTAATTCCTATTACCACCCATTTCATTTCTGTCTTTGTCTAAGATATTAGACACTTTACTTGATGCATGTCGGTTAGTGTAACGGCCAAAAAAAAAAAATTTATTTACTGGCATATATTCAACAAAACACTATGAAATATATGTTAAAATTTAAATACCATAACAATTATATAAATAATTCCTACATCATCAAAGCACATAGCAGAAGCATAAGTTCAATATTTAACACGTAAGAGGTGGACATAACGGCTTGCCTGTGTCGGTCTGTGGTCCTATAGAAGGCTGCAAATTGGTTGTTTGCAACAAACATGGTTCTGTATTATTAGAAAAAGGGCCTGCATAAAAATCAAAGCATCAAGTAATGATAATGGACAGCCATCAACAACACACAACAACAATTACGGGCATCAGAAAATACCGTGCAAAGAGTGAATAGCATGCGGTTGAAAATCTAGAACCATCGGGCAAGAACCGTTTCCCGGCACAGCTGCTACGATAGTTACACAGTTGATGAGACAAACAAAAAAGCAAGACTTTAAGAACCACAAAAAACAGAGACACAGCACACACCTGAATGCGTCAAGACAGAAGGACCGGCCCCTAGACAAACAACAACATAGTTATCAGCAACACATACGTTCAGTTGATGGTACAAACAATACAAAACATTCTGTAAAAAAAAAACGGATATCACGACTCGCCTATCTGAGGGTCTGCTTCCGTAAATTTCTGCGAACCCGGTGTTGCAGATTCGTTTATTGGAGGATAGAACGAATTCGGTTGTCTGTTATTAAAAGCACGACCTACGTAAAAAGGCAAAGATTGAGTCGTGACAATGGGCAGATGATAACAGCACACAAACACAATAACAGCCGGCATCAAATACCTTCGAAAGAGTAACCAATATGCGATTGAAAATCTAGAATTAGCGGGGTAGAGCGCCTCCCCGTTACACTTCCTGCAACGGTTATACACATGCTGAGACCAACAGAAACACAATATTTTAAAAAACATGAAAACCAAAACGCAGAACACACACCTGAACATGGGGGTTCCCCAGCTAAAAGACGCAGACAATCGGGTGCGGTATACGTTGCAAACGAATACAAACCGCAATGACCAAGACCACCTTCCAAGTCTTTTAAATGGTTTTCAAAATCTGCCGGACGATGCGTTGTTCGTGACTCAAAGTCAAGAACCAACGGTCCAGACAACGTAGCTGCAACATAGAAAAAAAGATTCAAGAAGTTTATAAACAACATTACAAAAGAATTAAATAAAGGTATGAAAGCATTCTCAACAAATAACCGTGCGATCAACAGTGGCAGCCGACAACTGAAGAGGCGGGTCGTTCCAGGCGTTTTCATCCGGAAGCACGTTTTCATGAACAACAGTTGCATCAGTAACACATGCGCATATAGCTGAAGTATGCCTATAAAAAGAAACGACTTATTTTCGATGATATGTAACACTATCATTTACTTACCATTACACATATGTAATATCCTATACTATATAAAATTGTGACGCCAGCATTTTATATCTCATAAACAGTTACAACACATGTAATGGTAAGCAACTGAAAGTGTGTTACATAGCACGTACCAGTTACCAGAGAGGCAATAGGCTACAACATGGGCTAATATTCAATTTTCGGTTACAGTGATGGTGCGGTTACCTAACTGTATATGGCTGACCTTGGTTCCGAGCCAATGTTCTTATTGTTGATTCACACGCTACTGTTGAGGGCACTGAAGCTGAATAATGCATACCTAAAAGTACAGTACGACCACATATTTAATAAGGGTGCCAGTAACAACAGATTACAGTCGTTAAGCATATAAAGACTACCTCAGCATAGCTGACTGATGTTGGCGATACATTGTGGAGGTTGTTTGCTCAAAATATTTTCAACCACGACGTCAGGGTTTCACGCATCATGGCTAGCCCCTAGACTCCACACGAAGCACACGCAAACACCAACATTCAACAAAATTTTAATTAAAAATAAATCGCAATAAATGGGTTAAGGCTTACCAAAACATCCTCCCAGCACCTTTTGCCACTGCTTTAACCTTTTTCCAACAGGTGGCATAGTTAAATCATCGTAGTCACACGCTTTTCTTTTAGAACAATCCCTAACACAGTCAATTGGAGACACCTGCACAATCAAAATAAATAATGTAAAATTAATAGACTTTTAACAAACATAAATAAACTACACGGTAATAAATATTCATAAATTTATAAATAGAATCAAATTGATAGATAAGTTCAGCAGGTTAGAACAGGTCAAGAAAGAAATGTTCACGAATATCTACAACGAACAAATAAGCAACCACAGCAATAACGAAAACCCAAAAATTAGGGTTTTCAACTAATAATTTTAAATCATGAATCAGCAGCCATCGTAGTAAAAAAACAACCACAGGCAATAACGAAAACCCAAAAATCAGGGTTTTCAACTAATAACTTTAAATCATGAATTAGCAGGCAAACGGCAACTAAATTCCATATAAATCAAAAGGCCTAAAGCCAAACGGCCACTAATTGCAGACATCAACCCAAAAATTTAGGGTTTTCAACCAATCATTTAATTAACAACAATTCTCACCACCGGAAGCGTGAATCAGCAGCCAATCGGCCACTAAACCTTGTATAAATCAAAAGCCCCAAAGTTGGACACATCGATCCAAAACCTACGAAAGGAGATGGATGGAGAGAGTTCTGGAGAGTGATGAAACCTTATCGTATATCATCGCTTTCACAATGGGCCGATTGGAACATGGGCTGGGCCAAGAAAAGGGCGTTGGCAACTGTATTAAGAGCGACGTCGTTTTACATCATAAATAATATATATAGTAATTGTTTATGTGTCGCATGTATTCTTTGTCATTGCATCCTATTCGAGTGGAACCCTAATCACGCACATACAAACATAACGCCCCATCTTTATCCTTCTCTCAACAGTCACATAAACCAAACACCCTTGATCTTTCTTTCAATCAAAACGAATCAAACAAAAATCCCTTTCTTTTTTTCTGCTCCGATTTTGTGCATGGTTCGTGTAGTGGTTTAGCTTCAAGATCTCGGGTAGGTTCTTGTGTTTTGTTTTTGTTTGTTTTATCTCGACGAATTAAAGGAAGAAATGGTAACATTATTGTTATTGTTTCTTTCCTTTTGATATTCGGATATTGAATGACAAGATTAACTTGTCGCAGATCTATGATGAAAACGTGTTAATCTTTAAAGATAGTGGTTTTATAACCCCAACACGGATCTGAGATCATTGAGTTTTTTTGTCGTTTTTGATTCTTGTTCGAGTTTGGTTGTAAGTTGAGGAGATGGGTTTAGGATAGTTGTTGTTTGATGTTGTTTGTTTTGGTTTATAGTATATTGCACTTCATCTTCTCGAACTTTTTTTTTTCTTTTCTTGTACAGATGAAGACACAGATCTGATGTCTAAATATGAACAGGGGTTATGCTAACCATGTGTTATTCGTAGTCTTGGTTTAGTCAAACTGAGTTGAAACTTGGTAAATTTTCGATCACACAAAGAGATAAAAAGATCTTGTTTTATTTTATTTTTTCTTTTTGTGGTTCGGACATGGTGATGGGTTTATGTAAACCTATACTAATCGAACCTTAAACAACAAACTAAATCTATATTAAGCTAAACAATATAACGTGACACTCTTAGTTAAATAAAGAAAGTAAAGATGAAGAAGAATGATGCGTGTAAGAGATATTATAGCCGAATGTTATGATATCAAACCTTAAGAGAACATAATACAAAACACACACACACTCTCTCACCTATACAAGACTAAGAGGCACACTAAAATGGGTGGGAGGTGTGTATTTATAATGGAGTGGGAAGCCTTTGTTGCCCTAAAAGGCTTTGGTTGGGCTTGTGTTGGACTTGGGCTTTAATCATATTTATTGAACTTTACTAATCAAAGTCCAACACAAGTCTTACATATGGTTGTTTATATTACACGACACACACATAATTACACATACAAATGACCATCACTTTTCTATAAAATATAAAAGCTAACAGTTTAGGATAGATTGTGGTCTCGGGTAGGCTGTTTAGATCACACAACGGTCACGATGATGGGTTCGGACATGGTGATGGGGTTTTTTTGTTTCGTTAGTGTTCTTGTTCGAACCAGGTAGGTGAGGGTTGTTGATTTGGAGTTGGATTGAATATTTTGTGTGTTTGTTTTATGTTTTGCAAGATTAGAAATCCTTTCATCTTCATCTTCTAGACGCGGTCACCATATGAACTGAAAAATAGGCTGGAAATCTATTTGTACATTGTGCTTTACATTTTGTATTAATTGGTGATGGGGTGTATTAATTAATAGCATTAATGTTGTAAGTCTGAAAATTACAGCATGCTTATGTTGTTGTACAATATGCTTACTTTGTTGTAATTCTGAAAATTGGGTGCATTAAAGTGTTGTAAATCATGTTTTATTTCTTGTAAGTCTGAAAATTTTGGAGAGAGATTCATTTGTGCATTATATGTAGTATAAATAAACATGCAAATATAGGATATATTATTAAGAAAATGATAACAAAACATAACCATTATTTCATTCCATTTAAATTAATAACTGTTTTACAACATCCCAATATCCAAACACTAATCACAGATATGCATGAAACTACTAGCTAAACGAAGTCCTATGCCATCAGAAAGTTCTTTAATCTTTCCTCCGGGTAGAGCCTTCGTTAATGGATCTGCTAAGTTGTTATCTGTGTGAACTTTGAGTAATTCGATCTCGCCAATATCCACTTGTTCCCTAACATAGTGATATCGAATCGGAAAATGTCTGGTACCCTTCATGATTCCAGGTTCATTGGTAAATGTAATTGCGGCTGAATTGTCACAATACATTTTTATAGGTCTTTCGATTGAGGGCATAACTCCAAGCCCTGAAACGAACTTCCTAATCCAGACTGCTTCCATTGCAGCTTCTGAGGAAGCAATATACTCGCTTTCTGTAGTAGACATCACAATAGTGCTCTGCTTCTTGCTCTTCCAATCCACAGCTCCTCTATTGATGACAAAGATGTAACCTGTCTGAGACTTCGTATCATCTTTATCACACTTCCAGGATGCATCGCAGTAACCTGTAACACACAACTCTGCTTGTGGGATTCCCCCGTACACTAAAAACATATCCTTCGTAGATCTCAAATACTTGAGAATATGTTTCACAGCTATCTAGTGGAGTTCACCTGGATTCTGCTGATATCGACTGGTAATGTTCTGAGCAAACGCCACATCGGGCCTTGTACATCTCACCGCATACATTATAGATCCCACAGCCGAAGCGTACGGGACTCTTCTCATGCATGCCTCCTCTTCAGGAGTTGAAGCACAAGCTTTGCTACCCAAGCCATGATCTACTTGCATTGGCAAAAATCCCTTCTTGGAATTTTGCATATTGAATCTCTTCAATATCTTGTCAATGTAAGCACTTTGACTTAAACCAATTAATCGCCTTGATCTATCTCTATAGATCTTGATTCCCAGAATGTATGCTGCTTCCCCTAGATCTTTCATGGAAAAACATTTCCCAAGATAGGCTTTCACCTTATTCAAACTTGGAATGTCTTTACCCATGATCAATATGTCATCAACATATAGAACTAGGAAAATAAACACCACTCCCACTAGCTTTGTGATATACACATGGCTCATCAAGATTCTGAGTAAATCCAAACCTTTTGATTTCTTCGTCAAATCTTTTATTCCATTGAAGTGATGCTTGCTTCAATCCATAAATGGATCTTTGAAGTTTGCATACACGGTTTGGATATTTTGGATTCACAAACCCTTCATGCTGCGCCATATAGATGTCTTCATCTAGACGACCGTTCAAGAAGATGGTTTTTACATCCATCTGCCAAATCTCATAATCATAGTATGCAGCTATGGCTATGAGAATCCTAATAGCCCTAATGTCAGCTACAGGAGAAAAGGTCTCCTTGTAGTCAACGCCATATGTTTGAGTAAAGCCTTTAGCTACCAAACGGGCCTTATAGGTGTGTACATTGCCATCCATGTCAGTCTTCTTCTTAAAGAGCCACTTACTCCCAACTACCTTGGCATTGGGAGGAAGGTCTAATTCAATCCAGACTTCATTGTCCTTCATGGATTGCATTTCCCCATTCATAGCAATCTGCCATTTCTCCTTTTCAGGATCATTCATGGCAGCTCTATAATTAGCAGGCTCTCCAAGGTCCCCTAATATAGTTTCCTCAACTTCTACGTTAAGACATAGACATTCAGGTGCTTTCACAGTCCTTACGGATCTGCGAATGGGAATCACTTCAACTTCAGGTGGAGGACCCAAACTGTCCGGTTCCACAGGAAGTTCGGTAGTATTTTCAGAAGGTAATGTATCCTCTTGATCATCTTCCAGATCATAGAGCCTCCCACTGAATTCTTGAGATATTAGATCTTTTTCAAGAAAATCTGCATATCTGGCAACAATTACCTTTTGTTCAAGTGGAAAGTAAAAGTAGTAACCCATCGTTTCCTTTGGGTATCCTACAAAGATACATTTAACAGATCTTTGTTGGAGTTTATCAGCTGAGTCACTGGTATGTGCTTATTCACATACCTTTATTTGACCAAAACCGGACCCAAATAGACCAAAAACTAACCAATTATGCCAAATATTTCGTGTTTTTGTGTTTATGTTTGTGCAGGCAATGGATAAACGAAAAAATGACAAAAGATCCAGAAAAACCGAAAAAACGAGCACGAGATTTGGAAAGGATTTAAAGCCAAAGCCAGGAGAGATATTTTTGCCCAAAAGTCAAAGTCAATCCTCAAAGTTTCATCAAATGTCAAAAGAAGCCCATGGATTTATTTTGGAAAAGTAGCAGAAAAAGTCCCTTAAATTTCAGAAGTTACACAAATGGTCCTTATCATTTTCACTTTACAAATCCTAAACACAAAACATAAACATAACCGGATTCTTATTACATTGAACCCAATCCAATTATCAAACCCAGCCCACATCTTATTACAACCCATGGCCCAATCCCACCTCTTAAACCATAAACCCAACCCATGACCCAATCATACAACCCGATCCACAAAACCAAAACCCGGTCAACGTTATAACTAACGTTCGGTCAAACATAAATAAATAAACAAACCCGCGCCCAAAAACCCCCTTTTACCCAGTTTTACTATTCACTAAAGAACCCTAGAATCCCTAGCCTTATAATTACCGTGATTAAGGGTATAATTGACTAATCATTTGGCTTCTAGAAGGTGTCAGGATGTCAGAGAAGCACAGAAACACACGAATGGGCAACGTGGCAGCTTCCTATTGGACGTGACACCTCATGGAATTCGATCAAATGGCTGTGATGATTGGGAATTGATCTGAGGGTTGATAAGAGCTCAAAGAAGCACAAATTCACACGGATTGATGACATGGCAGAGGCTAGAAGCTTCACCTCCGGCTATAAATAGAGAGCTCTCCTCATGAGCAAGGGTTTTCCAATTTTTATGCTTTAGAAAATTGTTACCACTTTATTTTCTTGTCAAATTTACTGCTTTTCTTAGTGTAATGATTTACATTTCATTTGTAATTTTCAAATTTCAGTTTGTAATTTCAAGTTTGAGTTAATGAAATTTCAGTTTTAAGTTTTAATCCATATCACTTATTGAATTCCATTTCCATTTTCAGTTGTTCGTATAAGCTTTCTTACTGTTACATAAGCTGTTCTTACTTTAGTATAAGCTTTTGAATTATTTACTTCCATCATCATTGTTTAAAAATAAAAAATAATTCAAAAATCCAAAAAACAATTTTAATTCCAGCTTCAATAAGTTGATTTTTCATTTATATAAGCTCTATAGCTTGGTTGTTGATACCAACCTCGAACATGCGACCATTAGGTTTAATCATCGACGTTAAACCATTGGACTACAAGTGTATGCTTTTGGTGGTATTAAGTCTATTCTTATCTCTCAAATTCCCAAAAGTCAACAGAAAAGTCAACTATGGTCAAATAAGTTGTGTGGTTGATAAGCTGGATCTGGGGTATTTTCTGGCTTACTTGATAAGCCTGGGTTAAGATAAGCACTGAGGTCATTCAGTTTCAGCCTATATAACTTGTGAGTCTCAAATCCATGTTTAGCATATTTCTTGCTTAATTCATTTCAGTTTATATTACTGCTTTTTAGTAATTTGTTTCTGCTTTTTAGATAATTAATAGTTTAGATAGTCATAGTGTAGAAATTCATTATGGTTTAAATTGTAGGTTTCTAGTGTAATTTTACAATTTAGTTTCATTAAGTAGTGTTTGGATTAGAGTCTTTTTGGCCTTGTACTGTTCAATTGCTAGTAGTTAAGATTTAATTAAGCTGAAATTAAGTGAAATAATCATGTTGCAGTAGGATTTAAGAGGTTTTGGCTTATTAGAAGGAATTTGGCCTATAGGGTGATTTTTGAGGTGTAAACTGCCAAATTAAGCTCAGAATAAGCTGAGCTTATTTGAACCCCTATTTTGACATTTCTGAGTCCCCCTTAGTGGTTAAAGCAAGGTTCCAGGAATTGGTTTGGTTTGAATTAGTTTTGAAAGAATATAGCGCAAAAAAGTGATCCTGCTGTCTCAGATTCTGCTGTGCAGAACACCCCTAATAGCTGCTGATCTCAGCTTATTTGTGGCTTAACCAGTTAAGCTGAGGTCCTGATTTTTGGTTTTCAAATAGTTTACATAACAGGTTTTGAGATAATCATCTGGTATTTACTTTTTTAAGCTTATTAGGTAGCTTATTTCAGGCTTGCAAATTGCCCCTTTAGGACTGCTATTCTGAGCCTGCATCATATCAGTCTCAAACACTATCTGATCTAGGCTTCATTTCAAGTAGCAATTGGTTGTAGAAATTGGGCATTTTCAGTTTGAGAGTAGATTTTAGTATAAGCTGTTAGATTTTGCTTTTGGTTTCCCCAAATTAACTGTTGCCTAGCTTTTAGATCTGCTGCAAGTAGGTAGCTTAGCCATTTGCTTCTGTTTTATGTTGTTAACTGTGCAGCTGCTTATCTGCTTATTTCCTGAGATTATTTAAGCTTAATCAGTTGATTTAAGCTTCAATTAGTGTGCATAACCAGTGTTGAGCTTTTGGTAATTTTTGGTACTGTTAGCTTATTTTTTAGAGCTTTCTGAAACTGCTTTTTCACCTTAACAGCTTTATTAGGGTTTTGAAAAGTTCTGATTTCATTTTTCCTAGCTTTTTAATATCATTTAAGATTTATCTGCAAAGTTTCATATTTTTCTAAAGTCATTTACTATTTTTAAATCATTTAATTAGTTTCTTTTAGTTTTTAATTCATAAAAAATAAATAAAAAGTCAAAAAAATATATTTCTTTTTTTTTTCTTTCTAAAATTTTCTTTTAATATTTAGAATTTAAGTAAAATTGTTTTATATTTTTAGGACTTAGAATTTAGAAATTCACTTTTTAAAATTCGTAGCGTACGTTTTAAAATTCAATTTTACTTTATTCGTAGTGTAATCCACCAATCATCACTTTTATTCACCATTCACTACACATATTCGACACCGTTACGAAAACTCGAATTCAACCTTCGTTGGGACTACGACCCGGGGAAATACATCCGTTGCATTTTCTTTAGAATAAAAAAATATCAAATCAAAAAATGGCGCCGCTGCCGGGGAAGGCTTGAGAAGAGTTTGAATTTCGTTCGTTGAATCGTGTTTTGAAGACCCTTCCTCGGAAGTTATTTGTTTTTACAAAAAGAAAAATACAAAAAGAAAAATACATCCGTTGCTTTTTTTTTTTTTTTTTTTTTTTTTTTTTTTTTTTTTTTTTGGGATATTTAGAAAATTTTCTCGTCTTATTTTCTCTCCATTTTTATAGTGCAAAGAATTTTTTCTCTCTACTTTGAGGATGACGTAATTTATTATTTATCAATTTTAGATTATGTTGAGGTTTGTGTTCGGTTATGCCTTTCTAGTGCTCGATCTCTTCTTTCTGTACAGTTTTTTTTTAGGGTTTTCGTTCGAAACCCGTTTGTTTTGTTGCTGCGGAGATTGTTTTGCTTCTTCAAAACAGTTGGTTTCTCTTGCTTTGGATTGTGGTTATCCCGTCGGCTGCTGGTTGTTGCTGCTATTTCTCGTTGTTTTGTTTCCTCTTCATCAGGTTTGTGATCTCCACGGCTTTACGTGGGTTTCTCCACTGTTGAGGGTTTGTTTTAGTGCATTAGGTCGTGAAAAACAGGTGTTGTTTCGTGCAGTTTTGGTTTCGTGCTGTTGTTGGTTTCGTGCAGTTTTGTGGCTTGAGGGTTTTGAAAAACAGGCTGTGTTTATTTTCGCCACCCTTCTCGGTTCTGTGGTGTTTGATTTGGTACAGTTCCTTGGCTCAAAAAACAGGTTGTTTGGTTTGCTTGTTGACATTAGGTTGCGCCGTTGGTTTATGGTTGCTTGTGGTTATATTACATGGCGATTACACGGTTTCATTGTCCTTTTGTTGGTCTTAGTGGTTGCCATGATGGTAGTGGAAACGGGCTTACCAAAACCTCACTGCTCACTCACCTTCGGGATCGTCACTTTAATGAAGGCGCGCTAGTTGTCACTAAACATTCTCTTGCTACTAGTTTTGTTGTTTTCGAGGCCGCTGAAGTTACGCTTAAACGCATGGGACATTGGTTATGTGGTGTTTGTTTTAAGACGCACACCTTTCGTTCTAAGTGTCGACATGGCAATGGTTCTAATTTTGTGTCTCCTCCTGATGGTGGTGATGGTGTGGTTAGGTTCGTGTTGTATGGTCTCAACAAACCTCAAGTTCCTTCTTCTGTTCAACTTGCCTATGTTGAAGATTTGGTTCTGGACGAGCATGTTGGTTTTGATTTGCCTCTTCTTGACACTTTGTTGTCTAAGGGGTTGCGCACCATTAAATCCATCCCCCCAAGTGTCGCTTAGGGTTCTCTCGGGTATTGAAAGGAGCTCTTGATAAGGTGATTTGCGCACCTAATGACATTTCTTGTTGGGTTAGTTTATTAGTCTTGCCTACTTGTATCCTTAAAACCTTTTGCCCGAGGAGTAATCAAGAATGTAGGTCTGCTATTAAGCGTCAACGCCAGGAAGAGTATATTGTTAATGCCATTCGATCTTGGGGCATGTCGGGTGGTAGTTTGCAGCTCGTGAGGGAGGCTTTAGCCGAACCATCCCCATCATGGTCTAGCATTGATGAGGATAACTTGGATTTGGGTGAGCGTAATGTCAAGCAGTGTAAGAGGAAGATTTGTGATGGCCATTATACTGCGGCTGTTAGAGTTCTTTCTTCTTCTGGTGTTGCACCTTATAATGATGCAACTCTTGAGGACTTAAAGGCTAAGCACCCTTTCAAAGCTGCTCCTTCTTTGCCGCATTTACCCATTGATCATCATCACCTCATTGCTTCTTCTTCCGAGGTTCTTGATATGATTAAGAGTTTTCCTCGTGGTACGTCTTGCGGTCGAGATGGTTTGCGTGCCCAACATCTTTTGGATTGTTTAAGTGGTGCTGCAGTGGCTATTTCTGATGAGTTAGTCGCTTCCATCACTCAAGTGGTTAATCTTTTTCTTGCTGGTAAATGCCCCAGGGCGTTGGGTGAGTATATTGCTAGTGCTCCTCTTACACCGCTGGTCAAGCCGGGCGGTGGTATTCGCCCTATTGCTGTGGGGACCATTTGGAGGCGTCTAGTTTACAAGGTTAGTGCTACTATGATTGGCCATTCTTTGGATGGTTATTTAAATGATTTACAGTTTGGTGTCGGGGTATCTGGAGGAGGGGAGGCTATTCTTCATGCTGTGAATCGGGTGATTGAAGACCGTGCAGATGATGTGGGTCTTTCGATGTTGTTGGTGGATTTCAAAAATGCTTTCAACTTGGTGGATCGTGAGGTTATGCTACATGAGGTTCGCCTTCGTTGTCCTGCTATTTCACGTTGGGTGGAATTTTGTTACTCCAGCCCAGCTAGATTATATTATGGGGAACACACTTTATGGTCGCATCAAGGTGTGCAACAAGGTGATCCACTTGGACCTTTGCTTTTTTCTTTAGTGTTACATCCTTTGGTATGCAAGATTAGAGACTCCTTTAGCCTTTCCCTTCAAGCTTGGTATCTGGATGATGGCACTATTATTGGAGATACTTTGGTTGTGGGGGAGGCTTTAGAGCTTATCATGGTGGATGGACCTCGTTGTGGTTTGCACCTCAATGTTGATAAAACTGAGGTTTTTTGGCCTAAAGAAGATCCCAGAAGTAGGCTTGTGGGTGTTTTCCCACCTAATATTGCCCGACCTTTGCATGGTGTTAAATTACTGGGTGGGCCCGTCAGTGTGGACTTTGATTTTAGTAGTGAGCTTGTTATGAAAAGAGTTGCCAAAACTATTGATCTTATGGATGCTGTTGCTAAGATTAATGATCCTCAGTGTGAGTTGTTGCTCCTTCGTGCTTGTGCCGGTATTTCCAAACTATATTTTGCTATGCGCACTTGCTCTCCCCGGGTTTTTGAGCGTGCTCAGATTTCATTTGATGTGGCTCTTCGTTCTACTCTAGAGCGTATTGTTACTGCTTCTGGACCTGGTTTTGGCGATTGGCAATGGCGGCTTGCTACCTTACCCTTTGCGTTCGGGGGGCTTGGTGTCTACTGTGCAGGTGATGTCTTGAACTATGCTTTTCTTGCATCTAGACTTCAATCTGCTAGCTTACAGACTAAGTTGCTTCGGCATTCTGGTATCGCAACCCCTGGGCCTTCCTTTGATGATGCCTTGTGTGCTTTTAATGTGAAAATGGAGATTGACCTTTTGTGTAATCCGTGTGAGATCGCTGCCCCTAAACTCATGAAGAAACTGGCAGATATATATTTCACACGTGTTACCCGAACTGCCGAATCTATATTTTCTTTATCTACTCGACAGATGGCGTTATGGAAATCGCAAATGGAGGACTACACTTCGGACTGGCTTAGGGTTGTTCCGATATCGGGGTTGGGGCAGACTATGAACGCCAGGACCTATCGTTGTGTGTTATGTTATCGGCTTGGTGTCCCCCTATTTTCTGTTCAGATGCCGTGCTCAGCCTGTTCCAAGGTCTTTGCTGGTGATATTTATGGGGACCACGCTGTATCTTGTGCTGGTATGATTGGTATTAAACACCGGCATAACATAGTTCGTGATGTTCTTGTTGACATATGTTCTCGATCTGGGGTTTCGGCTCGTAAAGAAGTTGACATTGGACTTTGTGGTGAAAGGGACAAATCTTTACGACCTGCTGATGTGTTGCTCTACTCGTGGGATGGAGGACTTGATGTATGTGTTGATTTGACTGGATCATCGCCCTTGACGCAAACTGGTATGGTTGATTTTGTGCCGGGTCGTGCGGTGATTGAGGCTGCACAACGTAAACGTGTCAAGTATGAGGCTAAGTGCGCAGATATGGGATATGGTTTCCTTCCCTTCTCTTTCTCTTCTTTTGGGGAACTTGAAAAGGACGCTGTGACTTTATTGAAGCGTATTCGAAAGTTTTCGACGACTCAAGACATTGGAGCACGTGCCGGTGCTCATATTTTTAGTAGGATTAGCTTTTCTATAGCTAGAGGAGTGGGAGCCCAATTAGTATCTCGGCTCCCTACTAACTTCTTGTAAATCCTATTTGTTTCTAATAAAAGTAATGTTAAATTTTAAAATAAATAAATAAATAAAATAATAATAATAATAATAATAATAATAATAATAATAATAATAATAATAATAATAATAATAATAATAATAATAATAATAAATTAATAAATAAAATAAAATCAAATAAAATAATAATACAACCTCACTTTTCTAAAAATGTTGTAAACCATTCCGAATATACAACAAAAGAGATCGTTAAGTTAAACGTTACTTGGATTATTTCTTTACTACAACCTATACACGGGGTTTAAGGAGGTCTTGACATTAAATTGCAGACCGAAAAGAGATCCATTCTTCTCTTCCGCCACGCTGCGCGTAGTTTTGAAAGAAACGAGTACGGTTGATCGAACGATCACCAAAAAGATAATAATTTTAATTTTTCCTTAAAATAAAAATCCAAAAAGATTTTCTTTTCAAATTTATTTTCCATTTTTCTTTTGTGATTTTCCATGTTTCTAAAATTTAAAATACAAAAATATTCTTCTTAATCCTCTTATTCATTTAATTCTATCTCTTTATCCCTCTTATGTTTAATTCTTATGTCGTCATTGGGCTATCACTGTTTTGATTGTAAAAGCCCGTTGATTGACAGTCTTCAGTGTTCAAAGTGTAAGTGTGAGCGGTGTGGAAATCACAACCCAAGAGGATCTTGTTATTGGTGTGAAGTAGCCCTCAAAAGAGAGCTTAATTCCATCGATAATTCTCAAGGATTTTCCGAACACCCTCCACAACCCCAGCCATCTTCACTCACTCAGCATAATTGCTTTATATGTGGAGATCCGTTGGGGGACAATTCACTTTGTGACCGATGTTTTTGCAACGAATGTGGATTTAGTCGTGGACTTTGTATGTGTTATTCTTCGAAAGCTGAAACTTCATTCGTTTATGATTCTAATCCAAACTCTTTCAATGAACCGCCAAATTTCTCCGACTACCCTCCACAGCCCCAGTCGTCTTCGTTCAATCAGCGTTATTGCTGTGGGTGTGGAGATCCGTTAGATGGTTTTCTATGTCGACGATGTACCTGCGAGTGGTGTGGAGATGATCTTATAAATTGAATTTGTTCAACTTGCGCTTCAAGAGCTGAAAATACATTCGCTTATGTTAACCTATAAAAACCGAACCTTAAACAACAAAACTAAGCTATATTAATACTACTCGTGACACTCTAATAGCAAAGATGAAATAGAAGATGATGCGTCACTACTAGAAAAAAGGCCTTTAATGACGCCGAAATTATGACACACGCATTTTATTGACAAGCAAAAGTGTGTGTCATAAAAAAACTGTCATAATTTATACAATTTGAAAGACTTATGACACGCAATTATTAGAGTCATAGAAAAATGTACTGAAACACGGGATACACTTTCTTTGCGTGTCATCCTTAAGTGTCGTTCCCTGTGGCTATATAATGATTCATTTTAGGGTTTCACTCACAATTTCACACACACTTAAATACTCTCTCTCTCTATTGTACGCCGCCATCACCATCAACACCATAACCACCACGAGCATCGTCTTCAGCCGCCACTCTCCAGCTACCAGCCACTGCTGCCGTAATTCCATATCTCTCTTCCTCTCTCTCGTCTATTGGGTATGTCGAAAACAAAGGATCCTGGTATGTGCTTAAACACATACCATTTCTAGACCAAAATCGGACCCAAAAAGACCAAAAACCCGACCAAAATGCCAAATATATTGTGTTTTTGTGTTTTTATATGTGCAGGCACGGATATCGAAGAAAATGACAAAATCAAGCAAAGAACCGGGAAACCGAGCACGAGATTTGGATAGAGTGTCAAGAACCGGAGCCGGGAAAGAAGATTTGATAAAAAAAGTCAACAGAGGTCCTCATATTTTCAGAGATTGTCAATTTCAGCCCTTGGATCTACTTTTGAAAAATGGCAGCAAAGGTCCTTTGAAATTCAGAATTTACATTTTTGGTCCTTATTCCTTTCACTATAACTTTTAAATCTAAAAGCCGGATCCTTTTATTTAAATCCCAAGCCAACCCAACTAAACTAACCCAACCCTTACCAAACCAACCCACCTACTTAACTAAACCCAGCCCACCTATTACTTATCACTAGCCCAGCCCACCATAAAAATCTGACCCGACCCACAAACACACCAAACTCAAATAAAAATAAATTAAACACACTCACACGCGCGCCCAGAAAAAATATCCCCTTTTCCTTTTACCACGAACCCTAAAAAATCACCACATCTAATTTACCTCGTACTCAAAATAATTACCTAATCATTGAGTTTCTGGAAGCTCCTGACAGCTCAGGGGACACGTGGGAGATGCTTATTGGTCGAGCCGCGTCACTATTTTGATCTAAGGGCCAAGAATGAAGCGTGGGAAGAAAGAAACGATCCAAGGGTGGTTAGCAGCTGAGGATGCCATGGATTGCCAGCATGGATTCCCAGAAGGTTCTGAGAATGGCTATAAATAGCCCCCTCCTCCTTCCAGTCAAGTGTCCAATTTTTCATGTAATTAGAAGAATTTAGGCCATTTTATTATTATGTTTTTAGTGTCATCATTTAAATTCTAGTATTAATTCAGTCTTGTACTTCAACTTTTCGTTAATGAAATTTCAGTTTACGTTTTATTCAACTTGTTCGAATTTACTTTAAATGAGGTTTAAGCTTCCATTTCTGTTTTATTAAGCTTGTATAAGCTTGTTATTGCTTTTGTCAAGTGATTTTATTTGATTCAGTTTTTAATTCAAAAGTTCACAAAGTCAAGAAAAGTCAACTTACTGTTCAATAAGCTAGAAGGACAAGCTAGATCTGGAAGAGCTTGTTTGGGTTGTTTTTGGCTTATGTAATGAGCCTGGGTTATATTGTGTTAGTTCAGAATCAGTTTGCACTTCAGTTACTTGTAAGCATCGAATTTCCTTTATAAGCGTTATTTGTGCTTTAGCTTGTTATGTAATTAGGAAGCTGTTTAGTAGATTATATTAGCTTTTCAGTTGTTATATAACTTAGGAGATCTTAGTCCTATCAGTATTTTAGCTTATATTCAGTTTCTAGTTTAAAATTTCTCATTCAGTTTTCTTAAAGTGTGTTTGGAACAAAGGACAGTTAGGGGGTATACAAGTTTGGCACTATAGATTTGCCTTTTGAGATACTTAGAGTAGGATAATATTAGTTGGTTTGAGCTTGTTATTGATTATCATAAGTTGTTTTTGATTGAATTTGAGGTTTTGGACTTATCAATTAGAGATTAGGAGAGAAAACTGCCTCACAAGCTCCCATAATGAGCTGAGCTTGTTGGAAAGAACTTGTGACATTTTTGAACTCCCCTTAGTTGCTAAAGTAAGAGTGCAAAAGTTGCTTTAATTTGGTCTTAGATTTCATAAGACTTGCGCCAAACCAGTTCACTGCTGTCACAGGGACTTAAGTGCAGATCCTTTATTTAGCTGCTATGTTCTTGCTCGAATTTAATCGATCACCTTTGTTTGATTTGGCGTGATAATCTGTTTCTGAGTAGCTTTCCTAGTGTAGTTTTAAAGTTTTTAATCTCAAAAAGTAACAACAACATCTGGTCACCTAAATTTGCTCTCAAAATATGTTCCTAGTCTGCTGAATGAAATATTGCTGCATATTCATGATTTGGTCGACTGTATTTGCTTCAAATTGAACTAGCAATTGAGATATAGGCATAGGGCTTTTTAGATTTTAGTAATCTCTGCTTGGTGAGCTTTCCAAAACAGTTTTTATTTTTAAAATTGGTTAAGATTTGAGCTTTTTATAAGCTCTTGAAAAGGGCTTGTGTGGTTGATTTCTGATGTAAAGATAATTAAATAAGTTTCTAAGATTGTCACTTTTGGTCCCTTAATTTTCTGTGTTAGTTTAAAATCGTGACTGAGTAGAATTTAGTATTAAATTAGTTTGTTTCTTTGCAATTTTAGTCCCTGTTCTTTATTTAGTCTAAGTTAGTTTCAGTTTTTGTAAATTTAGTCCCTCAACTTTTATAGAACTTTTATTGTCTTAAATTTTCTTTTATAAATTAGTTTTTCTAAATTACATTTTTAGTCCCTTTAGTTTTTATAAACTTTTTCTTTATTTTCTTTTATTAAAATTTAGTTTTAATAAATTACATTTTCAGTCCTTTAGGTTTTTAGCTTCGCATTTTAGGTTTATTTCTTCACTATTAGTTTTATAAATCTCGGGATTAGCCCGGGATTTGCGTTATTTGATTTCTTTTTGTGTGCATTTATTTTGATAACGTAGATTGCTTTTAATTTTCCATATTTTAGTGTAATCAATACCAAAATAATCTTTCACGTTCACTTATTCACTTCACATTTTCACGACACCGAATCGACTTAAACGCCGTCAAACCTTCGTTGGGAGAACGACCCGGGGGAAATATTTTCACAAATATTCCTTCGGAAATATATACTCAAAAAGATTAATCAAAATGGCGCCGCTGCCGGGGAAGGCTTGAAACGTTGTCGTTGAATCGTGTTTTGAAGACCCTTCCTCGGAAGTTATCGTTTTTATAAAAATACAAAAAGAAAATAAATAAATAAAAAAACACTTTTCCTAAAGTGTTTTCACCATTAATAAATATCCTCGGTCTTCCGTTGAAGGAGGGCGGTTGTAAACCATTCCGAATAAACAACAAAAGAGATCGTGTAGTTAAACGTTGCTTGGATTATTTCTTTACTACAACCTAATTACGGGGTTTAAGGAAGTCTTGACATTAAATTGCAGACTGAAGAGAGATCCATTCTTCTCTCCCGCCACGCTGCGCGTAGTTTTGAAAGAAACGAGTACGGTTGATAAAACGATCACCAAAAATATAATAATTCTAATTTTTCCTTTAATATAAAAATCCAAAAAGATTTTTCTTTTCAAATTTATTTTTCATTGAGATTTTCCATGTTTCTAAATTTAAAAATCCAAAAATATTCTTCTTAATCCTCTTATCCGTTTGATTCTTTATCTCTATCCCTCTATCCGTTTAATTCTTCTTCTTCATGTCTTCATCTTATCCGTATTCTTGTGAATGGTGTGGGGGTCCTCCAAATGGCGGGAATTGTTCCGGTTGTAGCATGGTGGAATCGGGAAACGGGTTTGTCTATGACCAAAATCCTTATTCCTACCATGAAACAACCGACTTTTTTAACCAGCCCCCACAACATCAGATGGAGACATACTGTTGTGAATATTGTGGAGGTCCCCATTATGGTTCTGATTGTCAAACCGAGAACATGCACTATGAGCATATTCCTTATAACAATCTTGACTTATCCGGTTTTGACCAACCTTCACAATACACAACCCCTCATGACCTTCTTCTTCAAAGGTTTTTAACTACTAGAGCTGAACAGATAAATGCTCAAAATCAATTCAACATGAACCTTCTAGCTGAAATTAATCGTCTTCAGGAGAGGATTCTTATAACTCAAAAACAAGATCCTCCTGTTGACTCATCCTATCACGAAGAGAGGGAAGCGTCTCGATCTGTAGAGAACCTTCATTGTGCCAATATGACATTCGCTTATTACGATGATTCCGATGATGACGAGGAGAGATTTGTTCCGGTAACCTTCCCTCAAATAGCACCCGTCTTTCCTACCGTAGAACCCGAGGACTCTCTAAAAATGGGGGACGAGCATCTCGACACTATTCCAGCAACGGAATCAGACAATGTTGAGAACCTCGTCCCAATCCCGAGTGAGTCCGAGGAAATATCCGACGGTGATAGTGATTTGCAATCTTGTAAAGATTCTCCTGACATTTCTAGAGTTACCTCCGGGATTTTCTCTAACCCTCTTTTTGAATTCAATGATGAGTATATTTCTTGCAAAGTTAATCCTCTTTTCGATGGAGGGTTAGAGAACGTTGAGGACGAGGACTCTACGTTTGATGAGCCGATTTTACCAATACCTCGCCCCGACGATTTCCATGACTCAGAAGGGGATGTACTTTTTCTTGAAAAATTGCTTAACAGTGATCCCCTTCCAGAAACTGAGTCATTTCACGTTGATCCATCACCCCCTCGCCCTCCTGCTAAACCACCTGATGATGAAATTCTTTCGGATATTGAGTCAGATACGGAGACAATAATGGACGAGGTGCAAACTTCTAGCACACAAAGTACAGCACATGTCCCACCTCCGTATATCCTTTCAGAGCTCAAGCTCAAAGACGAACTTCATAAGAATCATATCATATCTCCTCCAGAGTATGATTTCTATGATTTTGAGGAAGATCATGACCCGGGGGGAGATGTACTCTATCCTAAGAGTTTGACTATCAATGATTTCACCCCAACCCTCCCTCCCGAGGTCTTTATTGATGAAGAATGGATTTCCATTCTGATAAAGATCTTTCTCCCTTTTTTCACCTACTCGGTGACTTCTCCTCTCTTTCACTCCCTCGGGAGTGAAGACACCATCTTTGACCCCGGCATTTTCTTTTCTATCTAGAGCCGTGGGTATCTCATCGGAGTGGAACTTTCATGTGCTTCAATGTTTATCCAAACATCTTGAACGAAAGTCCGATTGAGATTATCTTTTCCACATGCTCCCCCAAGGACAAATAAATTCGGGGTCGAGTCAAGCTCATGTGACTCGGTTACCAAAAACAAGCGCTTCGTGGGAGGCACCCCATGCTTATCTATCTATCCTCTTATCTTATTTTCTAATAAAGTGAGGAGGTCTTCCTCTTCCATATCTTGTGTTTCGTGTTTTCTGTGGTATGTCCAGGAATGCCCGATGATGAAGACTCTCGTGCTCGTAGTTTCCTTCACGCTACTCGAGTTTCATCATTCGTTGCTTATCCGATATCCTAAATCTTATCGTTTTGCATCTATCTTTTGGCATAATTAATAAACGGCCTTAGATTTATGTAGGAGAACCCTTACCTTTAAGACATTGAGGACAATGTCTCGTTTTAGTCTGGGGGGGGGGTAATCTGTCGATTTGATTTTTGCCTTGCATTTTTGCCATTTACTCATGCAGCCCCGTTTTTCCTCCAAAATTTGAAAAAATCCAAAAAAATGAGAAAAATTTAAAAATTTTTGCAAAAATATAATAAATTTTGACATTTTTGTTGACTTTCCGCTGGAGAGAGTAGGAATAAAATTCTGACTTGATCGGGCGTGTTGAGCCCTAGCTTGTCTCCTTAACCGTTTATAATCTATAAGCTTTTGCTAGTCTTTTACACAAGGAGCTAGAAAACGCGAATTCTTTTTAAGAATTTGCAAGTTCCCGTATTTGACTTTATATATGCATGGCTTGATTATTTGGCTAAGCATTCGCGGATCTTATTATTTAAGATTTTAAATTTGCGAAGAACGAGAAATGATAGAGTTGTTTATAAGTTAGATTGCTAAACGTGGAGTAGTTGGATCTCTTTAGAGCTCATCAAAGTTACTTGTGGCTTTTTGTTCCCATAAGCTTGTTTCACCTTAAAAATAGAAATTTAGGAATAATTAAAGCTATTTTGGTTTTGGCGATAATTAGTTTCTATTTCTTCCTTAGATAATCCTTGCTTATAAGAGTTGGGTACACATCAAGGTACTGCCAGTGTTACGGTGTAATAGACTATTCCATCTTGCCGGCTCGCAACCGATGTTGGGATTGTTATAAAAGCCGTAGGACTCGGGATTTGGCAAAATATATAATGAATAATGAATAATAATAATAATCCAAAGCCATAAAAAGTTTTCTGCATCTTGCCGGTTCGCAGCCGATGTTGTAGACTTCTAATAAAGGCAGAGGAAAAATTCCAAGGTCATAATAGACTATCACATCTTGCCGGTTCGCAGCCGATGTTGTGATTGTTATAAAGGGCCAAGGATCAATAATAATATGTGCATAATAATGTTAAAAATGCCAAATTTCGACTCCGGGGGTGTCCTAATAAAGGCTTCCGTCTCTGGACTCGTAGATGAGTTGTTTCGGTCGCAAATAAAAGGGATATTCTCAAAATCGTGTTAAATCAGAGACCTTGATGTGGACCTCATTTTTGTATGCAACGGTTTTTGAGGGAAGATTTGGAAACTACTTAGCGTCTAAACTAGGTATCTTTATCGGATTAAAAATTATCGAAATGAGAATTTGGAGAAATTCATTTCTCACCAAAAATAAAATAAATAGAGGAAAATAGGAATTTTGGAACAAGAAGTAATTACACAAGTAGCTTTTCTGAGTAGTATTGGCAATCTAACTTATAAATGACAATAATTTCGTTTTTAAGCTTAGTTTGGGGACTCGTGAAAAATCAGGGACGACGAATTTTATCCGTATGGTCACTTCTTTATGAGTCGTGTTTCCTACTCGAAGACCCTAAAAGTTATCGAAAGATAATGATTGTCGACAAAGCCGTCACATGAATAATAAGAAAATACAAAAATAGAATAAAAGGAAAAATGGGGAGTTTTTAGAACTTTAAGAGTTCTTAGTCTCTTTTGAAAATTTTGCTACTTCTCAAAGTTAGTAAAAAGAGATTGGAAATTTTCGGTTTCAAAAACGTGTTTTTATAACATTGCATGAGGACATTGCAATAGCTTAGTCTGGGGGAATTTTGGTATGTGCTAAAACACATACCTTTTCTTGACCAAAACCGGACCCAAATAGACCAAAAACCCGACCAAAATGCCAAATATATTGTGTTTTTGTGTTTTTATATGTGCAGGCACGGATATCGAAGAAAAGGACAAAATCAAGCAAAGAACCGGGAAACCGAGCACGAGATTTGGATAGAGTGTCAAGAACCGGAGCCGGGAAAGAAGATTTGATCAAAAAAAAGTCAACAGAGGTCCTCATATTTTCAGAGATTGTCAATTTCAGCCCTTGGATCTACTTTTGAAAAATGGCAGCAAAGGTCCTTTGAAATTCAGAATTTACATTTTTGGTCCTTATTCCTTTCACTATAACTTTTAAATCTAAAAGCCGGATCCTTTTATTTAAATCCCAAGCCAACCCAACTAAACTAACCCAACCCTTACCAAACCAACCCACCTACTTAACTAAACCCAGCCCACCTATTACTTATCACTAGCCCAGCCCACCATAAAAATCTGACCCGACCCAAAAACACACCAAACTCAAATAAAAATAAATTAAACACACTCACACGCGCGCCCAGAAAAAATATCCCCTTTTCCTTTTACCACGAACCCTAAAAAATCACCACATCTAATTTACCTCGTACTCAAAATAATTACCTAATCATTGAGTTTCTGGAAGCTCCTGACAGCTCAGGGGACACGTGGGAGATGCTTATTGGTCGAGCCGCGTCACTATTTTGATCTAAGGGCCAAGAATGAAGCGTGGGAAGAAAGAAACGATCCAAGGGTGGTTAGCAGCTGAGGATGCCACGGATTGCCAGCATGGATTCCCAGAAGGTTCTAAGAATGGCTATAAATAGCCCCCTCCTCCTTCCAGTCAAGTGTCCAATTTTTCATGTAATTAGAAGAATTTAGGCCATTTTATTATTATGTTTTTAGTGTCATCATTTAAATTCTAGTATTAATTCAGTCTTGTACTTCAACTTTTCGTTAATGAAATTTCAGTTTACGTTTTATTCAACTTGTTCGAATTTACTTTAAATGAGGTTTAAGCTTCCATTTCTGTTTTATTAAGCTTGTATAAGCTTGTTATTGCTTTTGTCAAGTGATTTTATTTGATTCAGTTTTTAATTCAAAAGTTCACAAAGTCAAGAAAAGTCAACTTACTGTTCAATAAGCTAGAAGGACAAGCTAGATCTGGAAGAGCTTGTTTGGGTTGTTTTTGGCTTATGTAATGAGCCTGGGTTATATTGTGTTAGTTCAGAATCAGTTTGCACTTCAGTTACTTGTAAGCATCGAATTTCCTTTATAAGCGTTATTTGTGCTTTAGCTTGTTATGTAATTAGGAAGCTGTTTAGTAGATTATATTAGCTTTTCAGTTGTTATATAACTTAGGAGATCTTAGTCCTATCAGTATTTTAGCTTATATTCAGTTTCTAGTTTAAAATTTCTCATTCAGTTTTCTTAAAGTGTGTTTGGAACAAAGGACAGTTAGGGGGTATACAAGTTTGGCACTATAGATTTGCCTTTTGAGATACTTAGAGTAGGATAATATTAGTTGGTTTGAGCTTGTTATTGATTATCATAAGTTGTTTTTGATTGAATTTGAGGTTTTGGACTTATCAATTAGAGATTAGGAGAGAAAACTGCCTCACAAGCTCCCATAATGAGCTGAGCTTGTTGGAAAGAACTTGTGACATTTTTGAACTCCCCTTAGTTGCTAAAGTAAGAGTGCAAAAGTTGCTTTAATTTGGTCTTAGATTTCATAAGACTTGCGCCAAACCAGTTCACTGCTGTCACAAGGACTTAAGTGCAGATCCTTTATTTAGCTGCTATGTTCTTGCTCGAATTTAATCGATCACCTTTGTTTGATTTGGCGTGATAATCTGTTTCTGAGTAGCTTTCCTAGTGTAGTTTTAAAGTTTTTAATCTCAAAAAGTAACAACAACATCTGGTCACCTAAATTTGCTCTCAAAATATGTTCCTAGTCTGCTGAATGAAATATTGCTGCATATTCATGATTTGGTCGACTGTATTTGCTTCAAATTGAACTAGCAATTGAGATATAGGCATAGGGCTTTTTAGATTTTAGTAATCTCTGCTTGGTGAGCTTTCCAAAACAGTTTTTATTTTTAAAATTGGTTAAGATTTGAGCTTTTTATAAGCTCTTGAAAAGGGCTTGTGTGGTTGATTTCTGATGTAAAGATAATTAAATAAGTTTCTAAGATTGTCACTTTTGGTCCCTTAATTTTCTGTGTTAGTTTAAAATCGTGACTGAGTAGAATTTAGTATTAAATTAGTTTGTTTCTTTGCAATTTTAGTCCCTGTTCTTTATTTAGTCTAAGTTAGTTTCAGTTTTTGTAAATTTAGTCCCTCAACTTTTATAGAACTTTTATTGTCTTAAATTTTCTTTTATAAATTAGTTTTTCTAAATTACATTTTCAGTCCCTTTAGTTTTTATAAACTTTTTCTTTATTTTCTTTTATTAAAATTTAGTTTTAATAAATTACATTTTCAGTCCTTTAGGTTTTTAGCTTCGCATTTTAGGTTTATTTCTTCACTATTAGTTTTATAAATCTCGGGATTAGCCCGGGATTTGCGTTATTTGATTTCTTTTTGTGTGCATTTATTTTGATAACGTAGATTGCTTTTAATTTTCCATATTTTAGTGTAATCAATACCAAAATAATCTTTCACGTTCACTTATTCACTTCACATTTTCACGACACCGAATCGACTTAAACGCCGTCAAACCTTCGTTGGGAGAACGACCCGGGGGAAATATTTTCACAAATATTCCTTCGGAAATATATACTCAAAAAGATTAATCAGATCCCCCAAACAGAGTAGTGAGGAGTGGAGTGTCAGGAAAAGTGCTGCTGAGTGTTTGGAGAAGCTTGCGGTTGTTGAGGGGGAGATGTTGACCGAGTTTAAGGCGTCGTGTTTGAAGACCTTTGAGGCGAAAAAGTTTGATAAGGTATGGTTGAGTTAGGTGAAATTGTGATCATGATTTATGTTATAATTAATTGCTTCAATGTTTAATGTGTTTGCTGTAATGTACGTAGGTGAAAAGTGTTAGGGAGACTATGATTCAGATGATTGAGGCGTAGAAGGCGTTGTGTTTGAAGACCTTTGAGGCGAAAAAGTTTGATAAGGTATGGTTGAGTTAGGTGAAATTGTGATCATGATTTATGTTATAATTAATTGCTTCAATGTTTAATGTGTTTGCTGTAATGTACGTAGGTGAAAAGTGTTAGGGAGACTATGATTCAGATGATTGAGGCGTAGAAGGCGATTCCTGATGTCTCCGAGGAGGAGGTGTTGACTCGGCCAGAATTGCAGTCGTCTTCTAAAGGAAGTAAGATTATTATTTTTATTTTTTATCCGTTAGTGTTATTCCTTTATTTTTTAATTATGGTCTGATCTAATGTTGGCCTTTTGGGATTAAAGGAGTATACACATGCTTTTGTTCCAGACTTTAGTTATTTTGATGTTGGATTACAGATCTTCTTTAGGAATCCTTTGCTTCGCTTTAATTTCTTTTGGTTCATGAGCCCAAAAGAGCATATGAGAGGACATAATGTGGCGTAGCTTTTAGGTGAGACTAGGCGTACTGTACTAATGCGAAGTTGCAACCTTGAAGAAACATTTTGGCAACTAAAGAACTTAGGTTAGAATAAACAAAATATGCGGATTCAACTTTAGTGTGTTTCCAGGGAAGTTGTAAATGTGGTCAGGACATGAAGTAGTACGAATAATGGTGCCTTTAAATATCAGAGTCAGTTTTCAGATAAGGATGAATTGATAAAAGATGAAAGCAGGGAAAAATAAATGCCCACAAATTTCAGGAGTCCTCCCTGATTGAAAGTACCGCTGAAGTTGCAAGATAAGTTCTATAGGACAGTAGTGCTACACTGCTACTAATTTAGAAGGGCTACGTATAGCCTCTCACGTAACGCTTTGATAATAGAAATATATATTCATATTAACATGTAGTACTATTTTTATCTCAACAAAAGATTGGTAATATCATAATCACAAATAGCATACACTTGTAGTCAGTAGTCTTGTATACATGGTTTAGATGTGATGTTTATTTTCTATAATTAAGCTTGATATATTTTTCTTTCTCTTACAACAGTATGGTTGGATCTTATTAATTATTCATCTTAAACTATATGTTGTTTTCATATAGGGAGAAGCTGAACTTATATCATCTATTGTTACATTTTTCAAGCGAATTGGGATAACTGCGAAAGATGTTGGGTTCAAGATATCTAGCAGAAAGGTATGGGTTAACCCTCATAATTTGTTCATATTACTTGTGATTTTCTGTCACTTCATTGCATGGATGTGAATACTAACTCAACAGAATCTTTAAATAAATCCTGTAATTGATGGGAAGTGTTGGCGATAACAAAGCCAGGTGACTTCAGTTGTGAGTTTAAACTAAAACGGAATCGCTAAGGATAGGCAATGTTTATACTTTGTAGAATAGAAAATTTGCTAGTTGTTCTATATTACAGGGATATAAGCTTTTGTAATTTTAGTTTAATAGCAAAGATACAATTGGCTTGGGGATGATTGATACCTCAAGCCATCACATACATATATTAGCAGATACGACATGTTTTTCCAATACTTATAGGACTAATTGTATACTATTATATTCCTGGTTAAAGTGTCGGGGGACCAAATTTTTATAGTGCATACTGCATAGTGTTTTGCATGACTTGAGTTGTCCGACAGCAACTCTAAATTTGCCAATGTAGTAAACTTGTTCCCTTTCTCTCATTACAGGTTTTACAGGAAGTGGTGAGTCTGTATTCTGTACCAGAAGCTTCATTTGCCAAAGCTTGTATCATCATAGATAAGGTTAGTGGTATAATGTTCCAAGAACGAAAGAGTAAGTTTGACTAATAATCCTTTAATGAGCCTGAGCGCGCAAATGTTTTTTTATGTGTGACACTGAAGTGATATTAAATGTTCTTTCTCTAATTTTTTTAGATGTCCAAGATAATGAAAGAGCACAAAAATCCAAAGGTTCTTAGTGAGGGACTGTTGTGGATGGTATCTGCAGTTGACGACTTTGGTGTTGGACATCTGAAACTGAAGGATGTAATTGATTTCTGCAAAGATATTGGTTTACAATCAAGTGCTGCTGCTACTAGAAATGCTACCATTAAACTTATCGGTGCAAATTTCCGGGATTGATAACTATGTAATTTAGCGGTTTTAATTACGGTTAATTTTAGATTTGGATGATTTAGCGGTTTATGACAATTTTAGAATAGTAGTTGTATGAAACGCATTGTTTTGATATATATGAAATGCGTTTTTTTTTGTTGCTATTTGTGTATTTTTTTTGTGTTATGACATTACTGTTATTTAATGTCTGGATATTAATAATTTTATAAAAAAAATTTTAAAAAAAAAATTTTGAATTTGACACGCAAAACAGGGGTCATGTTTGCCGTAAAAGGAGCTGTCGTAAAAGAGGGTCATAGAATGTTTGTCGTAAAAGGGAGTCATAAACGCGTGTCATAAATTCATGACGCTCCCAAGGCGTGTCATATTGCTTTATGACGGGTCGATCAATGACGCCAAAAGGCGCGTCATCTGACCCCTTTTATGACACGCAATGCGCGTCATTAAAGGCCTTTTTTCTAGTAGTGCGTGTAATGAAAACTCTAGTCGAATGATTATATTTCCATAATAGAACTTAGAGAAGATTACAAAACATACACACACACTCTCACACCTTCACAAGTCTTAGAGGCACACCAAAATGGGTGTGAGAGTGTGGTATTTATAGTAAAATGAGACCTTGGTTGCCCTAAAGGCCTTGGGATGGGCTTGGTGTTGGACTTGGGCTTTTGATCATTTTTCTTAACATTTACATAACAAAGTCCAACACTAGCCCTTACAATGTTATTAATACTACACGATACATACTTAAATATTCATACAAATGACCATCACTTTTCTATAAAATATAAAAGCTAACAATCTCCCCCTAAGGGATGGTCATTTCAATGATGCACTGGTGAATGGTCTTTTGTCTTCAATGTTTTGAACTTCGTGTATCGATGTAGAATAGTTTTCATACTTCGTTCCTTCATGCAATCGTGATCTTCAAAGTCATCGTCTTTTGAGGTGGTTCTTGCCTTGATCAAAATCTTCTTGAGATGATACGTCGTGTCTTCCAACATACTCATACATCTTCTCCTTATGCTAACAATCTCCTCATAATCTTTCATCATATAACATATGAATTTGTCCTTGACATCTTGATTAGCCTCTTGACTTTGTTGTTTACACTTGGTCGTTAACTTTATCTCCTTGTCTTGAACTTTTAACACTTTGAGCTTTGATGAGGAATGTTCTTCATAAGTATGAGTATGATGAGGTGAAGATGATTGATAAATGGGATGATGGTTAATGGATGTTTAGGGTAGCTGCATAAAACTGTTAGTAATAATCATCCAGCGCTTATGGGTTAGGACTTCGAGATTGTCAACAGCATAGTGTGTAGACTTTCTCTAATCTCCCCCAGGCCGTTCTGAACCGGATACCCCCGAGAGGGCTTACACGGACACACCGAAGTGCACCCACGATTCAGTGAGTCGCTAGAGATCACCCTACGACTGTAGACCGTTTGAAGCACGTAACCATCATGATAAAACTTGGCAAGATCCTTGGATCTCATTAAGACTCTTGTACACCTTGTGTCCTTAATGGTGAACACAAGTGTATTCATATGGAAGTGTTCCTAACGAGATATTTTGATGAATCTCATGGCTCTAGACTCTATAATGTGCGTTTTGGTTTTTAGTCGTCGGAGGCATGGAGCAGAGTGCCACCTTTTCAATATCAACACATCTCGGAGTGAGAGGTTGATAGATTATGCAGTGTTCTCCGTGAGAAATGAAACAAATATCTTTTGAGAGATATCTGAGTGGCTAGGAGGGGTGGTGCAGCGCGTCACTGGGTCCATGACGTCTTGTTTTCAATATCAGTATCACCTTAGTGAGTACCGATAGCAGATGTATTGACCCGGTTTTTGCCCTAAGTTTTCATGGAGGGCTATTTCTTTTCACCCTTTCATTCAACTTTTCTTTTTAATTCTTCAACCCCTTCTTTCCCTTTCTCAATTACTCCTTTTTTCAATCTTTACCTAAGGACTTCTAATTCTATTCTATTGGAATTATCCTTGGGTAGATCCCTCCGGCTCTGGCGGATCATAGGACGGTTTTCCTAAACTTAGTCACCTTATATCTCCATGACTATTGGTATGTGCTTAAACACATACCTTATCTTGATCAAAACCGGACCCAAAAAGACCAAAAACCCGACCAGAATGCCAAATATATTGTGTTTTTGTGTTTTTACTTATGCAGGCACGGATATCGAAGAAAAGGACAAAAATCAAGAAAGAACCGGAAAAACGAGCACGAGATATGGAAGTATTATTTATAGCCGATGTCGGGAAGAAATTATGGTCAAAAAAAGTCAACCCAAGTCCTCCATCTATCAGAAGTTATCAACATTAGTCCTTGGATTCAACTTGGAAAAAGTGGCAAGATCAGTCCCTCAAAAATCAGAAATTACACATTAAGCCCCTATGATTAAATCCTTAAAACCAATAAAACCAAATCCAAACTTATACACTTATCAGACTTTATCCAACCCAAATCCAAAATCCAAGTAACAAAGCCCAATCCCATTTATTTCCTTACCTAGCCCACCTCTTAACCCGATCCACCCAAACCAAAAATCCCGACCCGGTCAAAATAGTCAAATAAAAAATAAAATAAAAACATACAAACACACCCCGCCAAACCTTTTACCCTTTCCCCAAATGAACCCAGAAATTGTACTGTTTCATAAACCCTAAAAGTTACCCCGTACCAATTTACCCAATTAAGGGCATGATTGTCAAATCATGGGGCATCTAGAAGCTGTCAGAGGTGTCAGATATCAAAGAAGCACACGAATGGGACAGATGGCAGGCTCCTATTGGTGGAAACACCTCATGAAGATTGATCATACGGCTATAGATGATTGGGATTTGATCAAGGGCTGAAGATGGCTGAGAAGAAGCACAATCTCCCTCGGATTGATGACTTGGCAAAGAGGCTAGAAGGTTCTTCCATTGGCTATAAATAGAAGATGATTTTCAGAGTTGAGTAGTTAGTTTTAATTGTAATGTTACTCTGCTAAAATTAGTTCTTAAGTTGTATTTTCTAAATTTCTCTTGTAACTTTAAGGTTTTTATTAATGAAATTTTCATTTTAGTTTACTTTGATTCTATTTCAATTACTTTGTTTACTTGAAGTTAGCTTATTAAAGTTCTTGTTAGCTGTTTTCAAATCATTTCTATTTCATTTCTGATTTAATCTCAGCTTTTGTTAAAATCCCTTTGAAAATCCAAAAATAGTTTCAAAAATATTTCAAAAATTCAAAAATACTTTAAACTTAAGCTTCAACAAGCTGATTTATCTTAATTTTAAGCTAATATAAGCTATCTAGCTTATTGTTAGCTTCTGGTGGTTAAATTCAATTGATATCTCACAATTTCTCACAAAGATAAAAAAAGTCAACAAGTCAACTGCTGATCAAGCTGAAGAATAAGCTGTGGATAAGCTGTTCTAGGGTGTTTATATTTGGCTTATTATAAGCCTGGGTTTAGTAGGATTAATCAGTTCATTCTGAATTAGTGGTAAATTCAGTAAGTGCTACTTTTCTTTTCTAGCTTATTTTAGACCTTATATAGATTAGCTTATTTGATAGCTTATTTGTTCAAGTTTTTTCTGTTCTTTATATTCAGAATAGCTAATAATACCATCTAGTAGTTCAGATTAGCTCAGTTTAGAGTAAATTGCATAATCAGTACAAAAATAGGTTTGAAAAGGGATGTTTGGCTTATTAGGTGTCTAGCTTGTTACTGTAGATTGACAGTTAGGTGAAATAAGATTTGGCTTCATTAAGGTAATTTGAGATAATATCAGTAGAAAGTTTGAGGTTTAGTGATCACTAGAAGCAATTTGTCCTTATTTGCTTGATTGAGTCCCAAAATCTGTCACTTTAAGCTCAGCAATAAGCTGAGTTGTTTTGAGGTTTTTATTGAATTGAAAAAGTAGTGTAAAGGTTCTAAATTGTGTTACCATAGGTTGGTTTGCTGTGGTCTTGTTTTGCACATCTTTTGCGCCAAAATCTCCTCTGCTGCTTCAGACATTAGACAAGTGCAGTCCTGAACTTATTTTTGACTGCTGATCTGAGCCTCTTGGAAGCTTATATAGTTAAGCTCTTGAATTGAAATTTGGTTTATTGCTAGTTCATATAGCTGGTTTTAAGCTCAGTATCTGGGATCCACATTTTAAGCTTAACTGAGTGCTTATTTTGAGTCTCAAAACACCCATAATTAGATCTGCTGTTTAGCTTGTTTCAAAATTCAGCCTAAAGGCACTTTTTCAAGGACAGATTTAGATAAGCTAATTAGGTTGGAATTTGGATTTTAAAGTGGATTTGGGCACTCAGTAGTATAGTTGATCTTTTGCCCCCATTAGGTTTCAGTATTTTGCTTAATTGGACTGCTTATTGAGGCCCCAAAGTTGGCTAATCAGCCACACTTTTCTGTCTCAACTTTGGATTATTTAAGTGCTTATCTGATAAGATCTGAGTGCTTATTTGGTCTCCAATAGTTGATTTGAGCTTAATTAAGTGTGTTTGTTGGGATTTGAACTTTGTGGAATTTCTGGATCAGATGTGCTTATTTTTAGTGCTTATTGCAAATACTTATTTGACTGATTTGCTTATTTAGGTGTATTTTAGCTCTGATTTTATTTTTCCTAGATAGAAAACTTAATTTTAGATTTACTCAGAATTTTTCAGATTTTTCCAAACTGTTTTAATATTTTTAAATCATTTAAATAGATTAAATTAGTTTTTAATTCATAAAAAATTATTAAAAAGTCAAAAAAATATTTTTCTTTTTCCAAAAATTTTCTTTTATCAGATTTAATATAGGAAAATTATTTTTATATTTTTAGGTTTTAAATTTCACAAAATCACTTTTATTTACGTTTTATAATTCGTCGCGTAACGTTTTTAAAATTCAATTTTTCATTTTTAGGATTACATGCTTAGTCTAAATGTTTTATTAGCTTAATTAGTTGTTTTCTTTTATTATTTTATTGTTCGTAGTATAAAATCACAAATCACCACTCTTTTACACTCATTCACCACCGTTTACAACAACTCGATATTCGACCTTCGTTGGGACACGACTCGGGGAAAACGCATACGTTGAGTTTTACCCTTGAAAAATAATAATATACTACAAACGAACAAATCAAAAAATGGCGCCGCTGCCGGGGAAGGCTTGAAAAGAGTTGGAGTTTCGCCATAAGAATCGTGTTTTGAAGATCCTTCCTCGGAAGTTTTCGTTTTCATAAAAATAAAAAAAATACAAAAATATAATAATAAAAAAAAAAAAAAAAAAAAAAAAAACACTTTTCCTAAAGTGTTTTCATCTTAATAAACATCTTCGGTCTTCCGTTGAAGGAGGGCGGTTGTAAACCATTCCGAATAAACAACAAAAGAGATCGTGAAGTTAAACGTTTCTTGGATTATTTCTTTACTACAACCTAATTACGGGGTTTAAGGAGGTCTTGACATTAAATTGCAGACCGAAGAGAGATCCATTCTTCTCTCCCGCCACGCTGCGCGTAGTTTTGAAAGAAACGAGTACGGTTGATTAACGATCACCAAAAAGAAAATAAATCTCAATTTTTTTAAAATATAAAAATCCAAAAATATTTTATTTTCAAATTTGGTTTTCCTTTTTGATTTTGTGTTTGTTTTTTGTGTATGCACACCCGATCTTCTACTTCTCACCCTCTTCTTTCACCACTATCGAATCCCGAGAGGATTATTCGTCATAATCACCGTGTTCATTTCTCAACCGTTGAAGAAATGGCCGACGACCCAAACAATCAACACCCGCCGATGGGTGGTGATAATCACATGCCAACTCCCGATCTCCGAACGATGGAGGAGCTGTGCCAACCCACAATGCACGGACGTGGTGGCCCGATTGCCCCCGTCAATATTCAAGCCGCCGATTTTGGACTTAAACATCATATGATTCAACAAGTCCAAAACTCGTGCCAATTTCATGGCTTGCCGGGTGATGATGCAAACAAGCATCTTGACAAATTCATAACCGTCACCCAAAGTATGAAACAAAATGGGGTCTCCGATGACGCCCTCCGTCTATATCTCTTTCCTTATTCTTTGACGCATCATGCCACCGCTTGGTTTGATCGTCTTTCCAAGAACTCCATTCGTAGTTTCGATGAAATGGTTACGAAGTTCTTGGCGAAATATTTCCCACCGTCGATGGTGACGAAGTTAAGGAATGAGATTAGCAATTTCCGTCTGCTTCCCGATGAATCATTGTTTGAGGCATGGGAACGCTACAAGTTATCGATTGATCGGTGTCCGAACCACAATATTTTATTGGTCACTATTATAGATACCTTCTATAATGGTTTGACATTACGACACCGTGATACGATTAATGCTGCTGCCGGTGGTACGTTTATGAAACGTCGACCTGAAGAGTGCTATGATCTTATTGAAAACATGACCGCCCACCATAATTTTTGGGATTCCTCTGCCGAGAGGAATGAGTCAACAAGATCTAGCACTGATTCTTCTACCTCCGAGATAGCCGCTCTTTCTAAACAAATGAATGATTTGTCAACGGCTATCTTGAGAATTCATCAAAATCAGACTATGAATCAAAACAACAACAATCAAGTCAATGTTGTTAATCATAGTTGTGAGACATGTGGTGGTCCTCATCAGTATTTCGAGTGCCCAGCCGCCGGTGGCTACACTCAAGAGAATGTTTATGCTGCTACGGGAACCTACAACACGGGTGGTAACGGTTACCAACCCCAAGGTGACCGTAATTTGCTCAGCTACCGTTCTAATAACTTCCTCGGACCACCCGGTTTCCCACCAAATCAAAATCAGCAAGTGCAAACCGCAATGTTCCAAATAATCAAAATCAAAATCGGGGCAATCAAGGTTATCAAAACCAAGGGAATTATAACCAAGCCCCGAATCAAGGAAATTTTCAAAACAACAATCAAGGTTTTGTTCAAAACAACCGAGGGCCAAATCTTCCAAACAATCAAAATCAAGGATTTGTGCCAAACCCATCGCCCTCGGATGAGTTATTAAAACAATTCATTCTTCAAAACCAACAACAACAAAAGAAACAAGAGGAAATGAATAGAATGATGATTAATCAGATAACCGAATTGAACAAACGTTTAAATGATCGACCCTCGGGTTCGGGTACTACTACTCTTCCAAGCAACACGATCGCCAACCCGAGGGGCGATGCTAAGGCGATCACTACTAGGAGCGGTGTTTCATATGATGGACCCACGGCTCCGACTACCGATTCTTTTCTACCTCCCAAGGTAGTCGTCCGTGAGACCGAGGCGACCAAGGACATGGAACCTCCTACTAACAACGGAGGAACCAAAGACGTCCAACCTCCGGTTGTCCACCCATCTGAACCAGAAGTTGTGCTTGAGCCCGAAAAAGCTCCCGTTAAGACCACACTTCCTTACCCTTCAAGAATGAATGATCAAAAGCTCCGCGATAAAGCTTCGAGTCAAATGGAAAAATTCTTTCAAATATTTCAAGAATTACATTTTGACATAAGCTTCGCGGATGCTTTGCTCTTGATGCCTAAATTCACTTCCACACTCAAAAGTTTGTTGAGCAATAAGGAAAAATTATTTGAAATGACAAAAACTTCAGTGAACGAAAACTGCTCCGCGGCAATTCTCAAAAAGCTTCCGAAAAAGCTTGGAGATCCCGGAAAATTTCTCATCCCATGTGAATTTTCGGGAATGGTTGAATGCCACGCCTTGGCCGATCTTGGTGCGAGCATCAACCTAATGCCGTTGTCAATCTGGAAGAAATTGTCTCTACCCAATCTCACCCCCACTTGCATGACCCTCGAGCTTGCGGATCGGTCCATAACTCTTCCTAAGGGTGTAGCCGAGGATGTCTTTGTCAAGGTGGGGCAGTTCCATTTTCCAGCAGACTTTGTGGTAGTTGATTTTGACGCCGACCCCCGGGTTCCTCTCATTCTCGGAAGATCATTCTTGAGGACCGGGCGTGCTTTGATCGACGTCTATGGTGAAGAGATTACGTTGCGGGTCGATAAGGAAAAAGTCACGTTCAATATTAATCCAAACTCAAAACCTCAAACCGACAAATGCAATGTCGCTACGGTTGATCAAAAGTCCGATCCCGTAATTGCTCCTAAAAGAGTTGATCCAAACCTTTCCAGATTCACGGTCAAGAGCATGTCAGAAGAACGTGCTGAGCTCAAGGCTATGAAAATCAATCCTGGATCGAACAAATGGTTTGAGTGTTGTGCTGCAAATGCTAAGAGTGTTCTTGACGACGATGATGAAGATGAAACGGAGACTACAACGGAAGCGGTGGAAATTGCTAGCTCTAAGAGCACACCTCTTGTCCCACCTCCAGAACAAGTTTATCACATCGAGACACTTAATTCCGACTCTTCCCATCTTTCTCCTACGATTGAGGAAAATGTTATCTCTAGGGAAGAGGTCGAGGTGTTCTTTGATAAAACTCCAATTTCGCCGAAAATTGTTGAGACCGACAGTGATCCAGGGGAAGATGATTCAGTAAAAATAATTGATGAACGTTTCCTTTCCCTTCCCCCGAAGGAAGTTTATGAAGAAGATAATCTTGAAGAAAAGCTGTTTGATCCTTTGGAGCTCGAGCTCAAGGATGCTTGTACCGATTATGAGAGTTTTACGTTTGACACGGCTAGTGGCAATCCCACTTCTGATCTCAATCTTTCTATCCTGGCTTTTGAAGCCTTCTTCTTCGATATTGATCATTCGGAGGAGACGAGTATTGGCAGTACCACTTCTCATGCTCATATCTCTCCTCCCGAATATGAATCATTTCATTTTGATATGAATGATCTTTATCTCGACAAGTTCTCCGATGAACTTTCTTTCTTTCTATCTCCTCCAGAATATGATAAATTCTATTTTGATCTGGAGGAAGATTCTAGTCTGGGGGGAGGTGTACCTTCTCATGAAGATTTCATCCCGACCCTCCCACCCAAGACTTTTGACAAAATTTCTGCTGATGATGAAGAGCTTATTATGATCATCATCAACATCTTTATGCTCTTCATCACATATACTGTGGTTTCTCCCATCTTTCACTCCGTTGGGAGTGAGGATACCATCTTTGACCCCGGTATTACCATTTCTGGTTCTTCTTTCTAAAAATACCGCGGGTATCTCATCGGAGTGGAACTTTCATATGCTTCAGTGTTTATCCAAACATCTTGAACGAAAGTCCGATGGAGATTATCTTTTCCACATGCTCCCCCAAGGACAAATAAATTCGGGGTCGAGTCAAGCTCATGTGACTCGGTTATCAAAAACAAGCGCTTCGTGGGAGGCACCCCATGCATATCCTTCTATCTTCTTTTCTAATAAGTGAGTGAAGAGGTCTCCTCTTCCATATCTTGTGTTTCGTTGTTTTTCTATGCTGTGTCCAGGAATGCCCGATGATGAAGACTCTCGTGCTCGTAGTTTCCTTCACGCTACTCGAGTTTCATCATTCGTTGCTTATCGATATCCAAAATCTTATCGTTTTACATCTATCTTTTGGCATAATTAATAAACGGCCTTAGATTTATGTAGGAGAACCCTTACCTTTAAGACATTGAGGACAATGTCTCGTTTTAGTCTGGGGGGGGTAATCTGTCGATTTGATTTTTGCCTTGCATTTTTGCCGTTTTCTCATGCAACCTCGTTTTTTCCTCAAAAATTGAAAAAAATCCAAAAAAATGAGAAAATTTTAAAAATTTTTGTGCAAAAATATAATAAGTTTTGACATTTTTGTTGACTTTCTGCTGGAGAGAGTAGGAATAAAATTCTGACTTGACCGGGCGTGTTGAGCCCTAGCTTGTTCCCTTAACCAATGATGATCATAAAAGCTTGTGCTAGTCTTGTACACAAGGAGCTGCTCTTTTGCAAGTTCCCGTACTTGACTTTATACATGCATGGCTTTAAAGCTTTCGCTAGTCTTTTACATAAGGAGCTAGAAAACGCGAATTCTTTTCAAGAATTTGCAAGTTTCTGTAACTGACTTTATATATGCGTGGCTGATTATCGGCTAAGTATTCGCCAATTTCATTATTTGAGATTTTTAAATGTGCGAAGAGCGAGAAATGATAGAATTTATTTAGAAGTTAGATGCCAAACGTGGAGTAGTCGGTTCTCTTTAGAGCTCGTCGTAGGTACTTGTGGCCTTTTGCTCCCATAAAATTGTTTCACCCCATATATTGTATAAATAATTAAAGATATTTAGGTTTAGAATGAAATTTAGTTCTCCATCTTCTTAAAAGAATTTTTTCTCTAAAGATTGGGTACACATCAAGGTCCCATATTGAGTGAATAAGTTGTAAAGTGCTCTTAGATTTCGGATTGAGATCGGACCTTGGATCCTTACTTCTAAAGGCGGTAAGGTCTTGGATTTAAACCGTGAATGTTCGTTTTCTAAGGGTTACTATGTCATAAGTGTTGTATGTTTGATGTTTTGGAAACACCCGGTAATCCCGTGGTATTAAGTTATTGAGTGAAGAAAAGTTTGAGTTAAAAAAAAAAAAAAAAAAATGTATGTTGAGATGTATGGATTTTGTGCTTAATGTGTTAGACAAGTTGATGGCACGTGAGGTGCATGTGAATGACCCTAGATCGGGCACATGAGGTGCACGTGATGTTTCTCCACAACTGATGTCTACATGTTTGTATGAGTTCTTTAGTCTTTGATATATGTAATAACCTTGATTTGGACCTCATTTTTAAGGCAAACTTTCTTGCAAGAAGATGGAAAACTACTTAGCGTTTTAAGCTTGGTATTTTTATCGGACTAATAATTATGAAAATGAGAAGCTTATGAAGAAATTCATTTCTCTCACAAAAATAAAATAAGTAGAAACAAAAATAAGGAAATGGGAGCGAGAGGTTCTTACACAAGTAACTTCCATGAGTAGTGTTGGCATCTAATTTCTAAGTAGGTTGTGATCTCGTTTATAAGCTTAGTTTGGGAGTATGTGAAAAATCAAGGACGACGAATTTTATCCGTATGGTCACTCTACTATAAGTTGTGTTTCTACTCTATGACCCTAAAAAAATTATCGATAGATAATGATTGTCAACAAAAACCGTCACATGAATAATGAGAAAAATACAAAAATAGAATAAAAAGAAAATCGGGGAGTTTTTAAAGCTTAAGATTTCTTGATCTCTTTTGAAAATTTTGCTACTTCTCAAAGTTAGTAAAAAGAGATTGGAAATTTTCGGTTTCAAAAACGTGTTTTTATAACATTGCATGAGGACATTGCAATAGCTTAGTCTGGGGGAATTTGGTATGTGCTTAAACACATACCTTATCTTGATCAAAACCGGACCCAAAAAGACCAAAAACCCGACCAGAATGCCAAATATATTGTGTTTTTGTGTTTTTACTTATGCAGGCACGGATATCGAAGAAAAGGACAAAAATCAAGAAAGAACCGGAAAAACGAGCACGAGATATGGAAGTATTTTTTATAGCCGATGTCGGGAAGAAATTATGGTCAAAAAAAGTCAACCCAAGTCCTCCATCTATCAGAAGTTGTCAACATTAGCCCTTGGATTCAACTTGGAAAAAGTGGCAAGATCAATCCCTCAAAAATCAGAAATTACACATTAAGCCCCTATGATTAAATCCTTAAAACCAATAAAACCAAATCCAAACTTATACACTTATCAGACTTTATCCAACCCAAATCCAAAATCCAAGTAACAAAGCCCAATCCCATTTATTTCCTTACCCAGCCCACCTCTTAACCCGATCCACCCAAACCAAAAATCCCGACCCGGTCAAAATAGTCAAATAAAAAATAAAATAAAAACATACAAACACACCCCGCCAAACCTTTTACCCTTTCCCCAAATGAACCCAGAAATTGTACTGTTTCATAAACCCTAAAAGTTACCCCGTACCAATTTACCCAATTAAGGGCATGATTGTCAAATCATGGGGCATCTAGAAGCTGTCAGAGGTGTCAGATATCAAAGAAGCACACGAATGGGACAGATGGCAGGCTCCTATTGGTGGAAACACCTCATGAAGATTGATCATACGGCTATAGATGATTGGGATTTGATCAAGGGCTGAAGATGGCTGAGAAGAAGCACAATCTCCCTCGGATTGATGACTTGGCAAAGAGGCTAGAAGGTTCTTCCATTGGCTATAAATAGAAGATGATTTTCAGAGTTGAGTAGTTAGTTTTAATTGTAATGTTACTCTGCTAAAATTAGTTCTTAAGTTGTATTTTCTAAATTTCTCTTGTAACTTTAAGGTTTTTATTAATGAAATTTTCATTTTAGTTTACTTTGATTCTATTTCAATTACTTTGTTTACTTGAAGTTAGCTTATTAAAGTTCTTGTTAGCTGTTTTCAAATCATTTCTATTTCATTTCTGATTTAATCTCAGCTTTTGTTAAAATCCCTTTGAAAATCCAAAAATAGTTTCAAAAATATTTCAAAAATTCAAAAATACTTTAAACTTAAGCTTCAACAAGCTGATTTATCTTAATTTTAAGCTAATATAAGCTATCTAGCTTATTGTTAGCTTCTGGTGGTTAAATTCAATTGATATCTCACAATTTCTCACAAAGATAAAAAAAGTCAACAAGTCAACTGCTGATCAAGCTGAAGAATAAGCTGTGGATAAGCTGTTCTAGGGTGTTTATATTTGGCTTATTATAAGCCTGGGTTTAGTAGGATTAATCAGTTCATTCTGAATTAGTGGTAAATTCAGTAAGTGCTACTTTTCTTTTCTAGCTTATTTTAGACCTTATATAGATTAGCTTATTTGATAGCTTATTTGTTCAAGTTTTTTCTGTTCTTTATATTCAGAATAGCTAATAATACCATCTAGTAGTTCAGATTAGCTCAGTTTAGAGTAAATTGCATAATCAGTACAAAAATAGGTTTGAAAAGGGATGTTTGGCTTATTAGGTGTCTAGCTTGTTACTGTAGATTGACAGTTAGGTGAAATAAGATTTGGCTTCATTAAGGTAATTTGAGATAATATCAGTAGAAAGTTTGAGGTTTAGTGATCACTAGAAGCAACTTGTCCTTATTTGCTTGATTGAGTCCCAAAATCTGTCACTTTAAGCTCAGCAATAAGCTGAGTTGTTTTGAGGTTTTTATTGAATTGAAAAAGTAGTGTAAAGGTTCTAAATTGTGTTACCATAGGTTGGTTTGCTGTGGTCTTGTTTTGCACATCTTTTGCGCCAAAATCTCCTCTGCTGCTTCAGACATTAGACAAGTGCAGTCCTGAACTTATTTTTGACTGCTGATCTGAGCCTCTTGGAAGCTTATATAGTTAAGCTCTTGAATTGAAATTTGGTTTATTGCTAGTTCATATAGCTGGTTTTAAGCTCAGTATCTGGGATCCACATTTTAAGCTTAACTGAGTGCTTATTTTGAGTCTCAAAACACCCATAATTAGATCTGCTGTTTAGCTTGTTTCAAAATTCAGCCTAAAGGCACTTTTTCAAGGACAGATTTAGATAAGCTAATTAGGTTGGAATTTGGATTTTAAAGTGGATTTGGGCACTCAGTAGTATAGTTGATCTTTTTCCCCCATTAGGTTTCAGTATTTTGCTTAATTGGACTGCTTATTGAGGCCCCAAAGTTGGCTAATCAGCCACACTTTTCTGTCTCAACTTTGGATTATTTAAGTGCTTATCTGATAAGATCTGAGTGCTTATTTGGTCTCCAATAGTTGATTTGAGCTTAATTAAGTGTGTTTGTTGGGATTTGAACTTTGTGGAATTTCTGGATCAGATGTGCTTATTTTTAGTGCTTATTGCAAATACTTATTTGACTGATTTGCTTATTTAGGTGTATTTTAGCTCTGATTTTATTTTTCCTAGATAGAAAACTTAATTTTAGATTTACTAAAAATTTTTCAGATTTTTCCAAACTGTTTTAATATTTTTAAATCATTTAAATAGATTAAATTAGTTTTTAATTCATAAAAAATTATTAAAAAGTCAAAAAAATATTTTTCTTTTTCCAAAAATTTTCTTTTATCAGATTTAATATAGGAAAATTATTTTTTATATTTTAGGTTTTAAATTTCACAAAATCACTTTTAGAAATACTCCCCCTTCACATGTGCTCAAGCATTTTTAACTAAAATTGCACATGTTGAGTAGAGTTCGCACATTTTTAAATTGATCGATTTTCGATGAACATGACCTTTGCGAGACACGCTTACATCACTAGTTAGACTAGCTTGAAATTATTACCCGTCCCGGTCATATTCAAAGATCATCTCTCGAATTGGCACATTCTACTCAGACAAGTCCTTTGCGAGACACGTTTACATCACTGGAGAACCAACTTGAAATTATTACCCGTCCCGGACAAGTCTTTTCGATAACGGACATTAAGTTTCGTCAATTCGAGGGTTAGAACGGAGTCTGTCAGGCGAGCATACTTTGAGATTCCACGAACTTTGATCACATTTTAATCACGTCCTCTCCCCCTCAAAAATAGCATTGATATTTTTGATATCAACTGATTAAAATGAAAGTGTTTTTGGAGAGAGACGGATTTTAGCATGAAAATAGAACATTTTGCATATTTAAATTTTTATACTCCCCCTTAAAGAAAGCATATTATAAAACATTTTAGATTCCAGAGGGAGTTTCTTGAGCACAGAATTTGAGAAAGATGTTGAAAAATCTTTTTGAAAAATCTTGATCATGTGCTCAAGATTCGTTTTGATTTGTCATTAACATTGCGAGTCCTGATCGGAAATAATCAGAAGTCATCAATGTAGTCTTTATTTGAAACCTTTTCCGGCATACCCGAGCTACATTTAAAAGATTTCACGTTTAAGAACGGGTTTTGTACTGAAATGCACGAAAGCCATTATGAAGAAAGTTTTGAGATCGACATGTTTTAGAGATTGTTTAAATGAACTCTCGCTCAAGCATCTGTACATGCCCGTATCATTGTTGAATGACATTTCTAGGTACGTACAGAATATTGATTTATACAAGAGACATGTCGTGAGAAGAATATTTTTGGTTTTTTATGTTTTATATTTTTTTATGTCTTTTTGAAAATTTTCTATTTTTGTATTTTGATTTTGTTGATTTTTCAAATTTTGTATTTTGTTTTTCAAAAATATTTACATGCGAAGCATTTTGAAATAAATTCAAGAAGATTCGAGAAGACTTTCTAACTCTTCGGGAGTTAGGCTTCGCATTCCAATTCGACGAACTAAGTATTCAAACCGCTCTGAAGGGAGGGCCTTAGTAAATAGATCGGCGAGTTGGTATTCAGACTTCACGAAAAATAATTCAACAGTACCCTCTTCGACGTGTTCCTTGATAAAGTGGTAGCGGACTCTAATATGCTTGGTCTTGGAGTGCTGAACTGGATTGCACGAGATGGCTATGGCACTTTTCGAGTCACAATACATAGGTATGTGGTTGAAAGAGTAGCCATAATCTGTGAGTTGTGTCCTTATCCATAGAATTTGGGCACAACACGCAGATAGAGACACATATTCGGCTTCTGCGGTTGAAAGCGCTGTGCAGTCTTGTTTCCTTGATGACCAGCCTACTAGCTTCTCTCCCAGAAATTCTGCTCCTCCGGATGTACTTTTTGCAATGACTTGGCAACCAGCATGATCGGCATCTGCAAAGGCTGTTAGATTGAACTCCGAATCCTTCGGATACCAAAGTCCCATGTTAATGGTTCTTCGAAGGTACCGAAAGATCCGTTTAACCTCTTTGAGGTGAAGTTCGGTAGGCCGTGCCTGAAACCGTGCTAATAAACAAACAGCAAATTGTATATCGGGTCGGCTAGCAGTTAAGTACATGAGAGACCCAATCATGCTCCGATATTTCTTCGGATCAATGGGTTTCCCATATAGGTCAGCACCAATTTTGGGTGAGGTGACCATCGGAGTACAAACAGAGTCACAATTTTCCATTCCATGTTTCTTTAAAATCTCAATTGTATATTTTGCTTGATTAATAAAAATACCATGATGGGATTGATGGATTTGAAGTCCAAGGAAGAATTTTAATTCGCTCATCATAGACATTTCAAATTTACTTTTCATGAGATTTGCAAAATGTTTTGAATGTTCAGGATTAGTGGACCCAAATATTATGTCATCCACGTAAATCTGAACAATCAAAATGTCATCTTTAAACTTTTTGGTAAACAAGGTCTGGTCAATTGTTCCTTTGTAGAAATGATTTAACAGTAAGAAAGATGAGAGTTCATCGTACCATGCCCATTGGGGCTTGTTTTAGACCATAGATAGCCTTTTTGAGCTTGTAGACGTATTCGGGATGATCTTTGTCAACGAATCCATCTGGCTGACTCACGTACACCTCTTCCTTCAGAGTTCCATTTAAGAAAGCCGTCTTGATATCCATTTGATAGACCGTGATGTTTTTGTGAGCCGCGTATGCTAAGAAAATCCTGACCGCTTCAAGTCTAGCTACTGGTGCGAATGACTCATCAAAATCGATTCCCTCTTCCTGTCTAAATCCCTTGGCCACGAGACGAGCTTTGTTACGAATGACAGTCATCTCTTCATCCTTTTTATTCTTCCATATCCACTTAAGATCAATGACAAGTTTGTCGATTGGTCTTGGCACTAAATCCCAAGTGTCATGAAGTCGATATTGGAGAAGTTCTTCCTGCATTGCTTCAATCCAAGCATCATCTGACATTGCTTCCCGAATGTTCTTTGGCTCTTTTAAACTGACTGAGCAGGCAAAGATGCACATATCACAATCGGTTGCAAGTTGTCTTCTCGTCTGTACTGGCCTAGAAGGTTCACCAATGACATGTTCTATTGGATGGTCTTTAGTCCATTTTAATATTGAAGGGTACCTTGATTCTAACGAATGCGTGTTTGATGGTTCATATAACCGAGAAGAAGATTCAGCAGATTCCGTAGCAAATGGGTTTTCAAATGGTTCTTCTTCTTCTAACACAGCATCGTTTTGGTGTGGTTCTTCTTGATTTGGTGTTGTTGGGTTTTGCTCATCAACTGTTGGTAAAACAATCTCAATTACTGGAGTGGTAGGAGTAGTTGTAGATGATATTGACGTGGAGGGAGTTGGTGCTTCAGCTTCGAATGTAGTAGATGCATCTTGTGGTGGTGGTGGTTGTTGTTGAGCGGGTGCAGCGGAACGTTGTTGTGATGTATCTATAGAAGCTCCACCATAGTATTCATCATACATAAACTCGAAGAAATTTTCCAGTTCTTGATTTGTTGGTTTGTCGATGTTAGTTGATTGAGCTCCTTGGGGTATGAGTTCTGAACTGATGTGTCCAGAAGTTTGACTTTGTGGTGCGGGTCCTAATCCGATATGATTAGAAGCCATTGGGTTAAGCGCGGGTTCTAGAGCGAGTCTCTCAGAAGCCATCTGTGAAATCTCATCAAATTTCACATTCATCGTCTCCATTATTCTTTTCGTTCTTCTATTATACACCCTGAATGCCCTCGAGTTATCTGAATAACCAATGAAGATACCAATATCACCCTTAGCTTTCAGCTTCCCCAGATCCTCTCTGTCATTTGTAGGATAGCACAAAGCGCCAAATACATGAAGATAAGAGATATCGGGTTTTCTGTTGTTCACTAGTTCGTATGGGGTTTTATTGAATCTTGGATGGATTAGGGATCGGTTTTGAGTAAAACAAGCAGTGGAAACAGCATCGGCCCATAAGAATAACGGTGCACAGGAATAGATCAGCATTGTGCGAGCAGCTTCCACAAGAGTTCTGTTTCTTCTTTCAACTACCCCATTCTGCTGTGGATTTCGAACTGCTGATGTCTGGTGAGTAATTCCAGTTTCTTCAAAATATGTTCGTAACTCCTGATTACTAAATTCCGTGCCATTATCAGTTCTTATAATCCTAACTGGAGCTTGAAGTAAAACTTGAATTCGCTTCAGAAAGGTGATGATGATTCCAGGTGTTTCATCTTTTGATCTCAAAAACCTTACCCATGTATACCTTGAGTAATCATCGACAATCACAAGAATATACTTCTTCCCACTGATACTTTCAACTCTAATTGGGCCACATAAGTCCATATGCAACAGATGTAACTTATCAACCGAACTGGGAACGGTTTTAGGTTTATAAGTTGCCCTTTTGCTTTTTTCCTTGCTCACATGATGGACATAAATGTTCTTTGGTGTATTTGAATTTAGGGAGACCGGTGACGATGTTGTCTTTGGCAAGCTTTGTTATCGTGTCAAAGTTGAGATGGGAAAGGCGTCTATGCCACAACCATGACTTAGTGTCGTCAGCTCTTGTCATAAGACAAATTGGTGATGATGAGGCCATTTGGTTTATGTCGGTAGCATAGAGATTGGTTCCACGATTTCCGGTTAAGAGATCATCACCAACCAAGTTCCTAACGAAACATGTATTTCTTCTGAATGCAACCTCTAAATCCGCATCACAAAATTGTCCGACTGAAAACAGGTTGTGTCCCAAACCTTCGACATAATAAACTCGAGTGATTAAAAAATTCCCAAACTGTAGATCTCCATAACCCAGAATAGCTGCTACATGATCATTTCCAAACCTAACTGTTCCCATGAATTTCCATACAAAATTGATCAGCAGCTTCAGATTCCCGGTCATGTGCTTGGAGCAACCCGAGTCGACGATCCAAAGACGTATTTCGATAACCTACCAATAACAGATGATTGTGCGTTTGGAAACCGTTTATCATTTGGTTCCATGGGGTTAGGGATAACAGGAGAAATACAATCACAGACGGTTTTTACTGGTTCTTCCTTAGCTAATTTTATTCTACCATTTTCTAGACTGAATTCTCTACCTGTTGGAATCTATATGCACATCTTAAGATAGTTCCTAGGCAGCAGACTACTAGTTGTTTTTCTAGACTTTGCAATGAGTCTTTGAATGTATCTAGTCTTAGCTGTATGTTCTGAAGGAACATCTTTCTTAGCAGGCTTATCATTCACATGCACAACATTAGAAACAATATCATCACATACATTTTCAGACAAAGATTTCTTGTTCATTAAACAAACAGGTTCATTACATGTACTAGAAATATTGTCTTTAACTTTACATTCAGATGACATAAGTTTCTTCTTGGAAAGCGATAAAATCCTAGGGTGTTGTTCTACTTCTTTCGTTTTATTCTTGGTTTCACTCTTAGAAGCAGGCACGACTCTATTCCTTGTATTGCTCCTAGGCTTTGATCTGCTGCTCTTAGAGGTACTTTCTACTCCTGTAGAAGGTAAGGCACACTCATTAGGATTTATCTTGTTGTCCTTTGAATCAATGTTAGCTTGCCTAGTTTCTTTTGGATTTTCCTTAACACTTTTGTCTATCGCCCTATATGTTTTAGATGTAGAGGTAGATGCAATAGTGGTACTAATCCTATAAAGTCCAGGTGCTATCACATTTGGTGTTTCGACAACTACTTTCTCTTTTGCTTTTTCTTTGGGCAATGGTGAAGAAGCAGATTGTGAGATTGACATTTTTGGTTTTGCAATAATTTCTTCACCTTTCCCTTTTTGACATTCAAGCTGAGATTTCAAAAGATCAATTTGTTTTTGCATTTCTTTGTAAGAACGTTCATACGACAGTTTGTCATACTGACATTCTTCCTTTTTTCAATCCAGTTGTTTAAAATATTTAACATTTTCTTTTTCAAGCTTTGCAAACGCATTTTCATATTTTGAAACAATTTAGGAAGTCTCAGCTCGAAGTCTTTCATCATCTTCAACAGAATACATTTGATAAATAATGGACATAATATCAGTTGAAAGAGCTTCTTCAGAGAGTGCGTCATTTTGTTTTTCCAAAACTTTGATTTTTTCAATGTTTTCATTGGCTTCAATTACCAAGGATGTGTGGTCCTTGACAAATTCAGTTACTTCTTTGATAATTGCGTTCTCAACATGAATTGCTCTTGCATGTATACCAGATACAATGGGAGTAATTTCTGTTTCGAACATCTTTTTCTGTTCAGTTTGAAAACTTGAAAACCAATCATTGATTTTGGTATTAGTTTTGGTTGCCACAACATCTTGAAGCATTTCAACTCTCCTTTTAAGATCGGCCAATAGTATTCTAGCTTCACTTGCGAAAGTGTCGGTAGAGTACATTTGTTCGATGTTAGAAAGGTGTTTTGACACAACTTTGAACTTTGTGGCAGCCACTGGTTTTTTGAAAAACAAAGGTGACTCCTTTTTAACAAGATGAACACCAGCAAGTTTGTTTGCTTCATTATAATCAATTGGTTTGATTTCTCTATTTAATTGTCTCATTTTGTTTCGACTCTCTTTCGTAAGCTCAATCGTTTCATATGAATCATAACAAGTAGGTGGATCATGCACATCATTTATAAGATTACCATTAAATAGCACATTCTGTTTTTGCTGAGCTTTCTTGAAATAACAAGGGTTTTCACAACCGAGAGCCATTTTCTTTCTTGTATATAAAATCGGGTTTTTGTCGTTAATTAACATATTAATCGTTTGAGTTGAATGACCCGTTTTTACAAGCAATTCTTCCAACTTTTTAATAGTTTCTTGTTTGTCTAGTACTTCATCAAGAAGTTCATCTTCTCGTTTTGAAAACTTTAAATGCAACTCTTTCTTTTCTTTTTCAAGATCAGAACAAGTTGATTTTTATTTAGAAAGTTGGTTGGTTAAATCAGAAATTTCTGCTTTTAGGGATTTAATTTGCATGTTCAATTTAACATCAAGAGTGTCGTATTTGATTTGCAAATGTTTCTCCCTTGAAACAGAATTACTGTAACCAGTTTCAAGTTCTGACAGTCGTTTGTGGTGAAATTCAAAAGCTTTTTCGTTCACCTTGTATTTCTCAAGCTCAGTGGTCAATTTTTCATTAGCGGCCTTAACATCGCTATTGATCTTTTTGACCTTTTCTATTTCAATTCGATAATTTTGCAATAATGAATCAAATAAAGCACGTGTTTCCTCTTCAGTCTCATTATGCTGTGACTCGAAGTCACCATTAGGATTCATATCCGGAGTAGCCAAATTAGTATTACTACAACTTGGGGAGTCCATATATGTATCATAAATGAAAGTAGGAGTCGCAGGATGTTGTTCTTGTTGAGGTATCATATCAAATATTTCATTATTGTGACATGTATTGTATGAAGGTACCTCAGATATCACATTGGCATCATAAGCAGGAGGTGTTTCAGAATCCGTGTCATATTTAACCTCTTGAAGATTTGCCATGAAGATGCAGTTGGCATCGATATCTTCCAAATCCTCTGAATCATCCATCAGTGCCATGAAATCATTTTCCTCAGCACTTAACTGAAACCCTGCCTTGTCCTTCTGAGCTAAGAGCAAAGCTTTCTGAAGATACTCTGGATCTTTCTTTTTTGGCTTGGAGGGACAGTTTCTTGCCATATGACCAATTCCTTGACAATTGTAACACGTTATTCCATTCCCTTGATTCATATTCCCAGCATTTCCAGTAGCAGCAACGTTCCCAATCTGATTTCCCATATTCTGATTCCCAACATTCTGAACCCTCTGATTTCCAACATTCTGAACCCTCTGACCCATCTGATTCCCCATATACTGTCCTGTGTTCTGATTACCCATCTAAGGAGCATATCCCTGTTGATTCATATTCCCATAACCTCCAACCATTTGACCTTGTTGACCCATGTTGAAACTCGGTTGAGCAAACTGCTTATAGCGAGTGTTTGATGAGATTCTTTGATTGTTGTTGGTAGGTGTGGAATAGCGTCCTTGTACTACTTTTGAGAGAAGGGTAAATGCTTGAGACAAAACAGTCATGTCATCATTAGGATTGTATGGTTGTTGTGGAATGACTTGTTGTTCATGAGGATAGAGTTGTTGTTGTGGAAAAGAGTATTCATGTGGCATGTATTTCTGAGTGGGAGTTGATGATGGTGGTACTGAGTATTCATGTGGCAAGTAGTTCTGAGTAGGAGTGGATGATGAAGGTAATGTGTTCACTGTAGGAGATGGTGACTGAGCAATCAATGCTAAAGGATCATGTTTTTTGGCAAGCATTTCTTTCCTAACCTCATCTGCCTCTTTCTGGTTTTGTTTCAAGAAATCATAGAGTTGATCATAATTCACTTCATGAAGGTTCTTTGTCTGATTAACAATTGTAACATATCGTCCCCATTCCTCTGGAAGGTTGTTAAGAAACTTAATGTTTTGAACGATCTGTTTAGGTGTTAAATTGTTCCTTATGAGCTCATTCATGAGAGTGCAAAACCTTGTGTAGTAGATTTCAATTGGTTCAGCTGGAGTTGATGAAAATTTTTCCCATTCAGTTAGAAGCTTGTTTTCAATGTCTTGTTGACCAATTTCAGTTCCATGACATAGCCTCCTAACTCGTTCCCACATATCATAAGCAGTTTCACAGCTGTCAACAGCACAAAAGATCTCTTGTGGTAAACCAAGTTGAATTAGGTGCATGGCTAAGTCATCAGCTTCAATCTGTTTCCAATCCTCTTCGGTGTGTTCTTCTTCTTTTTGTTCACGAAAGGATGGTGGAAGAGGAGGTGTTTGATTCGGATCACCAGCTTCTTGAATTTGACGAGGTTTGAAAGGACCATTCTTGATGGAGTTGACCAGAAGTTTGCCTTGTCCATTAGGTTTTGTTTTCAAATAACGAAGCATACGGCTTGTCCATGGAAGATAACTACCTTTCTCTAGCATTGGAGGACGGTTTTCAGCACCAGCTGCATGGATGTCTTGTTGAGTAGTCATTGTTGTTGTTGTATGATAAGGTTGATTGATTTAGGATCGATGCAAAGAAATAGGTGTTGTGATTGTTGAAGATAAAGCCTTGAGGATGTTGTTGATGATGTTTGAGTGTACAGTTTAGATAAACAAAGCAATTTAAATAAAGTTACTAAATTTGACTAGACAGTAGTTTAAGCAAAAACAAAAGATTACAAAATCGACAAAAGTTATGTAAATTAGAATTTAGATAAAGTATCAATTTCTATAGAAATTTCAATTTGACCAGAATTTATACAAATTATGGTAAATTTTCAATTTAGATAGAAATATCTAATTTATATAAATTGATAATTTATATAAAACGATCTAACACTCTTATACAAGAGAGTAGATATCCGATTGTCGAAGTATTTTCTACACTTATACAAGCGCAAAAATACCGAGTTCACTTTTGTTGTTTGAAGAAATCACGATCGTAGCAAATTTATAAAAGTTATTTAATTTGAACAAAGTTTATGTAAAGTGCAAGGGTTAAAACTGCCAAATGCGAAAGTTCTTTGTGAACTGCGATAAGTTGCGAATCTCAACTGCGATAGGCTCAATTGATGAACTGCGATAACCAGAAAATCTCAACTGCGATAATCTCAATTTGATGAACTGCGATAAACAGAATATCTCAACTGCGATAATCTCAATTTGATGAACTGCGATAAACAGCAAATCTCAACTGCGATAATCTCAATTTGATGAACTGCGATAAACAGCAAATCTCAACTGCGATAAACTCAATTTGATGAACTGCGATAAACAGCGAATCTCAACTGCGATAAAACCCTAACTTATCGCAATTGGAGCAGTACGAATCAACTTTCTTATACAAGAAAGTGGATTATCAAGGACGTTGTGGGACCCTTTTTATCAGATTTCTTATATAAGAAATGATAAAAGATGATTGAGAAGCAAGCAGATTCGAACTTTGGACCTTTGATGATGAACTTTTTATGCGCAAGACTTCACAAACCCTCGTTAAACCTCACACAAATCACGTTTTTAGCCCTTAAACGCACGTAAACCACAAAAAGTTACAACCTTTTTATCCAATAAGCACCAAAACAACAAAAAGCTTTAACCTTTTTCCTTAAAATACCCACGTAAATTGTAAAACAAACACAACGAATACCTAAATCTATGTTTGGCGATTGATACCACTTGTAAACCTTTAAAAACCGAACCTTAAACAACAAAACTAAGCTATATTACTACTACTCGTGACACTCTAATATCAAAGAAGAAATGTAAAGATGAAATAGAAGATGATGCGTGTAATGAAACTATAGTCGAATGATTACATTGCCATAATAGAACTTAGAGAAGATTACAAAACATACACACACACTCTCACACCTTCACAAGACTTAGAGGCACACCAAAATGGGTGTGAGAGTGTGGTATTTATAGTAAAATGAGGCCTTGGTTGCCCTAAAGGCCTTGGGATGGGCTTGGTGTTGGACTTGGGCTTTTGATCATTTTTCTTAACATTTACTTAACAAAGTCCAACACTAGCCCTTACAATGTTATTTATACTACACGATACATACTTAAATATTCATACAAATGACCATCACTTTTCTATAAAATATAAAAGCTAACAGCTTATGATTCTAACCCGAACTTTTCCAATTTTTCTCAAAACAATTTCAACCTCCCTCCACCAAATTCATATGAGCAAGAGCCGTACTATCAAAGCTTCAATGATACATCGTTGCAAAATTCACCGAGTTCTTCTTGTACAAATTGTGGTGGTCCTCATAATGATTATCAATGTCAACCGTGGAGTCAAAATTACTATGAACTTAATCCTTGCTATGACTCATCCGGTTTTGACCAACCTTCACAATACACAACCCCTCTGACACTTTCTCAGAAAGTTGATATGATTACTGAAATGGTTGCTCAAAATAAATTGATTACTGAAATGATTATCAAGAACTATCAAGATCTTCAGGAGTTGAATCTTAAAAATCAAGATCCTCCCGTTGACTTATATTGCTCAGAAGAGAGGGAAGTGTTTCGACCAGTTGAAAACCTTCATTGTGCCAATATGTCATTCACTTATTACGATGACGATGATGACGAGGATTCTATTGGGATAGATTATAAGGAATCGTCAGCAGAAATCACTCCCGTCTTACCTTCTATGGACCTCGAGGACTCTCTAAAAATGGGGGACGAGCATTTTAGCACTATTCATGAAAAGGAATCAGACGAATTCAAAAAGTCTAGTGCTGAGAACCTCGTCCCAATCCCAAGTGAGTCTGAGGAAATTTTTGACGGTGAATGTGATTTGCAATCTTGTGGAGATTCTCTTGACGTTTCCGAGGTTACTTCCGGGATTTTCTCTAACCCTCTTTTTGAATTCAATGATGAGTATACTTCTTGCAAAGTTAATCCTCTTTTCGATGGAGGGTTAGAGAACGTTGAGGACGAGGACTCTACATTTAATGAGCCGATTTTACCAATACCTCGCCCTGACGATTCCCATGACTCAAAAAGGGGAATTTTTTTTTATTGAAAGATTGCTTAATGATGATCCCCTTTCACTTCCAGAAACTGAGTCATTTCACGTTAATCCTTCATCCCCTCGCCCTCCTGCTAAACCACCAGATGATGGAATTTTCTCTAAAATTTTACCCACCCAACCCACCCTTTCTATCTCTTTCGGGAGTGAGGATGACGATTATCTCACAATCGTTATTCGGATCCTTCTCCCTTTCTTCACCTATCCAGTGACTTCTCTTCTCCTTCACTCCTTTGGGAGTGAAGATACCATCTTTGACCCCGGCATCTCTCATTCTTTTTAGCCGTGGGTATCTCATCGGAGTGGAACTTTCATATGCTTCAATGTTTCTTAAAACATCTTGAATGAAAGTCCGATGGAGATTATCTTTTCCACTTGCTCCCCCAAGAACAAATGAATTCGGGGCGAGTCTAAGCTATACGACTCGATAAAAAACAAGCGCTTCGTGGGAGGCACCCCATGCTTATCCTTCTATCTTCTTTCTATTTTCTAATAACTGACGTGAGGAGGGCTTCCTCTTCCATATCTTGTGTTTCGTGGTTTTCTTTGATATGTACAGGATTGCCCGATGATTGAAGACTCTCGTGCTCGTGGTTTGCTTCTCTCCACTCGAGTTTCATCATTCGTTGCTCATCCGATATCCTTAATCTTATCGTTTAACGTTTATCTTTGGCATAATTAATAAACGTCCTTAGATTTATGTAGGAGAACCCTTACCTTTAAGACATTGAGGACAATGTCTCGTTTTAGTCTTGGGGGGGGGGGTAATCTTTCGATTTGATTTTTGCCTTGCATTTTTTGCCGTTTACTCTCGCAACCCCGTTTTTCCTAAAAAATTGAAAAAATCCAAAAAAATGAGAAAAATTTAAATTTTTTTTGCAAAAATATAATAAATTTTGACATTTTGTTGACTTTTCGCTGGTGAGAGTAGGAATAAAATTCTGACTTGATCGGGCGTGTTGAGCCCTAGCTTGTCCCCTTAACCATTTATAATCTATAAGCTCGTGCTAGTCTTTTACACAAGGAGCTATAAAATGCGAATTCTTTTTAAGAGTTTGCAAGTTCCCGTATCGACTTTATATATGCATGGCTTGATTATTTGGCTAAGCATTCGCGGATCTTATTATTTAAGATTTTAAATTTGCGAAGAACGAGAAATGATAGAGTTGTTTACAAGTTAGATTGCTAAACGTGGAGTAGTTGGATCTCTTTAGAGCTCATCGAAGTTAATTGTGGCTTCTTGTTCCCATAAGCTTGTTTCACCCAATAATAGAAATCTAGGAATAATTAAAGGTATTTTCGTTTTGGCGATAATTAGTTTTTACTCCTTCCTTAGAGAATCCTTGTTTATGAAATTTGGGTACACATCAAGGTACTGTCAGTGTTATGGTGTAATAGGCAACTGATTCCTGATAGTACGTGCTATTGTCTCTATTGCTATAAAAGCCGTAGGACTCGGGATTTGGCAAAATATATAATGAATAATGAATAATAATAATAATAAATAATCCAAAGCCGATAAAAGTTTTCTGTTTCCTGACGGTTCGCTCCCGTTGACTCAGACTTCAAAAGGCAGAGGAAAAATATCCAAGGTCAAAATAAGACTCCCGATTCTTGACGGTTCGCTGCCGTTGTCTAGGTTGTTTAAAAGGCCAAGGATCAATAAATGTGCTTAAATAATGTTAAAATTGCCAAATTTCGACTCCGGGGGTGTCCTAATAAAAGCTTCTGTCTCTGGACTCGTAGATGAGTTGTTTTGGTCGTATATAAAAGGGATATCCTCAAAATCGTGTTAAATCAGAGACCTTGATGTGGACCTCATTTTTGTATGCAACGGTTTTCGAGGGAAGGTTTGGAAACTACTTAGCGTCTAAACTAGGTATCTTTATCGGACTAAAAATTATCGAAATGAGAATTCGAAGAAATTCATTTCTCACCAAAAATAAAATAAAGAGAGGAAAATAGGAATTTGGGAACGAGAAGTAATACACAATTAACTTTTATGGGTAGTGTCGGCAATCTAACTTGTAAATAATAATGATTTCGTTTTTAAGCTTAGTTTGGGGACTCGTGAAAAATCAGGAACGACGAATTTTAACCGTATGGTCACTTCTTCATGAGTCGTGTTTCCTACTCAATGACCCTAAAAATTATTGAGAAATAATGATTGTCAACAAAACCGTCACGTGAGAAAAATACAAAAATAGAATAAAAGGAAAATCGGGGAGTTTTTAGAACTTAAGATTTCTTAATCTCTTTTGAAAATTTTGCTACTTCTCAAAGTTAGTAAAAAGAAATTGGAAATTTTTGGTTTTGAAAACGTGTTTTTATAACATTGCGTGAGGAGACAGCAATATCTTAGTCTGGGGGGATTTTGGTATGTGCTTATTCACATACCTTTATTTGACCAAAACCGGACCCAAATAGACCAAAAACTAACCAATTATGCCAAATATTTCGTGTTTTTGTGTTTATGTTTGTGCAGGCAATGGATAAACGAAAAAATGACAAAAGATCCAGAAAAACCGGAACGAGATTTGGAAAGGATTTAAAGCCAAAGCCGGGGAGAGATATTTTTGCCCAAAAGTCAAAGTAAATCCTCAAAGTTTCATCAAATGTCAAAAGAAGCCCTTGGATTTATTTTGGAAAAGTTGCAGAAAAAGTCCCTTAAATTTCAGAAGTTACACAAATGGTCCTTATCATTTTCACTTTACAAATCCTAAACACAAAACATAAACATAACCGGATTCTTATTACATTAAACTCAATCCAATTATCAAACCCAGCCCACATCTTATTACAACCCATGGCCCAATCCCACCTCTTAAACCATAAACCCAACCCACGACCCAATCATACAACCCGATCCACAAAACCAAAACCCGGTCAACGTTATAACTAACGTTCGGTCAAACATAAATAAACAAACAAACCCGCGCCCAAAAACCCCCTTTTACCCAGTTTTACTATTCACTGAAGAACCCTAGAATCCCTAGCCTTAAAATTACCGTGATTAAGGGTATAATTGACTAATCATTTGGCTTCTAGAAGGTGTCAGGATGTCAGAGAAGCACAGAAACACACGAATGGGCAACGTGGCAGCTTCCTATTGGACGTGACACCTCATGGAATTCGATCAAACGGCTGTGATGATTGGGAATTGATCTGAGGGTTGATAAGAGCTCAAAGAAGCACAAATTCACACGGATTGATGACATGGCAGGGGCTAGAAGCTTCACCTCCGGCTATAAATAGAGAGCTCTCCTCATGAGCAAGGGTTGTCCAATTTTTATGCTTTAGAAAATTGTTACCACTTTATTTTCTTGTCAAATTTACTGCTTTTCTTAGTGTAATCATTTACATTTCAGTTGTAATTTTCAAATTTCAGTTTGTAATTTCAAGTTTGAGTTAATGAAATTTCAGTTTTAAGTTTTAATCCATATCACTTATTGAATTCCATTTCCATTTTCAGTTGTTAGTATAAGCTTTCTTACTGTTACATAAGCTGTTCTTACTTTAGTATAAGCTTTTGAATTATTTACTTCCATCATCATTGTTTAAAAATCAAAAATAATTCAAAAATCCAAAAACAATTTTAATTCCAGCTTCAATAAGCTGATTTTTCATTTGTATAAGCTTATATAAGCTCTATAGCTTAGTGTAAGCTTTTGGTGGTATTAAGTCTGTTCTTATCTCTCAAATTCCCAAAAGTCAACAGAAAAGTCAACTATGGTCAAATAAGTTGTGGGGTTGATAAGCTGATGTGATAAGCTGGATCTTGGGTATTTTCTGGCTTACTTGATAAGCCTGGGTTAAGATAAGCACTGAGGTCATTCAGTTTCAGCCTATATAACTTGTGAGTCTCAAATCCATGTTTAGCTTATTTCTTGCTTAATTCATTTCAGTTTATATTACTGCTTTTTAGTAATTTGTTTCTGCTTTCTAGATAATTAATAGTTTAGATAGTCATAGTGTAGAAATTCATTATGGTTTAAATTGTAGGTTTCTAGTGTAATTTTACAATTTAGTTTCATTAAGTAGTGTTTGGATTAGAGTCTTTTTGGCCTTGTACTGTTCAATTGCTAGTAGTTAAGATTTGATTAAGCTGAAATTAAGTGAAATAATCATGTTGCAGTAGGATTTAAGAGGTTTTGGCTTATTAGAAGGAATTTGGCCTATAGGGTGATTTTTGAGGTGTAAACTGCCAAATTAAGCTCAGAATATGTAACACCCCCTAATTTGGTTTGTGGCAGCGGAAAAGTAATTAGGGTGTTACGGTGAGGATCGAGTTAAAATTTCAGAAAAATGGTCCAGAATAGACATTTTGAAAGTTATATGTCATTCAAAGAATATTCTTGATACAAAAGTGATTTATCTGCTTTGAAAATCCCATAAAAAAATGTGATAATTTGGGAGGAATGACATATTTGATTTTACACCATTAAAGTTATCAGAGTAAAAGATGCCCGCTCCGTGTCTTGTCCTGCTCCGTTAATTACCTGAGATAAACATGCTTAAAATGTCAACACAATGGTTGGTGAGTTCGTGGAGTTTATAGAAAATAACTTTATTTGAAAGGTGTATACTGATTGTCGATATAAATAGTAGTTCTTCATTAAATAACAAGTCGCGTTGAATAAAATTCACGAGTAATTCATGTATGACCTCAAACGATCATAAGTTTCAAATTATAGATGAATATGAGCTACGTTGTTATACGCTCGAAATGATATATTGGATTAGCTTTTGAAAGTAACTATATACTAAGCCTTTTTAGTTGTCTTTATAGAATTCTCAATTTAAATCACATATGATAACAGTTAAAGTTCAAGTACGAGATTCATAATCATATCACGTAAAGTAATAATAGTCTAAAGTCTGAAGTTTATTAGTGAAAAGTGGTGGTCTTCTAATACAGCTGTATCCTAGGATATATATATGAAACATTCATATATAAAGTTATATTGCCCTAAGCCTCATGACACGCAAAACGTTAACAGAGTACCGTAAAACGGAGTGTTCACCAAATTAATGACGAAAGTTTATGCCCTCGTGTAATAGGTGATTTGCCACTTCCTATTTTTCTCAAATATAGCGCATCGCGACTAATACGACTAGCGATTAAGCATTCCGTCACAGTATTAGTGGGATAGGTTGTCAGTCCTCCAACAGGTTTCGAAGCTGTTGCTATATTCGCGCTCACCGCAGTGATTAATGGCTCATGATAAAGGGACTTTTTGGCAATAAGGTGTGCTTAGGCAATATAGGTCTCAAGGTTCATAAAATACACGTATTCTGATCTTGGCAATTATTTCCAGTGGAATACAGAAATATTATAATAGGTAACAGTTCATTCATTTGTCACATGAATGCATACAGTAAGCCTCAGTATCATGTTACATCAAGTAGTTCAGAGATGTTATGTTTCAAGTTCCGTGTTTAGGCTAAACAGACAATTTGCACATATATTGAGTATGTATTCCTTTCAAGTATAATTCAAATAGATAAAGCATAATTGATAATTTCGAGTAAATCATAAGATATTTCAAGTAGTATAAAACAGTTAAAGCATGTATCTCCCCCAAAAGAGTTATTAAAAACAAGTGTGAAAAGTAGGGGCCACGACTCACCTTGGAATGTAGTGACGTAGATAACACAATGGTGCCAAGGAGTATGGCAGAACCGGGTGAGGAGTAACGCACAACGATACTTATTCGGCAAATCCTAATGAATATAAGTTTGTCTCAAGATATGACACGCGGAAAGTAATCGATACGTATAAGTTCCAAAAAAAATAGAGCGTTTTAGTTTTCGTGGAATATTTGTATCAAATGTTTGTAAAAAGTTTAGTATATTATTCGTGTGGTGGTATAAAGTCATAGACTCAGACAAACGCATGCCAAAGCATAAAACATATTGCACAAGTATAAAAGGAAAATAAACAGGTAAGAATCAAATAAGCATATAAGTACATGTTGAGCCGATGGTTAAGCTTTTACCCGATATCCCCAAATGGTTTATGTTTTATAATAGAAACATAAGTTTCAAAACTATACTTTTTTCACTTTTCGTTTAATTATTGGATTTTGATCAAAATAAGTTTTTAACAATAATAAGTATATAAATAAAAGTTTGATATGATTCATTAATTAAATACGTTTTAATGATAAATGATTTGTTTAGATAAGTTTAAGTAATATAAAAGATAAAAAGTATATTTAAAAATTTTCAAGCTTCACAGTCAAATAATAGTCCGTTAAGTCTAAAATATTTAGTCCAATAATCTAATATTCCAATATGTCCAAAATATCAAGTCCAAAGCATGTAGTCTGTCATAAGTCCAGATATGAGTCACATATCTAATATCGTAAATCCAATAATGATCCAACTTGTCCAAACGTCCAATTTATAACAGTCAAAATCCATATTCAAATCCAAATCACATTTCCAAGTTCAATTTACAAAACGTACAAATAGCATTTAGCTAGATACCACATTAACCAAACACAGCTATGCTAATTGCAATCATTTTTTTAATAATGGCAGTCTAAACAATATGTTCATTCATATAAGCCAATCAGCAGACAGATGCCAACACATCTTATACGTGCACATAACATACTCACAATGTCGAGCCCAATGATAAAACTTAAAAAAAAAATATATGCTAAGGATAAGCATAGATATGCAGTTTCCAAAACAAGCAGGTTTTGAGGTAAGCATTTTAATGAGTAGTTCAAAAATAAGCATAACAAGTCACAAAAATATGTGGGTCGACACCTATAGGCTGAAAACAAACAACATCCGTGCAGTTTCTCTTAATGTTGTGACCAAAACCTACACCGCACCCTTGACGGCTTGCAATTTGGTGGCTAAACCCACGAGCGTAACACCACTATGTGGTGCGGCTGTGGTGTGGGTCGAATCATCAAGGCCAAGGTGAACAAACACACCCTTCGGGGTGACTATGACATGTAACAAACATTGTCTTTTGGGTCGTTTGACACAACAACAAACAATCCCAACGACAACCCTCTTGGGCTGCTGTGGCTTGGACCAAACAAACACCATCTTGCTGCATCTCTTTTGACCCGAAACTAGACACAAAGAAACACCCCTATGTGTTGTCTAGTTGAACCGAAACAAATAAAACCAAGCGTCACCCTTGTGATCCCTCGTATACCGAGATTTAGCAAACAAAACCAAGGACACCCTTAGTTAGGCTGCTTGGTGGACCGAGCAAACACACCCTTGCGGTTGTTTGGACTGGACCGAAACAAACCACAACCCTCCTGGGTTTTTGTGGTGAACCGCAACTCAAATCAACCACCCTTGTGGTGTTTGACCGAAACTAAAACTCAAACGAGCACCCCCTTTGGGTCTCGTTATTTCCAGTGAACAACTAACCATTTGCTTCCAAAATAATCCAAAACAAATAATTCTCGACTAAGACTGAACCAAGACAACAACACCCTTGTGGCTTATCTTTTTATACCGAGATGACATCAACAAGACCAACACCTCTCGGGTGTGGTTGTTAGCCGAACAAGTCATAAAACCAAATAAGCCATATAAGTTCAAATAAGCAAATCCAAATAGGACCCGAGACCCAAGATCAAACAAACACTCTCTTTACAAACGATTTTACCACACAAATCTTGATTCAAATACGTTTTTAAAACTTGTTTTATCCACGAAAACTTTAATGAATTTAATCATAATTGTTTTTAAATAAAAATGGTATTAAAATATGAGGTTTACGATTTGAACATACCAAGCAAACGAGGGAAAAAGATAGGTGGAGGCGATGATGGTGCGGCTGTGATGGTTATCTCGAACCAAACTCCTAGCGCCCTTTTATGAGACTCCGGTTGCCAAGGTTACTTCTTTTCATTCTTGTTCTTCGACAGTAAAAAGGGAAAAGAGATGAATTCTTTGTGTTGTTTAAGAGTGAGTGTATAAAGAAATGGTTTGCGTTTTTAGGATGGACGAAGGTGCATGCTTACTATTCTATATATAGAGAGTTCGGTTTGGTAGCATGTTATGGCATATGGTATTACACGTACATACATATATTTGAATGGAAGATTGCATGGTTAATGTTTTCAACACGTTTACATATGAGTGAGTTGTTGAATTGTATGGAAAAGAATAGTACACGTTCCTTACTTTGAATTCTATGGTATAAAGTTTCACAAGTTAAGATATTTACACTTTGCATGTGAATTAGTTAGGTGGCAAATTTTTATGATACATATTATTAGTTTAAGATATAGTTTGATCTTAGTAATTACTAACGTTAAGTCTTTATGTCACGAAACTTAAAATCGGGTAACGTAAAAATATAACGTTTATAAAAATATCAAAGTTTATTAATATAATCCAACTGAAAATATTAGACATGTAATAAGTTTAACGGAGAGTGTATACGTTAATAGAATTTAATAGGTTTGAGTATTCGTATTGCGTAAAGAGTTTAATGTAAAATATAAAATAATAAAGTGAAAATAGTTCATATAAAATATGTAGGCTTATCCAAATCTTATGTTGGTCGTGAGTATAGTATATTAAAGAAAAATTTAAATTTCTCCATAAAAATGGGCTTTGTTAAATGATAAGTCAAAGGTATTATTAATTAACAAAGATTATCATGACGGATTTTTGTAGGATCTTACAGAATAAGCTGAGCTTATTTGAACCCCTATTTTGACATTTCTGAGTCCCCCTTAGTGGTTAAAGCAGGGTTTCAGGAATTGGTTTGGTTTGAACTAGTTTTGAAAGAATATAGCGCAAAAAAGTGATCCTGCTGTCTCAGATTCTGCTGTGTAGAACACCCCTAATAGCTGCTGATCTCAGCTTATTTGTGGCTTAACCAGTTAAGCTGAGGTCATGATTTTTGGTTTTCAAATAGTTTACATAACAGGTTTTGAGATAATCATTTGGTATTTACTTTTTTAAGCTTATTAGGTAGCTTATTTCAGGCTTGCAAATAGCCCCTTTAGGACTGCTATTCTGAGCCTGCATCATATCAGTCTCAAACACTATCTGATCTAGACTTCATTTCAAGTAGAAATTGATTGTAGAAATTGGGCATTTTTAGTTTGAGAGTAGATTTTAGTATAAGCTGTTAGATTTTGCTTTTGGTTTCCCCAAATTAACTGTTGCCTAGCTTTTAGATCTGCTGCAAGTAGGTAGCTTAGCCATTTGCTTCTGTTTTATGTTGTTAACTGTGCAGCTGCTTATCTGCTTATTTCCTGAGATTATTTAAGCTTAATCAGTTGATTTAAGCTTTAATTAGTATGCTTATCCAGTGTTGAGCTTTTGGTAATTTTTGGTACTGTTAGCTTATTTTTTAGAGCTTTTTGAAACTGCTTTTTCACCTTAACAGCTTTATTAGGGTTTTGAAAAGTTCTGATTTCATTTTTCCTAGCCTTTTAATATCATTTAAGATTTATCTGCAAAGTTTCATATTTTTCTAAAGTCATTTACTATTTTTAAATCATTTAATTAGTTTCTTTTAGTTTTTAATTCATAAAAAATAAATAAAAAGTCAAAAAAATATATTTCTTTTTTTTTTTTTTTTCTAAAATTTTCTTTTAATATTTAGAATTTAAGTAAAATTGTTTTATATTTTTAGGACTTAGAATTTAGAAATTCACTTTTTAATTACGTTTTTAAAATTCGTAGCGTATGTTTTAAAATTCAATTTTAGTTTATTCGTAGTGTAATCCACCAATCATCACTTTTATTCACCATTCACTACACATATTCGACACCATTACGAAAACTCGAATTCAAACTTCGTTAGGACTACGACCCGGGGAAATACATCCGTTGCATTTTCTTTGGAATAAAAAAATATCAAATCATTCACGTTTAACAAACGCCTCGCAACCCCAGACCTTAAGATAAGACAAGTTAGGCGTTTTCCCAAACCATAACTCATAGGATGTTTTATCCACCTTCTTGGTTGGAACCATGTTTAATATTCGAATCGCAGATTCCAAGGCATAATCCCAAAAGGATAACAGCAGAGTAGTAAGATTAAACATAGATCGCACAATATCTAATAATGTACGATTCCTTCTCTCAGATATACCATTTTGTTGTGGAGTATATGGAGATGTGAGATGCTGAACAATTCCATTCTCACTTAGATAATCTTTAAACTCCTGACTAAGGTATTCACCACCTCTATCGGATCGAAGAGCTTTAATCTTCTTTCCTAGTTTCAATTCTACTTCAACTTTAAAAATCTTAAATGTTTCAAATACCTCATGTTTATGTTTAAGAAAATAAACATAACCATAACGGCTGAAATCATTCGTGAAGGTTAAGAAGTAGCTAGCACCTCTCTTTTACGTATGTCTAAGTGGCCCGCACACATTAGTATGTATTAAACCAAGTAGATCATCAGCCTTTTCAATACGATTATTAAAAGGTTTCTTGGTCATCTTCCCAGATATACAAGATTCGCACTTATTAAATGATTCATCATTGATATCTTTCAAAAGCCCATCACGTTGTAGCTTTTGCATGCGAGTCTTGCCTATGTGGGCAAGTCGACAATGCCAAAGACAAGACGAATCCAAGACATTCTTGACTCTCTTATTGTTGATGCTATACAACGAATTATAATCACTATGTTCATTCATATTAATCTCAAACACACCATTTACAGCAATAACATCAAAATAAAAAACATTATTTAATGAATCAGAAATTTTATTGCCAGAAATAGTATGATGAAATCCCAAATTCAACAAACAAGCAAAAGAAATAACACCTCTAACAATAGATGGTGAATAATGACAATTATTTAAATTCAGTATCAAGCCCGAAGGCAAAACTAATTCAAAAATTCCTATGGCTTCAACTGCTGCTTGTGCACCATTGCCCACTTGCAGAAATTGCTCCCCATAGGCGAGTCTCTTTTGCACTCTATAACCCTGTAGCGTATTAAAAATGTGAATACCGCATCCAGTATCATATACCCAGGAATTTAATTTACGAGTTAGTGAAAATAATTCAATCATAAAGAAATTACCTGAAGTACTGGCTTGCCCAGTCTCACCCTTCAGCTTTTTCTGTCGCAACTCCTCGAGATAAAGAGGACAGTTCCTCTTCCAGTGTCCAGTCTCGTGGCAGTGATGACAACCTTGATCCTTCTTATTGGGATTAGGCTTGTTCTTCTTAGGGGCCTTCTTAGGTTCAGGCTGATAGGCCAAAACTTGTTTACCTTTATCAGCAGCTTTACCTTTCCCCTTATTCTGCGCTTTTGGTTTTTGAACCCTACCCCTCTGTATTGCTAGTACTTGTGGAGTAAGATCCTTATCCTTGCCCGGTAGACCCTTCTCATAATCAATGAGCATTGCGAGTAATTCAGTTATAGTCTTCCCCGAGCAATGCATGTTGTAATTCTGAACGAAACCCTTAAAGTCCTTGTTAAGGGACCTATTGATTAAGTTCACATAAACATTGTCGGTTAAGACATAACCCATAGTATAGAGACGATCGATGTAATCTTTCATCATCAGCACATGATCTCGCACGGGTTTACCATCCTCTTGCCTACAACTATGAAATTTATCGATCAAATCATAAATTCGACAGCTGGAGGTACCTCATAGGTTTTCTGGAGTTCTTCAAGCATATCTTTAGGAAAGTAATGCTCAAACTATTTTTGCAACTTTGGCACCATGCTATTTAGCATTAAGCATGCTACCTCATTATGCAAATCAAACTCCTTTTGCCAATCAGCTTTGACCCCATCAGATGCATCATCAGCTGGTTGTGCAGGGCAAGGCTTAGTCAAATAATCAAGCTTCTTGGTCACTCGCAGGACAATCCTCAAGGACTGATGCCAATCATTGAAATTAGGCCCAGTCAGTTTTTCCCTCTCAAAGTGAGCTTTGAAAGCGGAACCAGCAGAAGTGTCGTCGGGTTGAGCCATTTCTACAGAAATAAGTTCAAATATTAGTATTTTCGATAATACACTTTTCAAGAAAAGAAAACTACCCAGGAAATATAAAATAACCATTTAATTTTCTTGAAAAACTAGGATCCAACTTTTCATAGTTCCACTACATCAGTTGATCTGCTAGTAGTGAAAGTACAAAAGATGGTAACTTGTCGAACAATAATCGGCAAAACAATTTCCGACTCCTAGATAGTTATGGGAATTACATTTGCCAAACAATTTGCAATGTAAGCATGTTTCTTCCCATCTCATGCTTTAAGTCTCAAGGTCTCACTTATAACTTAATTAAGTCGTCTAATTTAGAAACATGTAAATTCACATAATTTTATCACATCAGTTGATCTGCTAGCAATAAAATTATGTAATTTACCTTGTCATTAATATCTGTGTCAAGGTCTCACTTACGCCAGATATTAACTTCAAGTGTCTCTTATAATTAGATAGCATGGACTTAAATTTTAAGGGTATTTATTTTGATGTGACAATCAAAATATGTACAAAGAAGCATGCACTCATCTTTGTATCATAAGTTTTCAAAACAATTTTAATTACCAATTCGCTAAGAGTTAAATCAACAAAGTTTTAATTGGGGCGTTGAGTAACTTACAACTTTGCCTTAAGATGCTTCGTACATATAATGGTGTACTTGGTAAGTCTAATTAGACGCACAGGCGAGCGGAGAGACAGAATGGAGTCTCTTTAAGGCTACAATTTAATGCGAAACCAACCTTATACCCACTTTATATTTTGTCTAATTAGGTCCGCCGCTTCGACCATTTGTACAGTTGTATCAATCAATTAAAAGTTTATGATTCTAAGTCTTATAAAATTATGTAGTAAATTATTAAATTGCTAGTCTAGCCTGGGAGCAAATTACCGTGCGAAGCGAACCACTTTCTGCATATAAGACTTGGCAATAAATAATTTACCACATCAAAGGTTTCATAGTTATTAGGTCCATTTAATTTTTATACAAAAAATCAACATCTTTTTTCTTACAATTCATGAATAATTTAAACAAATAAGACAAGTAATTTCAACAAAATTAAATAAACACAAATAACGCATATAATCCTAACAATTAAATCATATAGCCACATGCAAACCTTTTGATAAATGATGAACTCAAATAAGTACATTTTATTACTATCATTTATCCTATTAATTTGACTTGTTTTATTATATTATCTATGAGGATTGATACTTAATCGTTTACTTTTGTAATTCTCAGGTAAAAACAAGCATTTGGTGAAACTTGGCGATTTTGGACTAATTATGGAGCAAAACATGCAAGAAGTTAAGAGTCTACCGAAATGTACAAGATCAAGACATTCTGCTCCAGATGCACCGCATCTTTCTTATTACATACGGCGCATCACTATCAATATTTCACCAGATACGATCCAAGATACAAGAGGACATGCGCCGCATCTATTTATGGAGTTACGCCGCATCTTCTGGCGGTGTACGAATATTCCTAATTATATTAATCTTGGACCCCACGCGAAGTTAAATCAATGCGCCGCATCTACTTATTAGATGCGCCGCATCTTACCCTCAGACAGAAACTATAAATACCCCAAAGACCAGACGAATTAGAAGTTCCGAAGTTCGACAGAAGAACCAAAGTACAGAAACCTAGGACGAATTCAGGTGAATAGGCAGCACAAGACACACCCAAACGAAGATACAAGAGCTGTAAGAAGGTGCTGCATGTGTTTAATTCATTAAGTAGTTTTGTTTTATTGTGTTAGTAAACTTTAAATCATCAAGATTGGTGGCTTGTGTAATGTGACAACGGAAAGATTGCACTCCCTTAAAACTGCTTTCTCATTAATTAAAGTTTATATGTTGATGTCTTTGGTGACTTTTATTAGTGCATTGATAACCTCTGTGTCTAGCTGAGCGTTGATCGGGTCGCCATGCCTCTGCCCTCGCCTATTTATTAGATCGCCTATGCATTCTATCGTCTGTAGAAAAGTAGGAAGAAAGATAAATAGGATAGTCATAAGTAATCATTAAGGGTTTACTCGCCGATAAGATTAGAACCAACGAGAAAGGACTTAATCTCGGTGCGTTGCATCGAACTATACACTTCATATAAGACTAGCAATAAAACAAGTGACAAACTACTTATCTATCAGGACAGATCTTCTTATTGTCTCAAGTATTTATCTGTGTACGTGTGTGCTATTCGCTGATTCGTGCCTATTGGTTTAGTTTATTATTTAATTGCAACCAAATCGTGCCAGTCTCTCAGGCTGAACCCCCCTTGCGTTAGATTAGGTTGTATAGCTAACTTAATATATTAAAATACTGATTAGAATAACGAGATAATACGTTCCACTCTTAGTGATCGACACTCAACTTACCATTATATTCATACTGACCGGGTACACTGCTCGTTAAGTGTATGTGTTATTGATAAGTCGGCTAAATATAAATTTAAAACTTGAGTAGGCATTAATACTGCTAAACCGCAACGACATATCGCACGCATCAATAAATCCTATTAATAATCTATATGTGTAATTATTATGTATATAATTAATAAAACTCCCATTGGTTTTCGAGCGCATTGTACCCAATGGACCACAGACGCCAACAATTGGCCGCGTAAGTTTTAATAATTAAATACCACATAGCACATAACTGATTCATTAATTTAATATATTAGGTATTCCCTAATTTTAGATTTATCTAAAACATATAGCATATAAAACAAACCCTAATCCATGATTTCTTTGCATGAAAAAATCATGGATCATACAGGAACGTAACCCTTATTCAAATAAACACATAAACATGTCCTAATGTAGGGTTACAAAACTAACTTTTTAATTAACAAGGGTCGAAACCCCCCCCCCCCCCTAAATTATGGATCGAATTAATTTTTAGATCTAGTAATAAAACCCTAAAAAAAAATCGACTAATGAACATGTAAATCCAAATCTAGATTTGATTTTTATTATGTGTTTCGATAATGACAATTACATGTTAAATTGGCTCGTGATGCCACTGTTGGAATTTAGATATCTTGACATTCAAATAAATAAATAAATAAATAAACGTCAAAGCACGTAATAGCGAAAGCAAGGATCTAATTTAACACATAATAGTATTACCGAATATTAAATAAGAAACGTACCTTCAAGATCTTAGCTAAACAAAGATCAATTCTTCTTTCTCCTTCACATTAACAATCAAACGGATTAACGTGGAACCCCTTACCTTTTTGTTCCACAATCCAAAATTAATATCTAAAGTAAGATATTAACGAGTTCTCGTACACACGTACTATTAATCGGCTAACGAATGATGCTAGTGATTGAACACGGTTAACCAAACTAACTTTGTTAACAAGAAAGCCAAAAATGGATCCAACCTTAAGGTTAGAACCGATCGGTTTTGCTAAGAGAGAAGGAGGAGAATTTTAGGGTTTTGGTTACAATGCACTAGTCAAAAACCAAAGACCCTTGGCATTGTATTTATAGTGAATTGGTAGCTTGTTCACCAAGTTGGTCGATTAGGGTTTTATTCCCCTAAGGGCCGATCGGCCTAAGCTAAGGTTTAGGGGTTCTAGATCCTTCTAATCCCCTTATTTCACTAATAGTCCTTCTACTATTTACATAACGACCGTTAGTCAATTCGGTTAATTACTTAACGTTCGTTATCTTTCATTTCGTGTCCAAATAATTAAAATACATAACTATTATATATATTAATTAGAGTAAACTACACCGTTGGTCCTTGTGGTTTGCGTTGAGTGGCGGATATGGTCCTTTGACCAAAAAAAGTGCGCCAGTGGTCCTTAAGTCAGAAACGTTATGCACCGTTAGTCCCTCCATCCAAGTGGCCCCACAAACATCCACTAACGCTCGTTACCTATTGGATTTAAAAGGGCAATTTGGTCATTTTACACCACTACCACAAACTTTTTTGGGTATGCAAGATTTGCTCAGAATAGATGAAAAATCACATGATTTAAAGATTTGTTATATGCACATAACGATAAAGCAAATTCAACGCCTTGAAAAGAAAAATCACACTGATTTAAATACTCTTTTTTACACCAAATTCAGATTGGGAAACTACGAACATTAACTCATGAACTAAGAATTCAAATTCAGATTGGGAAACTACGAACATTAACTCATGAACTAAGAATTCAAATTCAGATTGGGAAACTACGAACATCAACTCATGAAAACTAGAAATTTCATGCAGCAGCAACTCTCTTGAGAAATTAATGGATCATGACAGATTTGTCAAGTTGTCAGTCTTAACAAATGCAACCACTTAACTTGCACCATCCTGCATAACTCAATGAACCCCCTTCATCTCAGGCACTTAATTTGCAGCAACTCTCTTTATCACCTAACCTAAGCCTGGCATCAATCAACCTTGCGGTAAACTCACCATCACTAACCTTAAGCATCTCCCACAACGGCACACTAACCCCATGATCAACCAACAACCTATGCCTCCTCATAATCTTCCTTTCCAAACTATACGAAAAATACTGCGGAAACCTCTTCAAATCACTCAAATCCCCCTTCATCTCATTCAAAAAGTACTCAAATTTCAGCTTAAAATTATTCTCAATACTAAACGTCAACAACCCCGGCGATCTCAACACCATATCTGTTGGGAATTTCGGAAATAGGATATTTCTTGTTGCTGCCGATAGTGAAAGTTGGCTTTTGCCGATAGCTGTGGTTCCTGCTGAAGCTCATTATTGCTGATAGTTCTATCTTGTTTCTGCTGATAGTAGTTGTTACTGCGGGTATTGTTAGTTGTTATCCCGTATGTTTAGTATGTTTGTTAGAGTTATTTTTAGAAGAGATCATGTTTATCTCTTTACACGTTTTTTTGTATGACGGGTTAGGGTTAGGGTTTCTTATCATTATAAAAGAAACACCCCGTCTATGAGTTTGATATATCTTTACAAGTTAACAATCTTCAATAAAAATTATCTTTTAGTTCATTATACGATCCATAGAGGATCATTGTATTAGTTCTTTTCTTTTCTTGTTCGTTCTCAGAGATTCTCTTGTAGTGTGCTTGTGATTACATAGGCATCCTACCGATCCACATAGGCTCTGTAACACCTCAACCCGACAAGGGAAAAGATGTCACAAATACATGGTTTCATATCAGATACAAGCATTCAAGAAATAAAATAGCGGAAGCCTTAACAATAAAATCCAAAGGAAATAAGTCAACAAGGCTCATGAAGTTCGAAACAGAATCCAAAATGCCCAAACAATGGCATAACAGAAATAATATCCAAATGGTCACACTAGAATGACAAGGTCTAAACTTCACACAAGTTGCTCTCATCCCAAGCTAAAACCCAGCTCCTAGCTTAAATGTACCTGCCGCAGGAAAAGAAATGCGGCTGAGCTACGAGAGCTCAGTGAACAGATATAACAGAAACAAGCAATAATACAGAATAATGAATAAGAAAGAAATACGAACCGGTCAGAAATAATGTGCAAGTATAATGTAACAGTAATGAAAGATAAGTGATGTCAAGGTCATGCAAATATGTCAAGGGTTAAGGTAAAGTATAAGGGTAACAGAAATCCACTACGAGCCCAGAAATCAGAAATCATATCAAGTCCAGTAATCAGGGTGTACGGAGGGGAGACCTCGGTACCAAGTACAGGGTGAGGGGCTACCTCTCAGGGGTTGGAGTCATGAGCTCCCAGGGGTTGTGAAAGACGTGCATCGCACACACCATCAGTCACCAGAGATAACAAGTCATATATCATATACAGAAAACAGAACAAGTCTAGGATGCATCCATACGCCCCAGGTGGCCAGAGTCTACCAATACACACCATATAATCAAGTCAGGGACGGGATAGGACATCTCTCTCCTACCCTAGAGTCAAGTCATCGGTGCATCAATGACAAGGACATGAACACCTCATGCCTGGTGGGTGGCTCGTAATATCAAACTGTGGGTCAGGGTCAAGTGTCAAGTATCAAGTGTCAAGTATCAAGTATCAGGTGTCAAGTATCAAGTATCAGGTGTCAAGTATCAGGTGTCAAGTATCAGGTTCAAGTGTCAGGTTGTTCAGAATCAAGTTCCATATCAGGGTTCAAGACAGGATATCAGAAGGTTCATATCAGAGGGTTCAATATCAGAAGGTTCAATATCAGAAAGGTCAATATCAGGAGGTCAATATCAGGAAGTTCAAAGGTTCATAATAAAGTTCACTTTAAAAGTTTACTATTAAAAGGCCATTTTATAGATGTCAAAATAATCCTTAAGTACTGGTCTCCATAAAATAACTTTTAAACGGTTTCCATAAAGAAGGTCTTTTCAAAAGGTTTCTATAAAGATCGTCTTCAAAATAGTTTCTTGAAACATTTTCATAATTAATTAAAAAGATTTTCTCGTCCAGTTATAATATCAAAATATCAAGGTTCAAGTCAAGGTTTTATGGCAGGGTTCATATCAAGGTTCATGGCAAGGTTCAGAACAAGGTATAAATCAAAGATCATGGCAAGGGTTCAAACAAAGGTTCAAGAACAAGTACACAGATCAAGGTTCACAATACAAGGGATACATAGCAATGGTTCGGGAAATCTTAAACGAATCTAATAAATCAAGAGAACGAAGGCCCCTTACTGAAAAGGGCAGAATATCCGTACCTTATTCAAATAGCAAGCACAAACACAAGAGTAGCTGACAGGGATCAAAATCACTCCCTCCTCGAACCTAAAGGAGTAGAAGACAGAAATACGAAAGGGGTTTCAGTTATCTTCTCATTATAAGTGACTTTCTATTTTTAGCAGGTTTCTATTCTTAACAGGTTTCCAGAATTAGTAAGTTTCCATACTTGGCAAGATTCAAGTGGTATAATTTAAGTTAAGTCATTAATGTAGGTTTATTACGGAAGTCAGGTTCATTTTGACAAGTTATACAAGTTCAGGGTTAATTGTGACAAGTTTTCATAGTTCAGGGTTATAAACGTAACTTTTACCAAAGTTCAAGGTTTAAAATAGAAATCTCATAATTTACCATTCAAATACTTTATTTTCCAGAATTTCACTCTTAGTCTTCACGTTTCGAATATTCACAAGCTACACCCCTTTAATTACTTAATTTACAAATTACACCTTATACTTATATAAATTACAATTTAAACCTTATTAATATTACATTTGCACATCAAGCCCTTCATTACTCATATTTACAGAAAAATAACCTTTAAATTAATTATGGCACGACAAGCCCTTCAAGTTTCATAATTTACACATTACATCCCTCTAGTAATTAATTTACATTTTAAACCTTATAATTATATAATTTACACTTCAACACTTATCATGTTTACGTTCCTCATCAAGCCCTTTTTATTTCATTAATTTACAGAAAATATCCTTTAATATAATTATGTTACAAACAGCCCCTTAACTTTCGGTAAATTACAAAACTAGTCCTTGTATTTTCAAAAGTTCCATTCGAATTCATAATTTCACCATAATTACATAATAAGCCCATAAATACTCAAATTTACACATTTTACCCTTCATTATGTTAATTACAGCGAGAACCCTTGAGTTTCCAGATTTTACATTTTTAGTCCCTCAAATTATAATTATTTTCAATTCGACATATATATTACAAATTAAATCCCTTTCTTGCCTAATTTACATATAAGACCCTCATGTTATATTTTTTATATCTTCCCCCTGATCTATAGAACATTACAAAAATATCCCACAAGTTTTAGAAATTACAAAACACACCCTTAACTATTTATTATTAACTCGGTAAACACCAAAATCATATCAAAACTCGAATTTAAAATTCCCAATCATTATATCATCATAGTACACCCTATATTTCCAGATTTCATAATATTAGAACCCTAATTCAATCGCTTTACATTTTTGGTCCACGTTTTCATTTTTTCTCAAAAATCCGATTATAACAAATATTCCAAAAACCATGAATTCGACCCAAACAATTCAAGATATCATTTTTCTGAGATTATAGGATATATATAAGACCCACAAAAATTATTTACAAAGCCCATAAAAATCGCAACTATTTTATGGAACTCGAATTCGTTTTTAGGGTTTATACCTTCGTTATTTTTCGTACGACCAGATTTCATTGCATGATTCGATTCCATTATTTTTCTCATGTTATATATGATTAAAGAAGCATTAGAAAATTACCAGAAATATTTTAGGTTGAACGGATTACACGATATGGATTTATGAAGCTCGGTTTCACCTTTTTCGACCAAACAATTCGCCATGGCCAAACGATCGACTACAGGCTCAAAGATCTAGTAGGTGTGTTAGATTCAACAAGAGGTATCAGTAGGATGCCTATGTAATCACACCTGCTAGATCTTTGAGCCTATGTGGATCGGTAGGATGCCTATGTAATCACAAGCACACTACAAGAGAATCTCTGAGAACGAACAAGAAAAGAAAAGAACTAATACAATGATCCTCTATGGATCGTATAATGAACTAAAAGATAATTTTTATTGAAGATTGTTAACTTGTAAAGATATATCAAACTCATAGACGGGGTGTTTCTTTTATAATGATAAGAAACCCTAACCCTAACCCGTCATACAAGAAAACGTGTAAAGAGATAAACATGATCTCTTCTAAAAATAACTCTAACAAACATACTAAACATACGGGATAACAACTAACAATACCCGCAGTAACAACTACTATCAGCAGAAACAAGATAGAACTATCAGCAGTAATGAGCTTTAGCAGGAACCACAGCTATCGGCAGAAACCAACTTTCACTATCGGCAGCAACAAGAAATATCCTATTTCCGAAATTCCCAACAATCCTCCCCTAATCTTGAGGTTGACTAGGTTAACCGACAAGATTCCCTAAGCGTTCACTCTACTCTGAAAGTACTTTGAAGTTCATAGGGAGAGGATTATTCCAGCAGCAGCATCAGTAAGTAACCAGCAGTAACACTTGAAACTTCCAGCAGCAACTTCGATAGTTCAGCAGCAATAGGAAATTGTCTTCAAAAGAAAATTTAAGCTGGTCACCATGTCATTCACTTGAGCTTGACTGCTACTATGACAATATGTACATCAAATTACTTAAGTTTCAGACTATTCTCATCACATCCTGGCGTGTTAACACCTGGGAGAGGTGAATCATTGAAAATTAATGGATTTGATGTCTCTTTACCAATAGCCATCACTACTGGAGTAGCCAATGTTTTGGTGTGTAAGACCATGGTACATTGATAACCATCTGATTTTTAGTAAACTAGCAACTATAAACGGATTTGAGTTGTCTTTACCTGTAGCCGTTTGCTCAGGACTAGCCAATTCTTGGTTTCAACTGAACCTTGGTGAATTGAATACCAAATATGGATACCAAGTGTCTTTACCACGAACCATACTTTTGTGGACTAGCCAATTCTTTGAATCCCATAAAGGGTTACATCCATGGTGAATTGAGAACCATATCAACTCTCAGGAATGAACCATGGGTGAGTTGAAGGACCCTATAGCTTTGAGCAAGCTATTACAGCTATCAACGGATTTGATTATCACACCAGAGCCGTACCCTCATGGTGAGTCAACTCTTTCTTGTCTGAGAGACATGGTGAGTTGAATACCATTTGTTGTGAAGGTGTAAACACCAACACTGTACCTGCAAGGTGTTGCTCAAAACCAACTTATTAGCACACAAATTATACAATTTTTTTTTTTTTTTTTTTTTTTTTTTTTTTTTTTTTTTTTTGGAACTAAAAGAACTAAGAAACAAACCAAAAGAAAAAGAAAGAAAATAAGAAAAGAGAATGGAAAAGAAAGAAAATGATTTTTTTTTTATTATTATTATTATTTTTTTTAACTAAAGAGAATAAAAGAAATAATCATAAAGAAAAATAAAGTAAGAAAAACAAAATAAGAACAATTTTTTTTTTTTTTTTTTTTTTTTTAAAGCAGCAGAATCTGAAGTTACCAGCAGGAATGGGGTCACTAACAGTAGGAACGGGAACACTGTCAGCAGGATCCATGTGAGAGCAACAACAATGAAATTAATGCAGCAGCAGAAAACTTAAAGCAGGCCAATCAATTGACCACTGATGCAAACTTCAATCATATCCATTAAATGGCGATCAACCAGCCCCATACGTACCAATTAATTAGTCAAACAATTACCCCTTGATGTAGTACGAGATTCCAATGAATTGCACGCCATCAATCAGATGCAGTGTATGACCAATGTAATATATTCATGCCACCCAATCTTAACCATATGCGACAAATAGATCACCAAAAAGGCTAGCGACCAATTAATTATACATTGAATCAGTAGGAGATTTACACTGTCCCACAAATATTATTTGACCATCATACCACTTAGAATCACCAGCCATGGTCCCACGTGAACCACATACGACAGCTAGATCCAATGACCACTTGCTTAGAATACTCAAAGTAGCTACACTATCCAATCACCAATTTATGGCCACGTGATATAGCATTTGAACCAGTCAATTTAGCAGCAAACAAATCAAATAAATGATATCGCTGACCCATTAATTGCATATTGAACCAATAATTTAACTGCTTCCCCATACGCAGTATATGACAAATGATGTAACGGCAGAAACAAAAGTGTACCCACGTGCACACCAATTTACTCATCAGCAGAAACAAATGACAATGTGAATACCAATATGAGAATAACTGGCCCCACAATCAATTTACTTCCAACTCCAAGTAATTGTGATGATAAATCGATTTAATGAGTACGAGATATGTGAAGTAAAAACCACCAATATTACATCATCTCATAAGCTACTACTGACACAACCCTCATGCCATCCAATACCCATGGGATGACTAACAATCAACCATCCAATATTGATCCATTATTGAAATTCAGTACCAAATAACCCAATACATGACACTCAATATACATCTCCCAAGAATACGCCAACATCAAACTTTGACCAATCACACTCCAAGAAGCCCATGTGATATCAATAAGAATTATTGTATTACGTTGACCACCAATTGGTCAATTAAAGAATATCAAGCCTCAACCGAATATGAATGATGCGAGCCCACGATATCAGTAACATACCATCCAAAAGCAACAAACAGATCAGTCATGAGTGACAAATCAAATTGATCAATCATGCGACAAACCCATTCATTGAATCATTATGAACCGAATAATACGAGGTTAATATAAACAGATCAGTCCCACCTTTGGATGAATCATCATAACCCCACTTGTATAAAACATTTCCTTCCAATCCCAATGAATAGCTTCGAAAGTAAATGCGATTTCCAAATAATTCACGATCCACCACATATCGACCAATTACATAAAAGTTGTACGAGGCTATAATTGATTAGCAGCCCCACACAATTGACATTTGAGCTCACGTGCACCTCCACATGTGTATAGCACACCAGACTAACATACTCCATTTAATTTACCCGTACCCACAAGTCAATGCATCAATTGACCATCGACCAATAAGATAATCAATAGTAACATCATTGTCCAACTTGCAAACCATTGACCCATTTAAATGATAAGCAACACACAGACCCCACAGTTGATTCAATCCCACAAGTGTAGAACGAATCAAATAAAAGTCCCACTTATGAATTAGGCCAATATGCACAAGCGACAAAATATACAGCTATCCCACTTGAATAATGAACCCATGTGAAGCAATTGATCACCGATTGACAGTTAATACCCCATAATACGAAAAGTCAATCAACAGCAGCAACCACTCATTAATCATAAGAAGCAACAGATTCAATAGCAGCATTATTTTAGAAAGAGAACACAAAACAAACTAAAAAAATGTTAGTTATCACAAAATATACAACAATAAGCCTCCCCTTAGGCTTATGCCTCCCCTCAATACCAGCAATGATGAGATCCACCATTTTCCTTGGACCTCATTCTCATATTTTGACCATTGTGCCTCCAAGGCCAACCGCCTGTGTACTGAACATCAGTTTCCCATCTTTGTTCCCCCATATTCATTGGGTCATAGTAAACAGGCCAATAATAATTTTGAAAATAAGAGCTTGTAGGTCTGCTAAATGGTCTAGCAACATTCCTTCTCCAACCAGCAGATTTGGTATTACCAGCTGGAACTGGCTTACCAGCAGGAACAGGTGCTGGTCGTTTTGCATTACCAGTAGGAAATGCCTTTGCCTTAGGGACGAAAGGGGGCATACTCTCTACATTTTTCCATACTGGTCTAGGTTGCACAGCACACATACCCGATTGATTCTCATAAAAATCACAATCCTTAATTAAATGAGAATAACTTTTACAAACAAAACATGATTTCTTTTTAATCTTTTTGTTCTTTCCATGTCTTGTTTTATTACACACAAAAGTCTCACTACCAGTACTTGAAGGTGAACTAATTTTAACAGTATTAAGAGAACTTTTGTCAAAAGAGGCTGTTTGAGAAATGGATTCATCATCAGTCACTTTTGTGGGCTCATGGGACTTAGGTGTGGGTGACTCATCACTTGAATCACAAGAAACAAAGTCTTTAGACTCTGGTTCTGAGGACTTGACACTTGTGGAACAAGAGACAAAGTCATCAGGTTCAGGTAAGTCTTTGGACTTTTTGCCATAAATCATGTGTGATTCATCCGAGTCTAGGTCAAGGTCTGAGTGGATAGGGACAGGCTTGAAAATACCTCTTATAGGTGGAGGAACTGCATTCATCCCTCCTTCCTTAACAAACTTAACAGGAATTTGATAATCAATTTCCTTAGGGGTAGGGTCAAATATTCTTGGGTTATATTCCCCAACATCATATCCCAACCCTTTCTTACGCCACTTAGGATTATTAGTATAATTAACAAGATATGTGTCTGATTGTTGCCAAGAATTTATCCTAGCCACTTCACTATCCAGTTTAGCCTTTAAATTCTGATTTTCTAATTTGATCTTAGCAAATTGAGATTCAGAATATTTAAGTTCATTAGTGGCGTTTTCTAAATCTCTCTGTAAAACCCTTATTTTCTCTTCATAAGCAAGCTGATTTGCTTCATGCCAAGCCTTTTGTTTTTCCATAGTTTTAAGAGCCTTTTTATAAGCTTGAATTTCAACAAATAGTTTATTATATTCAGGCTCAATCTCATCAAACTCCCTTTTTAACTCAGTGTATTTAATTTCACTATCCTTTTGCAATTTAGTATATTTAATCTCACAATCAAAAGGACACTTAAGTACCTGAGTTAGATGGCCCATCATACCAAAGTCTCCAGCCACTTGTGTACCATATCCAGCAATCATCCCATAGACCTGTGCAGCTCCAGCATTAGTCACATTTGCCTCACCTTTTGTCTTATGTCCAGCAACCTTTTCCCTCACTTGAGTGGCACATCTTTTCTCATTTTGTGACCTGTCTAACATGGAATGACAAGGTAGCAATCCTTTAACCTTCATGGCAAATGTCTCTAAAGAATCACCATATTCGAATGAAGTCATTTTATGAGGGTTAAAGATAATGGTTTGAAAAGGCTTCTTTGACACTAACAGCAAAACTGCTCACAGACCAGAATCAATTCCACACAGACTTACACTTGCAGAATACAATGACCAAGTCTCACAAAATTATATCTCCAATCAATGAATAACAGCAGCAAGTGACAAAAGCCCTCTTGAACAATAATCTTCGAAGTACCCCAAAATAATATCAATAGAAGCAATAATCTAATATTCCAATCTTTCACAAATCACAAGTCGAAAGTCAACAATAGCAGCACACGTTTAATGCAGTACACGACAATCACTCTTTAATGAATTAACCAAACAACCGACCAATTAACTTAACATCGTACAAATATTGTCAGCCCCACTCGATCCAATTAACAAACAGTAGGCGACAAATTCTTCATGAGCAATAAAATAATCAATGAATTCAATCTGCTCTCAAGTTGCACAAAACGCCAAAATCAATTTGACCAATTAATTGTCTAGCCCCACCGATCAATTAATGATCCAGTACAAGGTTTAATATCAAAACAAATTTCCACAATTGACGAATACTGTACGAGGTTTATATTTTAACAACCGATAAACAACAAACCCTTTAATTGATCAACATCAGAAAATAACGATACCTCAAAAAGTAAACACCAGACCTGCTACTGACTTCTTCTTCGACAGAGATCCTCACCAGGCTCTGATACCACTTGTTGAATCTAACACACCTGCTAGATCTTTGAGCCTATGTGGATCGGTAGGATGCCTATGTAATCACAAGCACACTACAAGAGAATCTCTGAGAACGAACAAGAAAAGAAAAGAACTAATACAATGATCCTCTATGGATCGTATAATGAACTAAAAGATAATTTTTATTGAAGATTGTTAACTTGTAAAGATATATCAAACTCATAGACGGGGTGTTTCTTTTATAATGATAAGAAACCCTAACCATAACCCGTCATACAAGAAAACGTGTAAAGAGATAAACATGATCTCTTCTAAAAATAACTCTAACAAACATACTAAACATACGGGATAACAACTAACAATACCCGCAGTAACAACTACTATCAGCAGAAACAAGATAGAACTATCAGCAGTAATGAGCTTCAGCAGGAACCACGGCTATCGGTAGAAACCAACTTTCACTATCGGCAGCAACAAGAAATATCCTATTTCCGAAATTCCCAACAATATCAACTCACGAACATCAACTCATGAGCAAACACCAATTCAACAAATATAACCACAAAAAAATACCAGATTCATAAGACAACAACATTATCCCAAATTCCAACATCACTTCCTCGACATCACAGCCAACAACATACGACTTAACAAACTAAACAACCTCACATCACTCCCCAACAAACAAATCTGAATTAAATCGGAAAAAAAAAAAAAAAAAAAAAAAAAAAATCTCAGGTTGTCTTGTTTATATACGATGATCTTTAAAGATCATCTATAACAAATCATCACAGATCTGAGACATACAAAACAAAAGACAAACAAAACCTACCCGAGATCTCCTTAGAGAGATCTTGAAGAGATCAATGTGCTACGGTTCGTCTTTGTTCGATCTTGGTTTATGATTCTGATTGTGTGAAGTATCTTGGAGGAATAAGGATGGATTTGGCTGGTACGTATGATTTTGGGGAGTAATAAGGAGGGAGTTTGGTTATGTATTTGATTCGATGGGATTTGTGCTAATTGTGTTTGTGTTTCAGAGTGTTTGCATGTTCAGGAGTTATAAGGGTGGTTTGGTTGGATTTGTCAAGTGAGGAAGAAAGGAATTTTGTTTGAGAATAAGGATGTAGCAGATTTAGGTAGATAAGGAGATCGAAATGTGACAAGAAGTAAAATGACCAAATTGCCCTTTTAAATCTAATAGATAACGAGCGTTAGTGGATGTTTGTGGGGCCACTTGGATGGATGGACTAACGGTGCATAACGTTTCTGACTTAAGGACCACTGGCTCAATTTTTTTGGTCAAAGGACCATATCCGCCAGTCAACGCAAACCACAAGGACCAACGGTGTAGTTTACTCTATTAATTATTTACGTTAGTCATTCATACATAAAGTGTGCAATCCCTCGAACCCGAGTTCGAATCTAGTCATACACGATAATATTTTTCCATTAAAACTCTAACACATTCGATATCGTAAACAATTGGGCTACACAAGTCGGTAGCTAATCCAAATAGCTTTATAAAAAAGCTTCAAATTTTAGCTATATTTTTGGTAGTAGCTAATTTTAACAAAATCGAGCACTTGTACTTTTCGCAGCTATGCTTTAATCTGCCTTCTATAATAATGGATCGATAATATCCATACCGTAAACCCATTTAAACAGGTAGAAAGCCCGTCATAGGAAACTCAAGTCACAAAACGTAAGATAGTCAATCTTTAAACAGGTAGAAAGCCCGTCATAGGAAACTAACTAGTTTAACCATTTTAAGAACTTTTGGAGCCCTCAAAGATTCTCGTGATAGCTATCACGAGTAACTAAAACAAAAAATATATTAACCCTTTTTTATCTAGAAAATATTATAATCTATCAAATAGTTTTATTAAACACATATATATTATTATGTCTTTTTATAAAGTGTCAATTTGTAATAGAAACCTTAACAATCCATTTTTTGTATTACTTTGTTAGATTCTAAAATCGTAAAAGTTTTATCACACAAATAAATAGATATGTTCATGTTATTACGGTCGTAATATCTTTCATAAATAGATAAAAGAAGACATTTCTTGCTTTTGGTTTATAAAATATGCAACTTGCAATTCCCGATATATATAACACACATTAGCCAAAGCGTTAGTCGCATCCTATTACTATCTTTGATTGATAAGGAGTATAAAATATTAAGGCTGTTTGCAGTAAGGCGATCAAGTTCTCTCATTTTTCTCTGCCACGTCAGCTTTCTCTCTCCAGCGACCTACAGGCGATTAGGTGCCCCAGTAAGGGCGACCTACACTAAAAAAATATACCCCACAAATATTCATTTTTAATTAATTAAAACACACATAAAACATATAGGAACTTGGTCGTGCAGGTGACCAAGTTGGAGGTGACCAAGTTGGCGATCGACTCCCCACAGTAAGGTAATCGATCCTCCAAATCGATCACCAATCGATCTTCGATCGTTACTGCAAGGAGTCTAAAGGATGTACATACACATAGAAGTGGATGTTTGGGTTGAGGTTAAATTAGTATACTCCTTAAAGGATAGGTCATGAGTTCGAACCTCAAATCAAGCTCCACTCTTTTTAATTTTTCTCTCGGGTTTTTCTTTAATAGTTTATTGGTAAGTTTTTGTACCTACTTGTTTTACTTCGGTTTTGGTTAAATTCGACTTTGATAGTGTCAATCTAATAATACTTGGTGTGTGAGTGGATGTGTATGGATTATAAAGGTAACTTAATTAAAACGTCACCTACATTATTTTTCTACACCAATTTAAGTATAGATTGTTACTTTATTCTAATCTTCTTTTAATTAAGAATGAGTTTTGAAAAAAAAAAAAAAAAAAAAAGGCATTCTAATACTTGTGAAAAATTAAACCAATGAAAAATACATTTAAAACACAATCCATTCATATATTTTGCATCAAATATTATATAACATCCGAAAAAATAGACAAGGTCAAAGTTGAACCAGTTTGACTCTAAAAGTCAAACTGGACATTTATTTTGGTACGGAGGTAGTATTTCAATTTGTTAGCTACGTTGCCAAAAAGCCATTTTAACAAGTACAAATTTACGAGGAACTCAAGTCACAAAACGATAGTCAATGAGTCTTATTTAATCGTCATAGTTTAGCTTGTTGTTACCCATACCTCGCTCGGCGGGATTGAGTATTGTTGTTGATGTAGTTTAGCTCAATGTGGTAACCCCATAACATCTTTTTATAAACCTAACTCGCATGGCTGTCCCATGAATTTATGAAATTTTTGAGGCCCCTGAACGAAATTAAATAATGAGGCTTTCGATAAGGAATGTTATATATAAAGTGTCACCGTTTATAAGATATAATGCAATTATTTATCTAAACGTTCTAACATATTACTCATTTGAGATATTTTATCAGCTAAATGGTAACTTGCCTTGTTCCAGATTTGATTGATATAAAATATTAAAGGATAGACATATACATTAGGGTGGAGCTTGGCTTAGAGGTTAAAGTGATATACCCATTAAGGGTTGGACTTGAGTTCGAACCTCTAAGTCATGGAAACTCTCTTTTTAATTTTCCTTTCGATTTTTCTTTTACTGTTATTGGTAGTTATGATTATTAAAGAAAAAATTAGTATTTTATATAATTGAGTCATGGATACCATGAAGTGTTGAAAGTCCTCGACATTTTTTTACTACTTGTTATTTAAAACATGGTTTGTTAAACATTTTAAGTTTAAAAAGTTAAAACTAATACTTTAACAACTTTAAAAGCTTACAAGTGTGCATTTTTAAAAGGTAACTTAATTAGTAACAGGTTACCTTATTCTTCTACATCAATTTAACTTTGATTGTTAGTTTATTCTAATTTTATTTTAACCAAGATAAGAGTATGTTTAGTTTACAAAGTTAAAAAGTAGGAGTTGTACTAGCTCAAATTTTCAATTAATGTATCGGCATATCACATAACAACGAATCATTTGACTCACACTAATAACATTATGAATTAGTCTCGCTAAAAGTCTAAAACACACGTATAAACACACACTAAATCGATCTTGTTCCAATAACTTTGGAAAATAGTGATAGCTTCCATGTTATTCACGAAAAATGCTAGCGCAACGTTGTCATAGCACTTTTTTACTCTTTTATAAGTAAAAAAAAGATGGAAAAAAGTAATTTCTATTATACTCAAGACTCTGAAACCCTTATGCGAAATAACACACAAGGAGTATGAATTGGAAGTAGACCAGGCTCATTGTTCTCCCGGAATACAAAAGAATGCTTATTTTGAATCGTCAAAAGACCTCTTGAATAGTGTGCTCAAAAGAGGGTAAAAGAGGTTCTAGATAGACATATCCTTCTTAGGAAAATCTTAAGTTTATTTAAAAAAAAAAAAACTATATACTTTTTAAATATAAACTTTGTTTGAGTGTTTATAAAAGTATTTTCTTAGCTTAAAGTAAGCTCTAATAAGCTTTTGAAATCAAAGTACTTCAAGTAACTTATCAAAATAAGCTTTAAATTCTAGCTACAACTCCACATCAACCGGTTTGCTAAACATATCCAATACATTAGTCTATTACCTATGTTTTACACTCTACAAGAGTGGATGGAAAATCTAGAATAGTTATGTCAAAAAACTATTTAGACAAGTTCAAATCCCGTTGTAGAAATCCAAATCACGAAATAATAGTCGATCTTAGCACGAGTAAACTTAACAAAGATTATTTTTTAATACATGATTTATTATGCAATGTTATAATGTGTCAATTTATAACAGTAAACTTAACAATCCATTTTTTGTAATGCTAGATATACACATGATATCACAGTTGTAATAATATTTTAGCAAGAATATGTAGCTTGTCTTATACTAGAGGTGATTGATATAAAATATTAAATTAGGGCCAAATATAATAGATTGGAGCTTTGGTTAAAGGTTCAAGTAGTATACCTATTGAGGATAGGTTTTAAGTTCGAACCTTTAGTTTGTGCTACAATCTTTTTTATTTTCCTTTCAACTTTTTTTTTTTTTTTTTTTTTTTTTTTTTTCCTTTTACAGTTGGCACCAGGTGAACATTGGCGGTTTTTGGTTAAAACCAAACCCCGAACCGAAAACATTAGTTTTTGAAAATTGCCACCCATTTGTTTTTGGTTTTTCCGGTAGTTTTCATTAAATCGGTTCGGTTTTGGTTTCTTATTTGGTTTTTTCTTCTTTTGCCTTTCGATTTACCGATAAATAAACTAGTTAGTTATGAACTATCATAACTCCTAACATATTTCATTAAACTAAGATAAAATTACATCTTTCGTCCTTGTAGTTTACCCAAAATCACACTAATTACATAGATAATCCCTATTTTTCAAACTAATTGCATCAATGGCCCATATTTTTAAACATATGTATTATCTATGTAATAATATATAGTTTTTTATTACACGAATAGTCTCTATCTTTGTTACACGGATGATCCCTATTTACTATAATAGAGACTATCAATGAAAATAGTTTGAAAAATAAGGGTTTTTTATGTAATTAAAATCGAATAAGGACAACGAGTATGATTTTTGGGTAAACCACAAGGATGAAACCGGTAATTTTGTCTTAAACTAATCAAGTAAGATAGATTATTTTAAACCCTTCTTTTTTTTTCTTTTTTTTTAAAGACATCATTTTAAATTTTTTAAAAATAGATAAAGGTGGGGCCGGCCCAAACAATCAAGTAGTAACTGCGTTTGACTCGAACTAAAGAAGCTAAATGTGGTAACCCAATATCATTTTTTTATCAAAGATTTTTAATAAATACATATATGTTACTATGTCTTATTATAATGTATCAATTTAACAATCCATTTTTTATATTACTTTGTTAGATTCTAAAATCGTAAGAGTTTTATTACTGAAATAAACATATATGTTCATGATATTACGGTTGCAATATTTTGCAAAGAATTTGCAAATGGTAACTTAGTTGCCTTGTTCCAGATTTGATTGTTATAAAATATTAAAGGATGGACATATATGCTAGGGTGTAGTTTGGCTTAGAGGTTAAAGTAGTACACCTATTAAGGGTAGGTCTTGAGTTCAAACCTCGATGTTGATAATGCACTCTTTTTAATTTTCTCTCTTTTTTAATTTTCTTTTCGGTTCTTCTTTTACTGTTAATGGCCTCATCAATCCATCTAACTAAAATGCACGAAATAAAAGTAGAGTAATAAAACAACACAACAATAAGATTTTTTTTTTTTTTTTTTTTTTTTTCTTTTTTTTTCTTAAAAGAAACGGTTTGTTAGTAGTTAGCGGTTCAATTTGAGCAGTGACACTCAATTGGGCAGTATGCTGTCCGTGAACCCGCCTCATCCTCCTTTTACCGCTTGAAGGGGTAAAAGTCGCGGGTGGGACTCGAACTTGAGACCTCCCATAGCCAAACATCCCCTCCCCAAGCCCTAAGGAATCTTGGTGAAAGTCCTCGACATTTTTTTACTACTTGTTATTTAAAATATACTACTTTGTTAAACTTTGTTTAAGAGAAATAAGCTATAATTTGAAATATAAACTTTGTTTGACTTAAGAGTATTTATAAAAGTATTTTCTTAGCTTAAAGTAAGCTCTTATAAGCTTTTGAAATCAAACTACTTCAAGTAACTTATCAAAATAAGCTTTAAATTCCATCTACAACTCGACATCGATTAGTTTGCTAAACATATCCAATACATTGTCTATTACCTATGTTTTGCAATCCATAACCGTGGATGTATAATCTCGAATACTCACGTCAAAAAACGATTTAGACAAGTTCAAATCCCGTTATAGAAACCCAAATCACGAAATAATAGTCGATCTTAGCACGAGTGTTAATGATGGTATATAACCCAAGATCATCTTTTTATAACCTTTTTGATGACTAGTTAACTATGGTATATCTCAAAGATTATTTTCAAGTACATGTTTTACTATGTAATGTTATAGTGTGTCAATTTGTAACAGTAAACTTAACAATCCATGTTTTGTAATACTAGATATACACATGATATCACAGTTGTAATAATATTTTGTCAAAGAATATGCTAGCTTGATTGATATAAAATATTAAAGGATGTGCAAATATGATGAATTGGAGCTTTGGTTAAAGGTTGAGGTCTTATGTATACCTATAAGGATATGTCGTTGTTCCAGTTTTTTTATTTATTTTCCTTTCGACATTTTTTTTTTTTTTTTTTTTTTTTTTACAGTTGTTACCGGGTGAGGATGGAGCGGTTTGGGGCGGTTTTTGGTTAAAACCAAACCTGAACCGAAATCTTCGGTTTTTGAAAATTGCAAACCATTTAGTTTCGGTTTTTCCGGTAGTTCTCCTTAAATCAGTTCGGGTTTGGTTTCTTATTGGTTTTTCTTTTTTTGCCTCGATTTACCGATAAATAAACTAGCTAGTTATTAACCATATTTTGTTCTAATTTCAATCAATAAAAAAATAATAACTAGCAAGTTTTCCATAAAACATAAAAATTATGTTTTCAAACTTTTCAAACAAATTCATTCGAATGAGATTAATACTACCATAACAACTAACAATCCAAAACAATCAAAGTACGAAATAACAATATAAAAATCCAAAGAAATATAAAATGCAACCCTTATCATTTTAAACAATTTTTGTGCTACTTTGTTAGATTCTAGAATCGTAAGAGTTTATCACCCAAATAAATAGATCTGTTCATGATATTACGCGTGTAATATTTTGCAAAGAATTTGCTAGTGGTAATTTACTTGTCTTGTTCCAGATTTGATTGATATAAAAAATTAAAGGATAGACATATACAATAGGGTGGAGATTAGGGGTGAGCAACGGGCCCATACCAACCTGTCCTGATTCGAAACCGATCTATCTCAAAAGCGAGTTTTTGAAAAATCAAAACCGAATACTGAACCGAAATTACTTGGTTTACTCGGTTCGGTTCGGGATGAGTCGGTTTCGGTCGGTTTTCTCGGTTTTGTTTGTATGCTTTCGGTTTTTTGCCCGAACTGATCCCGACCCGACCTATCCCGAAACCGAATTTCGGGAAAACCAAAATCGAATAACGAACCGAAAAGAGTCGGTTTCGGTCGGTTATTTTTGGACGAGTCAGTTTCGGTTAGTTTTGCTCACCTTTAGTGGAGATTGACTTGGTTGTTAAAGTGGTATACCCATCTGGGGTATGTCATGAGTTCAACCTCAAAGTTGGTAATAACTTTTAACATATAATATTTTTTTTCTTTTCGTTTTTCTTTTGTTGCTATTGGTAATTATAATTATTTTCATTCTTTTTATAAAAAGAAATTCAATTTTTCTTTTATTGTTATTAATAGTTATAATTATTCATCGTTATACTAGCCTCGTCAATTCATGTAACTAAACTGCTCGAAACAAAAGTAATAAAACAACACAACAACAATAATTCATTAGTTGTTGAAATTATTCATCATCATACATATATAAACCATTGATGATAGTTGTAATCTTAAGACAAGTGATTTATTGAACCATGTCTTCAATTGCTTGAGCTCTTTCTCGTTTTTAAACAAGAAAATTATTACTTAAAAAAAAACAGACATTTCTTGCTTTTGGTTCATAAAATATGCAACTTGCAACTCCCAGTATTCAACAAAGATTAGTAAAAGTATTAGTCGCATCCTATTACTATTAGTCAAATAAGTAGTATTTATAGAAGTGAGTTATGGATACAATGATGTGTTGAAATTTGCATTATCCTTGACATAAATTATTAACCTTTTTGATAACTAACGATGGTCTATAACTCTATATCAAAGAGTTTACTACATACATATATTATGTACATGATATCACAGTTGTAATTTTGCAGAGAATATGCTAAATAGTAACTTGTCTTGTACTAGAGTTGATTGATATAAAACATTGAAGGATTGACATATAGAATAGGTAGGAGGCTTGGCTTAGAGGTTAAAAGCATTATATCCTTAAAGGGTAGGTCTTGAGTTCAAACCTCCTAGCAAGGTTTCCTTCCTTTTTTTATTTTTTTTTAGTAAGTATCTATATTACATATAAAGGAAAAATCTTTAAAAAGAAAAAGTGGAAAAGTGGAAAAAGTAAGTAAACTATTTATTGAAACATAAACTTTTATTACTCCCTCCGTCCCATATTAAATGTCATGTTTGACTTTTTAAGGTCTTTCTTTTTCAACTTTAACCTTAAATATTTTTGTTTGTGTAATATAATACTTGATACAAAATATATGAATGAATTAACTTTTAAATGTATTTTCATTGTGTATAATTTTTATCAAATATTATATAACACAAGTAAAAATATTTAAGGTAAAAGTTGATAAAGAAATACTTGAAGAAGATATTATTTATATGAGTCATTCATATTCTGAAAATAATATCTAGATATTTGAGCAAGCAAAAAGATGACTAGGCTTATCAATTTGTAAATGATCTCCTTTATACTATAAAAGGGAGATCATACCCTTAGATAAAAGGTGTATTTAATAGAGAGCAAAATAGTTCTTAGTATGCTAAGAAATTAAACACCAAGTAAGAGTGTGTGTGGGAACATCAGACATGGGGTCTGATGAACATTGGACATGGGTCTGATGTTGTTTAGTTTTGTTAAGCCTCAAGGTAATCAAGGTTTTTCTTGATCCCTGTTATTGTTTTAGAGTAACCGTGCTATATTTGATCACATAGCATTGGGGCTGAGTTTAATAACAAAGAGAAAGTTTAGCAAAACCTTGTTTTGATAGTATTGTTTCTTTCATAGAATATTCCGTCAATATTATCATCATGCTAGTCATAGACAAAATCCTAGATCAAAGGTGTAACAACCCGGAGTCCATAAACGATCACGTAACTTATTTTAGTAGATGTAAGTCGGTCTAAAATAAGTTTCCAGGCTTGTTTACCTTTATCAGCAGCTTTACCTTTCCTCTTATTATGCGCTTTTGGTTTTTGAACCCTACCCCTCTGTATTGCTAGTATTTGTGGAGTAGGAGCCTTATCCTTGCCCGGTAGACCCTTCTCATAATCAATGAGCATTGCGAGTAATTCAGTTATAGTCTTCCCCGAGCAATGCATATTGTAATTTTGAACGAAACCCTTAAAGTCCTTGTTAAGGGACCTATTGATTAAGTTCACATAAACATTGTCGGTTAAGACATAACCCATAGTATAGAGATGATCGATGTAATCTTTCATCATCAGCACATGATCTTGCACGGGTTTACCATCCTCTTGCCTACAGCTATGAAATTTATCGATCAAATCATAAAGTTCGACAACTGGAGGTACCTCATAGGTTTTCTGGAGTTCTTCAAGCATATCTTTAGGAAAGTAATGCTCAAACTGTTTTTGCAACTTTGGCACCATGCTATTTAGCATTAAGCATGCTACCTCATTATGCAAATCGGACTCCTTTTGCCAATCAGCTTTGACCTCATCAGATGCATCATCAGCTGGTTGTGCAGGGCAAGGCTTAGTCAAATAATCAAGCTTCTTGGTCACTCGCAGGACAATCCTCAAGGACCGATGCCAATCATTGAAATTAGGCCCAATCATTTGTACAGTTGCATCAATCAATTAAAAGTTTATGATTCTAAGTCTTATAAAATTATGTAGTAAATTATTGAATTGCTAATCTCGCCTGGGAGCAAATTACCGTACGAAGCGAACCACATTCGGCACATAAGACTTGGCAATAAATAATTTACCACATCAAAGGTTTCATAGTTATTAGCCCATTTAATTTTTATACAAAAAATCACCCTCTTTTTGCTTACAATTCATGAATAATTTAAACAAATAAGACAAGTAATTTCAACAAAATTAAATAAACACAAATAACGCATATAATCTTAACAGTTAAATTATATAGCGACATGCAAACCTTTTGATAAATCCTATTAATAATCTATATGTGTAATTATTATGTATATAATTAATAAAACTCCTATTGGTTTTCGAACGCATTGTACCCAATGGACCACAGACGCCAACAATTGGCCGCGTAAGTTTTAATAATTAAATACCACATAGCACATAATTGATTCATTAATTTAATATATTAGGTCTTCCCTAATTTTAGATTTATCTAAAACATGTAGCATATAAAACAAACCCTAATCCATGATTTCTTTGCATAAAAAAATCATGGATCATACAGGAACATAACCCTTATTAAAATAAACACATAAACATGTCCTAATTTAGAGTTACAAAACTAACTTTTTAATTAACAAGGGTCGAAACCCCCCCCCCCCCCTCTAAATTATGGATCGAATTAATTTTTAGATCTAGTAATAAAACCCTAAAAAAAAATTCGACTAATGAACATGTAAATCCATATCTAGATTTGATTTTTATTATGTGTTTCGATAATGACAATTACATGTTAAATTGGCTCGTGATGCCACTGTTGGAATTTAGATATCTTAACATTAAAATAAATAAATAAATAAATAAACATCAAAGCACGTAATAGCGGAAGCAAGGATCTAATTTAACACATAATAGTATTACCGAATATTAAATAAGAAATGTACCTTTAAGATCTTAGCTAAACAAAGATCAAATCTTCTTTCTCCTTCACTTTAACAATCAAACGGATTAACGTGGAACCCCTTACCTTTTTGTTCCACAATCCAAAATTAATATCTAAAGTAAGATATTAACGAGTTCTCGTACACACGTACTATTAATCGGCTAACGAATGATGCTAGTGATTGAACACGGTTAACCAAACTAACTTTGTTAACAAGAAAGCCAAAAATTGATCCAACCTTAAGGTTAGAACCGATCAGTTTTGGTAAGAGGGAAGGATGAGAATTTTAGGGTTTTGGTTACAATGCACTAGTCAAAAACCAAAGACCCTTGGCATTGTAGTTATAGTGAATTGGTAGCTTGTTCACCAAGTTGGTCGATTAGGGTTTTATTCCCCTAAGGGCCGATCGGCCTAAGCTAAGGTTTAGGGGTTCTAGATCCTTCTAATCCCCTTATTTCACTAATAGTCCTTCCACTATTTACATAACGACCGTTAGTCAATTCGGTTAATTACTTAACGTTCGTTATCTTTCATTTCGTGTCCAAATAATTAAAATACATAACTATTATATATATATTAATTATTTACGTTAGTCATTCATACGTAAAGTGTGCAATCCCTCGAATCCGAGTTCGAATCTAGTCATACACAATAATATTTTTCCATTAAAACTCTAACACATTCGATATCGTAAACAATTGGGCTACACAAGTCGGTAGCTAATCCAAATAGCTTTATAAAAAAGCTTCAAATTTTAGCTATATTTTTGGTAGTAGCTAATTTTAACAAAATTGATTACTTGTACTTTTCGCAGCTATGCTTTAATTTGCCTTCTATAATAATAATGGATCGATAATATCCATACCGTAAACCCATTTAAACAGGTAGAAAGCCCGTCATAGGAAACTCAAGTCACAAAACGTAAGATAGTCAATCTTTAAACAGGTAGAAAGCCCGTCATAGGAAACTAACTCGATTAACCATTTTAAGAACTTTTGGACCCCTCAAAGATTCTCGTGATAGCTATCACGAGTAACTAAAACAAAAAATATATTAACCCTTTTTTATCTAGAAAATATTATAATCTATCAAATAGTTTTATTAAACACATATATATTATTATGTCTTTTTATAATGTGTCAATTTGTAATAGAAACCTTAACAATCCATTTTTTGTATTACTTTGTTAGATTTTAACAAATAAATAGATATGTTCATGTTATTTCGGTTGTAATATCTTTCATAAATAGATAAAAGAAGACATTTCTTGCTTTTGGTTTATAAAATATGCAACTTGCAATTCCCGATATATAACACACATTAGCCAAAGCGTTAGTCGCATCCTATTACTATCTTTGATTGATACGGAGTATAAAATAGTAAAGGATGTACATACAGATAGAAGTGGAGGTTTGGGTTGAGGTTAAATTAGTATACTTCTTAAAGGATAGGTCATGAGTTCGAACCTCAAATCAAGCTCCACTCCTTTAAATTTTTCTCTCGGGTTTTTCTTTAATAGTTTATTGGTAAGTTTTTATAAAATTGAGTAGTCATGGATACTATGAAGTGTTGAAAGTCCTCGACATTTTGTACCTACTTGTTTTACTTCGGTTTTGGTTAAATTCGACTTTGATAGTACCATCATTTCATTTTTCGAGGCATAGTGTCAATCTAAGGCTGCCCACAGTAAGGCGATTAAATCCCCCCATTTTTCTCTGCCACGTCAGCTTTCTCTCTCCAGCGACCTACAGGCGATTAGGTGCCCCAGTAAGGGCGACCAAGTTCAATTTTTTTTTTTTTATTTTTTTTTAAAGAAAAAACATTTTTAACACAAAATTAAATTTCATTAAAAATTAAAACATTACATAGATAAAAAAAAAAAACATTAAATAAACATAAAAGCTTCATACATAAACATAAACGTAAATTTCAGTAATCCGGGTGATCCCAAGTTTCCGAGTTGTCGGAGTCATAACCATCGTCGTACGCAAAGTAATTTGCAAACTTGCTCTCTTCGTACTCTGCTTCCAATCTGCTAAACTCCCGCTCCTTATTATCGTCTCAACCCGAATTGTCTTCAGAACCAGGCGCAACGAATCTTGGTGCAACAGATGAAGTAGATGCACCTTGGTCAAAGTTTCGGTTCTGTTGTGATACAGAACGAGCTTCAACGTTTTCCTCATAACTCCAGCGGACCTTGTTGCTGATTTGGCCCTGAATCTGTGAAACGCAACCCCACAACGTCTCACTAATGGCTCCATCTTTGCGAGCTTCATCGTTCAAAAACTGGTCGATCACAGCTTTTCTGTCTTCAGATATGTCTTTGCAGTCTACGTATCGTTGTCTCAGTTTTTGTTTCTGTGCCTTTGCAACTTCAAATTGCTTTATAACCTCGACAAGAGCTTGTTGTCGAGCCTCATCTTCTTGTTCGGCTTGTTTTTTGATATAGTTTTGCAGTTCTTCGACGGTATGGGGGAGACGACAAGCCATTTGAATATTGTGAGATTTGTGGATTGAAATGTGTGTGTGTTGTGTGTTTTTATAGTGAAGTGTGTTGAATATGTGTATGTATTTATAGTGGTTTGAAAGATTTTTTTTTTTTTTTTTTTTTTTTTTTTTTTTTTTTTTTTTTTTGTATGAAGTTAACGTTAAAAAAATAGAGATAAAGATGGCTTTTCATTCGATCGGCCTAGTGACCAAGAAGTGGGGATCGATTTAGGGGATCGACTACCCATAGCAAGGTAATCGATCGTCCCATTCGATCGACAATGAAGAGATCGACTCTTCTGTGAGGAGCCTAATAATACTTGGTGAGTGAGTGGATGTGTATGGATTATAAAGGTAACTTAATTAAAACGTTACCTACATTATTTTTCTACACCAATTTAAGTGTAGATTGTTACTTTATTCTAATCTTCTTTTAATCAAGAGTGTGTTTTGAAAAAAAAAAAAAAAAATGTATTCTAATACTTGTGAAAAATTAAACCAATGAAAAATACATTAAAAACCCAATCCATTTATATATTTTGCATCAAATATTATATAACACCCGAAAAAATAGACAAGGTCAAAGTTGAACTAGTTTGACCCTAAAAGTCAAACTGGACATTTATTTTGGTACGGAGGTAGTATTTCAATTTTTTAGCTACGTTGCCGAAAAGCCATTTTAACAAGTACAAATTTACGAGGAACCCAAGTCACAAAACGATAGTCAATGAGTCTTATTTAATCGTCATAGTTTAGCTTGTTGTTACCCATACCTCGCTCGGCGGGATTGGGTATTGTTGTTGATGTAGTTTAGCTCGATGTGGTAACCCAATAACATCTTTTTATAAACCTAACTCGCATGGCTGTCCCATGAATTTATGAAATTTTTGAGGCCCCTGAACGAAATTAAATAATGAGGCTTTCGATAAGGAATGTTATATATAAAGTGTCACCGTTTATAAAATATAATGCAATTATTTATCTAAACGTTCTAACATATTACTCATTTGAGATATTTTATCATCTAAATACTTATTTACTCGTGAAAGATATATATGTACACATACATATATTTTATCAGCTAAATGGTAACTTGCCTTGTTACAGATTTGATTGATATAAAACGTTAAAGGATAGACATATACATTAGGGTGGAACTTGGCTTAGAGGTTAAAGTGATATACCCATTTAGGGGTGAGCAAAACCGACCGACTCCCGAATCCTGTCCTGAAACCGAACCGATCTCAAACGGGTCGGGACTCGGTTTGTGTTTTCTGTTTTGTCGGGATTCGGGATAGTCGGGACCGGGTCGGGACGGGCAAAAAACCAAAAAACAACAAACAAAACCGATCAAACCGACCGATCCCGTCCCGTCCCGACTGTCCCGAAACCGAACCGAGCTTAATCGAGTCGGGACTCGGTTTGTGTTTTCCGACTTGTCGGGATTCGGGATAGTCGGGATGGGTTGGGAGCGGAAACTCTCTTTTTAATTTTCCTTTCGACTTTTCTTTTACTCTTATTGGTAGTTATGATTATTAAATAAAAATAGTACTCCGTATTTTATAGAATTGAGTCATGGATACCATGAAGTGTTGAAAGTCCTTGACATTTTTTTACTACTTGTTATTTAAAACATGGTTTGTTAAACATTTTAAGTTTAAAAAGTTAAAACTAATACTTTAACAACTTTAAAAGCTTACAAGTGTGCATTTTTAAAACGTAACTTAATTAATAGGTTACCTTATTCTTCTACATCAATTTAAGTTTGATTGTCACTTTATCCTAATTTTATTTTAACCAAGATAAGAGTATTTTAGTTTACAAAGTTAAAAAGTAGGAGTTGTACTAGCTCAAATTTTCTATTAATGTATCGGCATATCACATGACAACGAATCATTTGACTCACAATAATAACATTATGAATTAGTCTCGCTAAAAGTCTAAAACACATGTATAAACACACACTAAATCAGTCTTGTTCCAATAACTTTGGAAAATAACTTCGCATATAACACCGAAGTTTGTGTGATAGCTTCCATGTTATTCACGAAAAATGCTAGCACAACGTTGTCATTAGGGGTGTTATCGGGTCGGGTGAGTCGGGTTTTGATTTTTTAAAAACTCACCCGCAACCTGACCCGATAAGGAATCGGGTTATCGGGTTCGGGTGGTAATCGGGTCGGGTGATTCGGGTTATCGGGTTGCATATCAGGACCAAATAATCAGTGATATTATTTCAGTTGATTCAATTCAAACTTTTTGGTATTTTCTTGATGATAATGTTTACGTGTCTTGTAGGCTAATGGACAAGCATTTGAAGACTCTTGCAGCAAGTCATCTAAATACCAAGTTTATTAAAGTAGACGCTGAGGTTTGTTTATGTGATTCTTCAGTACTTTGTTGTATTCGGTATTTTACTCTTCTAATATGGTTTATCATTTTTATATGTTGCGTGCTAACTGATCATATCATCCTCCTTCCATTGTTTATTGAATAGTGTATCCAATAACTCAAATCTAAATGTTTCATTATCTTATCAGACCTGTTGCATGCTAATCAATATTTACGATTCGTTAATGTGAGTATTTCATTACAGACTCGGATTGTAGTTCTTGTAAAGTTTCAAAATTCTAATGGTATAATTGGGTATAATCTCTTAGGGGTTTAACAGTCAACATGTCCATTACTCGGGCTCTTAGAGTGCACGGTGCAACATCAATAAGTCATTTTCGGGTCTTATCGGGTTGACCCGATAACCCGATAGCATTTTTTATTTAACCCTAACCCGACCCGATAACACTATTGGGTTATCGGGTTCGGGTCAAAATAACCCGACTAGATTTTTTGACCCGATTAGACCCGACCCGATTAGCCTTATCGGGTTCGGGTTCGGGTTCGAGTCGGGTCAACCCGACCCTACTGACACCCCTAGTTGTCATAGCACTTTTACTCTTTTATAGGTAAAAAAGAGATGGAAAAAAGTAAATTCTATTCTACTCAAGACTCTGAAATCCTTATGCGAAATAACACACTAGGAGTATGAATTGGAACTACAACAGGCCCATTGTTCTCCCGGAATCGGAATACAAAAGAATGCTTATTTTGAATTGTCAAAAGACCTCTTGAATAGTGTGCTCAAAAAGAGCGTAAAAGTGGTTCTAGATAGACATAACCTTCTCCGGAAAATCTTAAGTTTATTTAAAAAAGAAAAACACTATATAGTTTGAAATATAAACTTTGTTTGACTTACAGTGTTTATAAAAGTATTTTCTTAGATTAAAGTAAGCTCTAATAAGCTTTTGAAATCAAAGTACTTCAAGTAACTTATCAAAATAAGCTTTAAATTCTAGCTACAACTCCACATCAACCGGTTTGCTAAACATATCCAATACATTAGTCTATTAACGCACCCCCCGAGCATATGCTTCAATAGGAATCACACAAAGATAGATTAGAAACCTATAGTAAAATGACCGCCCGTAACCCAGCAGATAAAGTACATTACATAGTCCGTCCCTTTTGATCTCTAGGAAATTTTATAAAACGGACTTTCTAAAGACCCCCAACGACCCATCTTCGCCTGAATTGCTAAGGATCCAATAAGTCCAACATTTATTCCTTCTTACTTATGTTTTACACTCTACAAGAGTGGATGGAAAATCTCGAATAGTTATGTCAAAAAAACTATTGAGACAAGTTCAAATCCCGTTGTAGAAATCCAAATCACGAAATAATAGTCGATCTTAGCACGAGTGTTACTTAATCATCATAGTAGAAGTTAGCTACTATAACCCAAGATCATCTTTTTATAACCTTTTTGATGACTAGTTAATGATGGTATATCTCAAAGATTATTTTCAAATACATGATTTATTATGTAATGTTATAATGTGTCAATTTATAACAGTAAACTTAACAATCCATGTTACACGGATGGTCCCTATTTACCATAATAGGGACTATCAATGAAAATAGTTTGAAAAATAAGGATTGTTTATGTAATTAAAATCGAATACGGACGACGAGTATAATTTTTGGGTAAACCACAAGGACCAAACTGGTAATTTTGTCTTAAACTAATCAAGTAAGTAAGATTATTTTAAACCCTTCATTTTTTATTTTTTTTTAAAGACATTATTTTAAATCTTTTAAAAGTAGATAAAGGTGGGGCCGGCCCAAACAATCAAGTAGTAACGTTTGACTCGATCTAACGCTGCGTTCTCAAGTTGTGTAAAAGAGGTGAAAGGAAATGAAAGTGGTTGTTGTTGTGTTCTCAAGTTTTTGTTATGAAGTAAAAAAGGGGAAAGGAAATGAAAGTGGGAGGATTTTGTATCGAAAACTTTCACCCCACTTTTGGGGTGAAAGTCCACTTTACTTTCTCTTCATTTTTTTACTCCCTTTTACTTTACTTTCCTTTCATTTTCCTTTTATTTTTTTCTTGAGAACACAGTGTAAAGAAGCTAAATGTGTTCTTTAACAGTTGATGGATAATCTCGAACAACTAGAAAATCATTTATTAGACGAGTACAAAGTCTCTTTTATGGTAACCTAATATCATCTTTTTATTAACCTAGAACTGAAAAGTATTAAGGGCACTAGGAGTGGGGAGGTATGAATTTATCATATCTGACAAATTCAGCCAATAAACTTCAGCCAACTCATTCCTATAAATTCTCATCCCCCCAACCTAATTTACTGGCGCCCGATAAATTTTCATCCCTCCCAATTTTTTTTTTTTTTTTTAATTAAACTAAAATCAATTTAATTAAAAACATAACATTTCACTATAAACTAAAAAAAAACTACATTGCAACATTATTTTTAAAAATAAAAAAACTACATAACTTATAAAAATATACAAGTAAAATAAATTGACAATATAGGAGTAACAAAAAAACAAGTACTTGGTCAAACAAATCACGTGTCCCGAAGCAAAAATCACAAAACTAAACCTAATACAAACTTTACACTATTCATCTTCTTCTTCCTCTAATTTTCATTCCTATTTTTCTGCTTGCATTATAATTTCCTCTTCAAGATCGAACGCCAACATACTTCTACTCATTTTGAAATTCATATGGAACGGTAAAAAAAAGGGGGCCCACGAGATTTCAACATTTATCACCACCAGTATATAATACCGTCGAGCATAAATTTTTCCCATAAATTTGATGCCGGCGGCGGTGTTACCGCCGGTATGCCCCATAAATTCAACCACTCCTAGTGCTCTAACCATTTTGATAACTAAGAGCACCGGGTGTCATGACATCCCAAATCTACTCATTTGGGTCCCACGGGGTGCTACGTCACCATGATAAACCTCCTTTTACAACCCACTTTATCATAACAAACCACAACTTACTCATTTGGGTCCCACCATTTCCTATTTTATTATTTTTTTCACATCTCCAAATACACAATCTTCATCCCCTTATCACCACTCTGACACAAAGTACACATTCTTCCCTTGCCGTGCAGACGAGCAAGCTTCAAACTGCGAGTGGTGGCGAGTTGGGCCGGTGTCATGGCGAGGCTCGGCGAGCTGCCATGTCACCACGGCGAGCTCCACAACGAGCCCACACCCAGTGCTCTAACGATGGCCTATATAAAATATTTTTAATAAATACATATATGTTACTATGTCTTATTATAATGTATCAATTTGTAAAATTAACATTAACAATTCATTTTTTATATTACGTTGTTAGATTCTAAAATCGTAAGAGTTTTATTACTGAAATAAACATATATGTTCATCATATTACGGTTGCAATATTTTGCAAAGAATTTGCAAATGGTAACTTAGTTGCCTTGTTCCAGATTTGATTGTTTTAAAATATTAAAGGATGGACATGCATACAAGGGTGTAGCTTGGCTTAGAGGTTAAAGTAGTACACCCATTAAGGGTAGGTCTTGAGTTCAAACCTCGATGTTGATGATGCACTCTTTTTAATTTTCTCTCTTTTTAATTTTCTTTTCGGTTTTTCTTTTATTGTTAATGGCCTCATCAATCCACCTAACTAAAATGCACGAAATAAAAGTAGAGTAATAAAACAACACAACAATAAGATTTTATTACTCCTTGATAGAATTGAAATGAAAAAAAAAAAAAAAAAAACATTTTACTTACATAATCTATTGATGATATATAACCAGTTATTCAGTTAATGAGTCTCATCCTGTTACTATTAGTCAAATAAAAAAAATAAGCCCGTTATAGGGAACTCAAGTCACAAAACGTAGTCAATCTTTAGCATGAGTCTTACTCTATCATCATAGTTTAGGTTCGATGCTAAAGCTATGGTAACCCAATATCATCTTTTTATAAATCTAACTCGATTCACTTTTTTAATAACTTTTGGAACCCTCAAAGATTCTCGCTATCACGAGTAACTAAAACCACAAAAAGATTAATGGTTGTAATGGTAATTTACTTGCCTTGCTCCAAAATTTGATTGATATAAAATATTAAAAGATGAACATACACAATAGGTTGGAGTTTGGTTTAGAGGATAAAGTGGTATACTCAATGATAGGAGGTCATGAGTTCAAACCTCTTTTCTTACACTCCACTCTTTTTTAATATATATATATTTTTTTCCGGTTTTTCTTTTATTGTTATTGGTAGTTATAATTATACAGAAGTGAGATGTGTTGAAACTTGAAAGTCCTCGACATAAATTATTAACCTTTTTAATAACTAACGATTATGATCGTAAAAGAACCGGACTTTTAGTGAAAATTTCATAAACCGTTCGGTGAAAGTTCGTTTATTTATTAAATGAACGAATATGAACAAAAGTCGAGTCTGTTAATTTATGTTCATGGACATCCGATTATGCATTTATCAACGTTCGTTTATGTTCATTTATAAGTTTATGTTCGTATATAATCTCTGTTAATTGTATATTTTTTATGTTCATTTATTTTCAATTGTTTATGTTCATTTATGGTTCGTTTAGTGTCTTATTGAACGCACATAAACAAACATGAACAACTCATTTTCTTAATAAACGAACACGAACAAGAAAATACGTCTTTTATAGCGTTCGTGACCGCTTATTTGTCTGGATTAAACTAAATGAACGAATATGAACAAAGCTCCGTTCATTCGTCTGGATTAAACTAAATGAACGAATATGAATAAAACTCGGCTCATTTTTGTCCGGTTCATTTACATTTTGATTTTTTTTTTTTTTTTCATCTCTCATTTCTTTTGGCTAAAAATATGACACAAAATAAAAATAGTAATAATGGTACATAACTTTATCATTTCACAAATAATAATCCATCTTGAATAAACTTGGAACACATAATCAAACTCGGATGACACCATATAAGTGAAAGTAAGACAACCCGACATACATACTTACATACTTTCCATTTTTTTTTTTTTTTTTTTTTTTTTTTCATCTCTCATTTCTTTTGGCTCACAAATCACACAAAATAAAAATAGTAATAATGGTACATAACTTTACCATTTCACAAATAATAATCCTTCTTGACTAAACTTGGATCACATAATCAAACTCGGATGACATCATATAAGTGAAAGTAAGACAACTCGATATACATACTTACATCTTTCACATTACCATTGCATTGTGCAATTTCCCGAACAAAATCTCTATAGAAAAGAATCTACCATAAAAGTTGTAGCCCACTGAGTCGTGGATCTACCATAAAAATTTCAATTTTTTTCGACATACAGATTAATTATGAATTATTTAGTAAGCAGGTGTCATACAACCAACAACTAAATAGTTTAAATTAATCATCTTAATTAGGTTTTTAATAGATGTAATTCTGGATATTGATTATGACTGGGATCTGTGGATACATAATCTTCGTCTTCCTATCAAGAACAAAAGGATGTTGGAGGGTGTGTTCTATATTATGTGGTGGTATGTGTGGACTTTTTGCAACAAGATGCTCTTTGACGTTAAAAAACCGAGGAAGGCGGCCTTGTTTGATGATATTGTGTCTATGTCTTATTTTTGGGTTTGTAATAGATGTAATTCCTCGTTTAATATGTCTGACTGGATCAAAAACCCTAGTTTAATTCCTTTGTAATTTGCTAGTTCCTTACTAGCGTTTCATTAATAATTTGCCGTTCAAAAAAAAATTAGGTTTTTAATCATTAAATTTGCATGTAAACCATTATCAAATAATCAAAAAAACATATATCACATATCAAGATTCATCATCCACGATAAAAATAAGAACATGCATGTTTTCATCATGGATATCCAATTAACAATTAATCATAAACATATAACGTCATATAACCAATTAAATCCTACGTTATAAGCAAGTAAAAATTGCATACATCCTAAGATTATGATCTACCAATTTTATAAACCCTAAAAATCGAATCTTTTTACCTTAAAAAATCACCCAAAGGGCTTATATAAAATTAAAGATCAATCAAACCATCAATTATGTCCAATTTTAGATTTTTATGTAATTACATGTACTATACAAGGCTCATGATGCTACTGTTGGAATTATAAACTATTATCATGCATCATATTAATCATAAACACATGAGTCATGCAACGGAAGCAAGATCAGCATATAGTAATTAACATAAATAAAGGAATCGTGTGCCTTTTAGCAATTAAAAGCTAACGAACAAGATTCTTTAATATACACATATGTATACGCGAAACAGAAAGATCTAAAGAGTTGATCTCTCTATGTATCCACACACAAAACGTTCTTAGGCAAACAATTAAGTATGCTAGTACCAGTAAGTGATAAGCGTACGATAGCTTGGATTCTTGCTGCAAACGAACACGACGATGATGATGGTTGTTGTTGTTCGACAAAAACCAAAACCCTAAGGGTGTTTGGATCGGCCGATTAGGAGCAAGGGAGAGAAAGAAAGTGTTTTTTGATTTAGGGATAAATGTAGGTTAATGAATAATGAACCTAAGTATTCATTATATAGGATTAGTTTCCTTGGCAAGCAAGTAAACAATCCCACCTCCTCATACATACCTTAAACCGATTGGCCCTATGTACAAGGGGTGTTTCCCAAACTTTCCTTTTTCTCGATTTACTTCTAGGTCCTTCTATTAACATGTAATGACCGTTAGTTAAACCTCCCGTTAAGTATTTATCACTAATAATTAATATATTACTTTAACATATTAATTATATTAATTGTTTTACGTATTAACGCGTGTGTCCCCATAAGCTCACGTGTTTTCCGGACATATATTTATTTGGGAGATGGACATATCCCAACATTATGATGCATCTAAATAACTAGGGATGCATCTAAATATAGTGGATGCAACTCTAATGTGTGTGGTTATAGTTATTTCTATCATTTTTATTTTAGGATTTCTTCGCATTAAATTCTAAGACCACTTACATCGGGTAAGTTATTCTTGCGTTAAAGGGTATGTTTTGGCACTTTAGCGTGCGTTAAATCGCATTAACCGATGGACCATCTTGCGTTAACGTGGCGTTAAGGTGCTGCGTTAGCACCTTAACGTCACGTTAAGGGTTAGTTTTGTAAAAAAAAAAAATTTTTTTTGCCACTTCCAGTCCCTCTCAACGGCTAGTGCAGTTTTAATGGCCACTTTCGAAAATTACATAATTGGTCCCTGTGGTTAAACGGCTAGTTGTATTAAAAAAAAAAAAAAAAAAAAAAATTCAAAACCAATTTCACTCTCCTATAAATACCCATTTCACACCACATTTTTTTTCACACTTCCACAAATCACTACACTATATTCTTCAACCTTCCACCACAAAAAAAAATCGTTTTTGATTCACAATGGATCCGAACGAAGTTAACGACTTTTCAAGTGACGAAGACGATATTCAGTGGATGGCATCCGTGTACGAACAAGTTGTGCAAATGGAACAACAAGAACAACAACAAGCCGCTGGACCTTCGATTGCACGTGGGCATATCTTTCGTGAACGTGAGCTTGCTGATCAACGTTTGCGTGCCGACTACTTTGATGATGTAACACCCCGTGACCAAAAACGACTAGAAACGTGAAAATTTCTCGCAAAAACACACCCAGAAACTGACATCCGGTTACTCTTTTACGAGCTGACAAAAATCCATACATATCTAGACTGTGAGACTATTTTTAGATGAAAGTAGACTCAAACAGCTTCAAAACGATAGGTCATACGACCCATTTCGACTTACGGATTAAAAGATATGATTTTTCGAAAACTGCCCAGATAACCGTGACGCCGTCAGAAAAATGGTGACGCCGTCAGACCTTGACGGGCCAGAAGGTTTTTGGACAATTAAAAGGGGACGCCGTCAAGAAGGCCATCATGAACAAAACTGTTAAGCCTTGATAGGCCAGAGAATTTTTGGTGTTTAAAGGGTGACGGCGTCAAGGTGGCCATCAAGAACAAAACTGCAGTTTTTGACAGCAAAACACCCAAATATTTGACACCAAATCACCCATAACACTTAACCACAACATGACCATTTAAACACAAACATAACTTGACATTTCTAATATCTTACAAAGTTGTTACTACAAGGTCTTGACCCGTAGCCTTCCAAAATGGGTGAAAACATGCTAATACCAAACATCCCCTTAAACAATCTTTCAAAAACCCATTTCATACATAATGCACAAACTACTAGATATCAAATTTGACTTCTACCCAACATAACATTCCTAACATATTAAAAGAGTGTGGGTACATCGACATGACCCATAACTTCCCAAAATGGGTAAGATTGGCTAAATGCCAATCACCCTATTTACTACCATCATAACCAAGTAGTATTTGGACTTCTTAACCTGTACATCACTTGACTCTTAAACTAACATAGAAAATGACCGTTGACTAACAAAATGACCATATGAAAGGAAATATACCCAAAACACGAAAAGACACGTCGGGGGCTTCCAACTTCAATATGCTTGGTCCAAAAGAACGGTCTTCTACTACAACTTCTTCTAGTATGAACTTCTACTACATAATCACTTAAATCTTTTCTTTACCTTTGCTAGATCCTTCGGTACCTATAAAGAAAAACATCACAACTAAACACGTAAGCGAAACGCTTAGTAAGTACATGGCAATAACAAGCTAACAATGTATGATATAAAATCATAACATAACCATAACTAGTCTAACCACTAGTTAAGCTAGCGATATAGGGGCACTTACCTCACGCCGACATAGTCGACCTTAACACAATCAACCCATAAGGTTGAACTTCTTCCCATAGTTAGCCCAACGACTAACTAAACTAAATCTAGTGATGGATCCATACTAGCTAACGCACCCTATACCCTATCCTTCACATTATCATGTAAACAAACATGATAAAACTAACACATAAACCATTATCATACCAAAATATGATAAAGCTAACAAAGACATGTTATAACCAATGTACTTACCTTGATTCTTAAGCACAATCACACTAACAAGAGCTTCCCCACTTCTTACTTGCTTCCTATATCATAACCATCTCAAATTAAAGACTAATTAACTAATTAATCATGAATTATCAACACTTGATCATTATGATCAATTATCACCACATGAACCCTAATTTCATAGAATTGGGGAAAGAACACTTACTTGTAGAAAAGATATCAACTTAGGGTTCTCAAGGCTTGATTAATCCCTTAACAATGGTAAACTTGAGCTTGATTACCAACTTTGGTCTTCCCTCCTCTTTTCTTCTAAATGTCGACACACACTAGCACACTCTTAAATTTTCTGGACTTTTCTCTACTCTTCCATGATTTAGATATTTAATTAATGAACTTTGCCCAAATGGCAATCTTAGCCCTTCTAGTATCATTCTTTCTAACTTAGCACTCACATTTATTTAGCTAACATATATCACAAAACTAAATATATACAATACATAATATTTACATAACTAGTACCTTATCGGGATACGGGTGTAACAGATGAAGACTGTAAGTATCCGGCACGGGTTTTTCGAAGAAGATTTCGTATGAGTCGGCGACTATTTCTACAAATAGTCGAAGGTATTCAATCTTATACCTCTGGTATTGTTCCAGATCATTTTAAGTATTTTACCGAAGCGGAAGATTGTATTGGTCGAAAAAGTTTAAGTATTCTTTTGAAGTGTACGTCTGCTCTACGCCAATTGGCGTACGGCACGTCACCCGATGCGTTTGATGAGTATTTGCAGATGGGTTCGACTACAGCAACGAAGTGTCTTGATAATTTTACCAAGTGCGTTATTGATTTGTTTATGCCGGAGTATTTGAGGAAACCAACATGGGCCGACATTCAAAGTATTTACGAAAGACATGAGTCGGTTCATGGTTTTCCTGGAATGCTTGGTAGCATTGATTGCATGCATTGGGAGTGGAAAAATTGTCCGGTTGCTTGGCAAGGGCAATTTTGTAGGGGTGATAAAAAATACCCAACTATAATGCTTGAAGCAGTTGCTTCGCACGATTTATGGATTTGGCATGCATTTTTTGGGATGGCGGGGGCGAATAACGATATTAATGTTTTGGATAACTCACCGTTATTCGACGATATTCTTAATGACGCCGCCCCTGCAGCTCCTTATATGGTAAATGGAAGGAGGTATGAAAAGGGCTATTACTTAGCCGACGGTATTTACCCACAGTGGGCTACGTTTGTCAAATCCTTCACGGCAACAACTGACGCGAAACATGCTTACTTTAAAAAGAAACAAGAAAGTGCACGAAAGGATGTCGAACGTGCTTTTGGTGTGCTTCAGGGACGTTGGGGGTACTACGACAACCGGCTCGTCAATTGGATCTTTCGAGGATAAAGAGAATCATGTATTGTTGCATTATTTTGCATAACATGATTATAAAAGATCAAAATTTTGCAATACGTGATTTTAACGACATGTGGGTGGATCCGTCGCCACGTCTGAGGCAAAATTCGTGGGTCGACAGATGCGATGGCCAACGTCGAAGGGCAAGAGAAATTCGCGACAGAGACACACACACTCGCCTCCAACGAGACCTTATGGATCATGTTTGGCAGCAGCACCTTGAAGATCAAGAAGACGATGAATAAATATTTAGGATTGTCTTTATTTTTATTATGTAATTTTTAATTTCGTCGTTATTTTTATTTATTTCTTTAATTTCGTTTGTACGTTTTTTTTAAGTGTGTTATGTTTGAATGAATGTAATGTTATGTTTTAAAGAATGTTATGTTTTTAAAAAAATGAAGTAGTTTATAAGTTAGGGGTTGAATTTGAAAATTTATGTGTAAAGTTGAGTTAAGGTGTGTTAAAGCTGAGTTATTGATGTGTGAGTTAAAGTTGAGTTAAGTTAAAGGGTGAAAAAGCTGATGTGGCAGGCCTTAAATTTTAAACCTGAGTTAACTGATGTGAGTGGCCTAAGTCACCTACGAGGTTATTTTCATCAGTGGGTGACCTAATGAACCTACTTTAATGGACATTTTTTTGTGTGGTCTTGATGAGCCAGAAAGCCACAACACAGCCCACAATGCAGCCCATGCATGATTAAGGAGCTCATGCATGATACCACATGCACATAGGGCCCATGACAATATATGAACTTGTGAAGTATAAATAGAGATGGTCGATTGTTTTTATTCATTCGATTCTAAACCTAAGTTATTAGGGTTTCGTTTCTTATTTTTTATCTCAACTCTTTATGCCAAAGGTTACAATGACAGAGCCTGGCCTTGATATTCATGAAGAGATACTCTTACGATTGGAAGTAAAAGATCTTATAAGATACAAAAGTGTATGTAAGTCATGGAATTCTTTAATCTCAAGTTGTCGTTTTATTAATTCACATCTTAACTACACTGTCAAAAAGAAAGAAGATAATAATGAAATTGGAGATACAAGAATTACTGATTTGCCTTCTAGCTTTTGTGTTGATGATTGTAAGAGAAGACATGAATGTAAGGTTGTTGGTTCTTCAAATGGTCTTGTATGCATATCTCATTACCGTACTGATTTTTTAGTTGTTAATCCCTCAACTCATGAAGTGAAAGAACTAAGAAATCCTCCTAAAGCTTATAAAAAATATAGGAGGGCATATGTGTCAGGTTTTGGCTATGATTCATCCATAGATGATTACAAGGTTGTAATAGGGTTCAAGAATGAATATAGTAAGCTTGTTTTTGAAGTGTTAACTTTGAAATCAAACGTTTGGAGATCAGTTGCTCTAGAATCAGGCTATGGTTCTTTTTTCGGCAATGGTATCGTATGGAATGGGGCGATTCACTGGATTTCTTATCGTCAAAATGACAAGAAATTAGTAATTGTTTCTTTTGATTTATCCAAAGAGGTTTTAAAAGAAATTCCCCTACCAAAATTGGATGATCAATATGTCTACTCGACTTTGGGGACTATGAAAGACTGTCTATGCGTCTTTCATTTTCCAGATACAGACTTAGAGGAAAACGAGGAAATTGAGATATGGTTAATGAGAAACTACAATGTACAAGTGTTTTGGGAACGGAAGTTACTGCCACCTGGTTATGATGCAAATAAAATAATATTGGAATACTACTCTCAACCCCAAAACTTCTTCCCTGGTCATGTTCACATATGGCTGTTAGAAGAAGGTTCAGGTGCTCTTGTATTGGTGCGAAGCATTGAACGTCCCCACGATGACTTTGACTATCCACGTAATGCTCATATCCGGTTATCCACAAATTCGGAATGTAATTATAATTTTGATGAGCATGTATTCGTGAAGAGCCTTGTATCTCCCAATATCAAGTGGCGTAGCAACATGGAGGCCTTGGTGGGCAATGTCCCACCCAATGATGTTATGTCATTATCTACTCTTTACTTGTAACATAATATCTGGCATTCACATATAGCTTCCCGTTTGATTTATCAGTTAATTAAGAATGATCCTTACATTCCTTGATTGAGTAGAGTTTGATATTGCTTCTTGTTTGTTTTACGAATTTTATATTAAAATCCAATACATGATTGTGTCAAAGAAAAATGCTTTTTTGGAACTTCTGTATGATCATGGTTTCTTATTTATATTGGCTGATCTTTAGTTTTATCTTATATCTTCAATGCTTTTACTTCAGCCTACATCGCTGAGGCTGCAACCAAAAAAATGTGCATCTGTAACATCGCTTGACGTGTGCTTCAACACAACAAATGTGCTAAGTACATGCGTGGGATGCCCAGTTCCGTCAATTGAGCTAGTTTTGAAGAGTTAAGACAAGCTATTTATTGAACCTTGTTTCCAATTGCTTGAGCTCTTTCTCGTTTTTAAACAAGAAAAGTAGGGAGTATTGTCTTTTTTCTAAAAAAAAGGAAGACATGTCTTGCTTTGGGTTTTAAAAAGTTATGGATACCATGATATGTTGAAACTTGAAACCCCTCGACGGCTCGACATAAATAGATACTTAATCATCATAGTTTAGGTTCGATGTTATGGCTACGTTAACCCAAAATCATCTTTTTTTTATTTTTATAAACCTAACTTGATTCACTATTTCAAAAACTCAATGATTCTCACCATCATGAATAACCTTTTTGATAACTAATTAACGATGTCAATTTGTAAGTAAAATTTACATCGTTTTCTTAAACATAGTCAAGAGCTAAGTTTAACGAGTTAAAACTTATACTTTAACAACTTTAAGATAAATCATAAGTCTTGCTTGAGGATAAAACATACAAGAGTCTAAAAAAAACCTAGTTACACACTGCTACTTTTGACATGATGATCAATATATATATAACTTCTCAATTGTGGAAGGCCAATGAAAAATCTGCCAAAATACTACTAGATGCTATAACTCCATTTCTTTATATACAGACCATTAGGACCAAAACATGGTGTCTGCCGGTTCACAAAGCCGGTTCACAAAGCCGCATAGCCCAAGCTGAACTCAGGTCACGCAGGCGTTGGAAATACTCACCTAAAGAGATCAACCCTTGAGCCGCTTGTCGGGGGGTTAGGTTGCGTAGGGTCTGTTGCAGGGTTTCCTTACGAACAAAATCCGCCTATATGGAGTCGAAATATAAATTATTGTCAAACATTTAAATAATAATACCTAAGGGAAGCAATTCATTTTCATAAAAATAAAACTTCTAGGAATGCATTTCACAAATATAAAAGTTGATTGCGTGTTACCAAAACGTGTCTGTTGTCAAACATGTCACAATAGAGTTATAGCAAGCATTACAGTTATGGAACTTTTCGAATTTCAGGTGAGCTGTTTTCTATTTATTATTAAAAAAAAATAATAATTTCCAGTTTTAGAAAAATTCGGATATAGAACCACATATTTGTGCATTATGATCAGTTCACATACTTTGATGCTAATATGTTCGGTCCATGATCTTATGGGTATTGATATTAACAAGTGTAAGCAACAATCTCAATGAGCCCAAGGGTATGATCTAGTTATATAATTTATCACCGGTGTTAGAATAAAAAATTCTAGGTAAAGATGGAAGTGCGCTTTAGGGAACTATGCAATAGGTCCATTTTCTATATCCTAAAGCTATAGTGTAATTCCCTGTGAGCAAGAACATTTTTTCCTTTTTAGAAAGTAACTTTCTCAATAACCATCTAACCAATCCAATTTTGAGTGATGCAATTTCCATAAAATGCATTATTGTTAACCGAAACAGTGGTGTGGCAGCTCCCTCTAAAAGTGAAACCTAGGATAGAATGCTCTTTTTAAACATCAAGTCAAATGCCATTTTTAGAACGAGAAACGAAGAGAAGTAGGAAACAAAATTTAAGTAACAAAAATGGTTTAGGAAGCTGCTTATGGTTTGTATTCAAACTACGTGGAATTAAAAAAAAGAGTACAAACTTTTGTGGACAACAAAGCATGATATATTACCTGAATAACAAGTCTTACTAGCTCTTCTAATTTTTCGATTGCCTTATGCATCTCATAGGAACCTTCTCCCAAGGCTGCACCACGTCCCACAGCGTCAGCCAGAGTTTGCTGACGCGTTTCCATCCCCTGTGAGAGAGAATCCTCAGCTTGTTGACATGCTTGAATAAGGTTATAAAGATCATGTGATTGCTGGTCCGAAAGTTCAAGTTGTGGCACAAGAACCTACAGAAAATGATAACATGGACGATCTGCTCAATAATGAACGAAGACTGATTACAATTATGTATAATCGTAGCACGTGCAGGATATGCTAGTTGAACTATATGTAATTAATTGGCTAACCGTTAATTTTCTTTCCATTAGGGAGATTACACTGAATCACATATCATTTTGTTATGTATATCAAGTTCTCTAGGAACAAACATTATCTTAGATCCACAGAATTACAAAAATATAACCAGTTTGTTATGTGTAACATGTCTGGGAACACACAACACATAATTACAAAAATATAAGAACTTGTAACTTTTTCTTATTACGGGTAGTCGGTAGAGATACGGTTACAATAAAATATACAAAAATAAACAGAATTAACAAAAGCAACAATATACAATACAGAGTTTATTTTTCTTTTCTATTGTCTAATAGACCAGCACTCATGATAGATGGAGTTGAAATGTGATCAAATTGACAACTGTGCTGCAACAGTTGGTTGCTCAATGGAAGTGGGAAATAACTTTATTGATTGATGGAATAAGCACTAACGGATCCACTCACTTGCAACAAAATGATGCAGGAATCACAAAACCTAAGGATATATTTTTTTTAGAAAAAAAAGACATTTCTCTACAAAACATACTATTATTATATTCCTTGAAAACAATAGAAAGTTGTAGCTTAATTTACTAGACTAATAAAATTAATCTAACTGAACCTGGCATTACCTTGAGAAGGTCTGACGGTCGAAAGCCTCCAATCCACAAAAAAAGGCGTTCAGTTGATGTTTTCCAGACGCCTGATATGAGATAGCAGACATCAGTCTTCGCTGCATTCTCTTTGATGGTGAAGAGACTGGCATAGTGGTTAAAGGTGTCAGTAACAAGATTACTAAGATCATCCTCAGACATAGAAGATTTCAATGCCGTCTTCAAAGCATTTGTTCTTTTATTTTGTTCTTCGACCCATCGTTTATACTCTATCTCGAATGCAGCAATTCCTGCAGGTGTTACTAGTATGCCTTTAGTTAACAAGAACTTGATAGAAGACGTGTAATGTAAGCACTACATAAAGTTAATTCATAAAATGAAGGTATAAGGAAGCATTTGTGTTGAAACTACATAAATCCTCTCCAATAACAGCAGTTTTTACTACTGACCTATTTCCAAACAAGTTGTAATTACTACTTACCCATCGTTCATACTCTAGCTCCATTGCGACAAAAAATTTAAAATACTTATAATTAGAGTGAAGACAGAAATTGTATTATCAAATGTGAGCCTGTGCATATGTTTTTCCTTGAGACTCATATCTTGGTGTCTATGATATTAAAACTTGTGTTTACAGTTCCATACTATATGAAACTTGTGTTTGTTATCTAAGTTTTTGACAACCTTTTTGCAAACAAGTTATGCACCCAAAATAACATATAAAGTGAATATGAAAAATCTATGAAAAGAATCGTGTTTTTTAAATATTCAAAGCAATGCAAACTAATCACAACCATCGCGAATAAAGCTTTTTGACAAATGATTTCTTGTTTTTTAATGGACTTGTGAGATGCATAGATTGTTACCATGCACATACTTACAGCAATAGATATAGTAACCTCAGAACATCTATTAATTGCATGAATTGAGACCTGAGTTTGCAGCTCCAGGGAACCCAAGTTGACCAGCATTGACTCCAGCACTCATTAAAGCACACTGCAGAATTAAGCAATGGCTAACAAAATATCATCAATAAAAAATAACGTATGGAAGATAAGTCAATCTTCAGTTACCTGTGCTTTAGTTTGTTCAAGTTCTTGTTCAAGCTGAAGCAGTTTCAAACGACTAGCTTCCAACTGCTGAACATAAGCCTAAAAACAAAAACCAGGGTTCACAGTTAGGCTTATTTATATGAAGGAGTTTTAGACCATGTTCTGTTGGCATCCTAAGAAATAGATATGATGACAATTTAAAACACTTATCGATATATTGTTTTATGTGGTTGCATTTTATGTAAAAGACTCTGATGAACATATTTCCAAATGGTGCCTTGATGCCCCAAGTTCATCTCTCCCTAACTTACATTGTCTCTAATGGTACCTACTTGCACCCTGCATCAGTTACATGTGAGCATCCAGTACTAGACCCCCAACATTAAATCCGCCACAAGAATGTAATCACTTATGCTAATTACTCAAAAAAAAAAAAATAATAATAAATAAATGAAAGGGGAAAAACCTGTAAAATGGGGTTAGGTCGATCGCAGCAGTAATACTGCTTAAGATAGAGAGCATTTGTACCTCTAGACCCGAACACAAATTCCACAAATCGCCTGTATCATAATACAAACACAATGTGAGGAACACACATTTATATGCGTTTCAAATACATCTCCTTAATCAGTCTCACAATAACTACATAAATTAAGGCAAACCAATAAAACAGAAAATTATTCTCTTAAATTTGTATGCTTGAATAATTTTCGCTAGCCGCAAAATAAATCGTACGGCACATCACTAAATGTGAATTCTTTTCTTGGCAATTTTCCTAAACTAACATAATTGATATCATTCTAAAAGCACAAGCATTTGATCTATAAACATAAAACTAATAAAAGATTTTTTTAACAATTATGTGTGGCAGTTAACAACTTTTTTTTTCCGAACATTCAGTCGGGATACGACATCTGAGAAACCTCACTGAATAATAGTGAAACCTCACTGAAAAACCCCAAGGCTTGCCACCCCTAAGGATCGAACTCAAGACCTTGGGTAAAACCGGGAGTGCCTCTGACCATCTGATCATCATTGGCTAGCAGTTAACAACTAAATGGTTATTTAAAAAAAAAAAAAAAAAAAAAAAAAAAAAAAAAAAAAAAAAAAAAAAAAGTTACCTTAAGTAATCAAAGGCAGCAAAAGTAAGAAAGTGATGAATGCGTTGAATGAAAGTGCCTTGAAAAATAGGCCACTGACCGCAGAGGAAAGATACAACGACTAATAGTGTTACAAGTCCAAGGCATACAAGAAGCCACTGTACGGCCATTCAAGAAGGGATGGGTTATAAGCACGGGGGTGGTTTTTTTATACCCACGGGGGTGGTTTTTTTTTAGTTTTGGTGTTAAACAAAGGATAAGAAATAAAGAGGATAAAGAAGGGAGAAAAGAAGATAAGAGAAAACTTTGATTTTAGTTGTGGTGTTAAAAAAGATAAGAGATGAAACATAATTAAGCCTAAAATTTTATTTTTCTCCAAATCATTCTAATTTGGGAAGAAGATTAGGAGGAGGAATTTCATAAACGTGATTATTTTTCAATTTTCTCTTCACTTTTTTTTTTTTTTTTTTTTTTTTTTTTTTTTTTTTTTTTCAAATAGAAACTCGGGAACAGAGTGTAAGAATCTTATTAGTCTGTATTTTTGTGTTAGGCTAAAGCCCACGTTCTAGATTAGTCCATGTACCCCTATATATGTATTATTGTGATGAATTAATAAGATATGAAACCCTTTTACACTTACATGGTATCAATTACTCTTGGGCTAATGAAATACCCAATGGCCACTAACTAGGATTTGTACATAAATCAAGCTAAGCAAAGAAGTATCTATGATAATGAAATCAGAGAACAGTTCAAGAAGACTCGTTGATAATAAAATCAGCGAGCAGCTTCAAAAGAAGTTCAAGTCATAAGACATCTGACCGGATCTAAACACACGAATTGTGTTGGAGATACTTTGAGTATATACTTAGTAGCACGCGGAATTTACCACCAAGTACTTAGAAGATTTAGTTTTTGGTGATTGTATGCGATCGTATGAATGTAACAGTAAGAATGATAACACACAGTTTAACCAAACGATTATAGCTTCAATATATTACGAGTGATCTTGGAATATCACAAGAATTACAATGAAATCGTGAAGCTCTAACAATAATGCATGTATATAAAACTTAACCTAGGATCTCCTTTTATAGGACAAGGAGTCCTTTACACATAAACTATCAATCGTATAATCCTAAATTAATAAGATATACATCATATCTATTCCATATTTATCCATACACGATTCTATCTTTATCTTATAAACAGTACTAACTTCTTATACCAACAGTACTAACTGACTTAGTACTGATAGTGTATTCTTGAACGATCTTCAGCAGTACTAATTTATGTATGAGCAGTACCAACTGTTAGTTTAATTCCCAACAATCCTCCCCTAAACTTATGATTTCTGTGTAAATCAGTAAGTTTTTCGAATTAAACTCCAATGTTGATGATGGGGTGGATTCTTTCAAACACTTATCTTCAATCTTGAATCACTTGAGAATTTTCTTCACATATAAGCTTTTGAAGAAACCATAACAGTAAGTACTCCATTAAAATTTTCACAATCTTCACAATTATCTCTGATTTTGAGTTGATATCCTCCCCTGAGTTACATAATCATCTTTAACAGCAACGAATTCCTCCCCTGTTTGGAAGAATCTTCACCATCACATGAACTAGAACATATGACATTTTAGCTCAGCTTCCATTATGACAATATGTACAAGTTTCCATTAATTCAGTTGTGTAGTTTCAAACTGCTCTCAACACTTCCAGATGTGTGACCTTCTGAGAGAGGTGAATCATAGTGCATAAACTCAGTATGAAACCAAGTTTGAACCATCAGTACAAACTAGTTGAAACTAGCAGTACAAACTGTTTAGCAAAAATTTTCAGAGATTAGGATAAACTCAATGTGGAGATGAAAACAGTTTTACCCACTTATAGTTTTTAGCAAACTATCAGCTATCAACGGATTTGATATGTCTTTACTGTTGGGTTTTGAAGATTACTCTGCTGCTTTTGGTACTTACAGAAATACACTAAGTATTACTCTGCTGCTAGTCTGAGTAACTCTGCTGCTGGATATTTGATGGTTGAACAATAAGCTAAGTGTGATTCTGCTGCTAGCTACGAAGACTCTGCTGCTAGAGAAATTATGCTGCTGCTTATTGGATATGTATAGTATGTTAAGGATAAGTATAGAAAAGATACGTAAAGATATTTTTCGTGTATAGAAAGTTTTGTAACCGACTAGGACTCCTTAGTCTATAAAAGGAGGATCTAGGGTTAGGTTTTATATACGTATCATTATTGTTTTACACTTCAAGGTTCCTTGTAACCCCGTTGCTATTCAGAGCAATCGTATTAATATATTGAAGTGTTGTTTGAGAATTCGTTTGTGTTTAATTTTTCTTAAGATCAAGTATTAATTTCCGCATAATATTTGATATACAACTCAAGATCAGTTTCTATACCGATTGCTTTAGGTTTATATCTAAAGTAATTAATAAGGTCGTTAAGCTCAACTGGGATCAACAAGTGGTATCAGAGCTTGTGATCTAGAAACTGGTACCAAGAAGAATTACTGAATACAAGATTTGCTTAATGATGAACTCAAATAAGTATATTTTATTATCATCATTTATCCTATTTATTTGACTTGTTTTATTATATTATATATGAGAATCGATACGTTAATGTTTACTTTAGTAATTCTCAGGTAAAAACAAGCATTGTGTGAAACTTGGCGATTTTGGACTAATTATGGAGCAAAACAAGCAAGATGTCAAAAGCCTACTGAAATCCAGAAGATCAAGCTCGTTCTACTCCAGATACGCCGCAACATACTTCTAACATACGGCGTATCACTATCAAGATTTCACAAGTTACAATCCAAGAGAGCCAAAGTACATGCGCCGCATACAAAGATCAAGATACGCCGCATCTAAAGACGGTGTACGAATATTCCTGAATATATTAATCTTGGACCCCACGCGAAGTTAAGTCAATGTGCCGCATCTATTCATCCTATGCGCCGCATCTATCCCTGAGACAGAAACTATAAATACCCCAAGGACAGACGAATTTAAGAGACTCTTAGCTCTCTCAAGACCGAAGACCATATAACCCTAGAGCCGAATTCAGACGACCAAGCAGCACAAGACACACCTAAACGAAGATACAAGAGCTGTAAGAAGGTCCTGCATGTATTCAATTCATTAAGTAGTTTTGATTTATTGTATTAGTACACTTTAATTTATCAGGATTGATGGGCTTGTGTCATGTGACTACGGAAAATCATGCACTCCCCTTAATATTGCTTTCCCATTAATTAAATTTTATATGTTGATGTCTTTGGTGACTTTTATTAGTGCATTGATAACCTCTGTGTCTAGCTGAGTATTGCTTGGGTCGCCATGCCCCTTCCTCGCCTATTTGTTTTAGCGTCTCTTAAATAAGTAGGATAGACATAAGTAATCATTAAGGGTTTACTCGCCGATAAGATTAGAGCCAACGAGAAAGGTTTAATTATATACACTTCATATAAAACTAACAATAAAACAAGTGACAAGCTACTTAATTATCAGGACAGGTCTTCTTATTGTCTCGAGTATCTATCTGTGTACGTGTGTGCTAATCGCTGATTCGTGCTCATTAGTTTAGTTTACTATTTAATCATAACCAAACCGTGTCAGTCTCTCAGGCTGAACCCCCTTGCGTTAGATTAGGTTGTATAGCTAACTTAAGATATTAAAATACTGATTAGAATAACTAGATAATACGTTTCACTCTTAGTGATCGACACTCTACTTACCATTATATTCATACTGACCGGGTACACTGCTCGTTAAGTGTGTGTGTTATTGATAAGTCGGCTAAATATAAATTTAAAACTTGAGTAGGCATTAATACTGCTAAACCGCAACGACACATCACGCGCATCAAGTTTTTGGCGCCGTTGCCGGGGAGTGAATTGTTATTATCTGTTAATTTGATTAGTATTTTAATTAGGTTTTTCTTTTTAGTTTAGATTCTAACCACTAACCCTGTTATATATTAGATAAATTGCATTCATTGTATAATTTGCATATTTACTGTTTTTGTGTGTTTTTGTTTTCTGTAATTTTTGTTTCTTTTTGTTTGTTTTTATTTTTGTTTTTCTTTTTCTGTATTTTTCTGCATTCTGCTATCGTTGTACTGTGCTAATACAAACGATACGGCGCATCTGTTTTCACAGATACGGCGTATTGCGTTTAATTTTTATAAAATACAACGCGTTTAATAAATTCGAGTACGACGCATCTTTCCCCAAGATACGGCGTATTCTGTTTTTAATAAGAAATTTTTCTAAACCCTAACGCCATACGACGCATCTGTTTTAACTGATACGGCGTATTTTCTATTTAAATTAAAAACAGTTTTTCGAATTTTTAAACAAAAGCGACGAATCGATTTTTATCGATACGGCGCATCGACTAAATCAAAAATCTTGTATTTTGAAACGTAACGAAAATACGGCGCATTAACTTTTGTTAATACGACACATTTAATTTTAATAAATATAATCGATTTTTGATAATTTAAACCTGATACGGCGCATTCTAATTCATAAGCGGTGTATCTGTTTTCTGAATAAAAGTCTGATTAAATTTTAACGTAATAAGATACGGCGCATCCTATTTATAGGATACGGCGCATCGTCTTCAGATATCAGTAACTTTTATTTATCCCGAACGGAGAAAATTCTAATCATCTTTCCTGTCTCTTAGAAATTTTTTACTTCGAAGCCTATTTGTTTTGTGTTTCAGGAATCATGATTGATATTTTCCCAAGCTGGTTCGGAGGACCATGGATTATACTTACAACCGATGAGATTGTATCTAAGTTCGCCCACGAATGTGATAAGGAGCATCATGAGGTCGAAACTTTCATCAATGGATTGTTGCTGAAAGAACAAAACTATATGATTAGAGAATTGACGATTGAAGTGCACCAATTATCGAAGGTGATTAAAGGAGTTTTGTTCCAAAGGCACGACCAGAATGGAATAACTACTAGAGGCGGATTAGTGTCATGGATGTTCCAATTAGCGGAAAGAATGTTTTGTTACTTGAATATGGAACTAAGAGAGAGATTGAGATGGAAGATCTCGCTAGAGCGAAATAAGGAGTTGAACGTGAGTCTAACTTGAAGACTCTGGAATAAAGACAAGTGTTGACCGGGAGACAACCCGGAAGAAAAAAAATTTTACTTTTCTGTTCTGTGTCGAGTCTGTCAGACCTGCAGAAGATGCGGCGCATCTCCATCATAAGATGCGATGCATCACCTGCACTGGTCATATCTTATTTCATTTTCTGCATTTTTATTTTTGACTTTAAAACTTTTTGTCAGTATTTTAATGCGGCGCATCCCTGGTTAAGGATGCGACGCATCTTTTATTCTGATTCGTATTTATTCCAGGCTCGATACGGCGTATCTTTTTCCATAAGATACGGCGTATCGACTGACCTGATGATTTACAGTTTAATTTTTTAGGTTTTATTTTTACTAACTACTAATGTATTATGCAAGTTTGAACCTTCTTAACTCAGGTGTGTTAAAGTCTAAATGGTATTATAGATTCCTGCATTTTTTGTGGATACATCATTTATGAAGCTTAAACGTTCTCATCCACAAGAAAGTTGATTTTTGCTCTTATACAAATAATGGAGGATCATACCGAGCAAATCTCAGGGGAGTTTTTCTGTTCTAATTCTTTTATTTTCCAGTTTTTAACTTTTGACGCAAACAACGAGGACGTTGTTTAACTTAAGTGGGGGGATGGAGAATTAGAACACTTACTTGTCCTAAACTTTTTCAAAATATGCTTAAAATGCGCTTAATATATCAAAATTTAAAATTTTTTAGCATGTTTTTGTTTAAAGTCTAAATTACATAACCGCACACATAACTCTATTCTTTCAAAAATATTAAAACTTTAGTGTGCTGGTGACTTGTAAACTTTAGAACTTGGCTTGTATACTATTCGAGACCACCATAATAAGTATTATCTATATAATTGGAGTGACTTGTCTAAATTGGTAAATTTCTAGGATTACACCCAAATAGCCTTTATATGTTATGTGATATTAACTAACTACACTGGTTAGTTAACCCCTGTATAAACCCTTTGTTTACTCTCACTTTTAGAGTAAGATACCCCTAGAAAAACCCTCAGAGCCATTCCTTTCGTTTCTTACACCTTTGTTATAATGTTTCGATACACCCTTACACCTTAGCCTACCCTGTAGATTAAAATTCGTGGTTAATTGCTTTAGGCAAAGTGTGTTTCCTTACATTACCTGTGTTCGCGTGCGTAATTCATTATCTTTGGTTAGGTCAGGAAATTGCACAATGCAATTGGTATGAAAGTAAATATTGTATAACTTTTAGTTTATTTTTCGTGTGTTTACTACTTTCACTATTACAGTTATTTCTGAAAGTATGAAGAGTATCTAAAATTTTCCGGAAAAATAGTGATAGAAAAGTTGTGAAATTTTACACATATAAAGTTAAAAAAAAAAAAAAAAAAAAAAAAAAAAAAAAAATCGTGAAAAAATAGAAAGAAAAAGAAAAAGGAAAAGTTGGAAGTTTGTTTTAACCAACTTATGTAAAGTTTTGTATTAAGTGGGTGATATCAGCACTATTTGTTGTATATTATATTTATGGATTGAATGGGAGTTGGCCGTTTTGGGAACGCCAACTAAGGTTATTCTTTGATTGAGATTTTGTTGAGTATAATTCGTGTCTACCTAAAGCGTGTGTTTCAAGTGTTAAAGCGTGAGTTATTCAATGATATGAGTCTTATTCATGGGATGGTTGGGAAAGTAATTTACCACACTTAGGATTTTAATTTATCTGTTTTGTTTATTTTTTTATTTTACACCAATTTGTATCCCAAATATTATCCATACCCTATATCATTCTTCATCCAAACCTTTGATTTATTGAGATTAGGGATTTGAGCAATCTTAAGTATTGTATTCGTGGATTCGACTATGTATTTATGATTTTGTCGCCCTTTTTGATATAATATTATTGGTGAAGATTACTTGGTCATATCTTTAGCCTATTCGAGTTAAGGATTTGAGCAATTACAAGTATCGTGGTCGTGAATTCGATCATGTATTTGTGATTTTGTCGCCTTTTCTGGAATATGAGATCGATAGAGATTAAAAAGGATGATCAACCTATAAGCCTCAAAACCCTTTTTACCGCTTTAGACTTGTTATTCCTTGGCTTTAGTGGGGGAGATGCGTATACTTGCCAAGCCTATGATAGAATATTCGTCACAACTAAGCAACTAAACGATTTAGAATTGTTTTACATTAAAAATTATTTTGGTTTCTACTTCGTTAAGTGTTTGGTTGTGTGATTATGACAAAACGAATACGTGCTTAAATATAAAAATAAATCCTAATATCTTTTAGGATACATTTTCATTTGATTAATTCTAAGGTTTACTTGGGGACAAGTAAAGTTCAAGTGGGGGGATATTTGATGAACTCAAATAAGTACATTTTATTATCATCATTTATCCTATTTATTTGACTTGTTTTATTATATTATATATGAGAATCGATACGTTAATGTTTACTTTAGTAATTCTCAGGTAAAAACAAGCATTGTGTGAAACTTGGCGATTTTGGACTAATTATGGAGCAAAACAAGCAAGATGTCAAAAGCCTACTGAAATCCAGAAGATCAAGCTCGTTCTACTCCAGATACGCCGCAACATACTTCTAACATACGGCGTATCACTATCAAGATTTCACAAGTTACAATCCAAGAGAGCCAAAGTACATGCGCCGCATACAAAGATCAAGATACGCCGCATCTGAAGACGGTGTACGAATATTCCTGAATATATTAATCTTGGACCCCACGCGAAGTTAAGTCAATGTGCCGCATCTATTCATTCTATGCGCCGCATCTATCCCTGAGACAGAAACTATAAATACCCCAAGGACAGACGAATTTAAGAGACTCTTAGCTCTCTCAAGACCGAAGACCATATAACCCTAGAGCCGAATTCAGACGACCAAGCAGCACAAGACACACCTAAACGAAGATACAAGAGCTGTAAGAAGGTCCTGCATGTATTCAATTCATTAAGTAGTTTTGATTTATTGTATTAGTACACTTTAATTCATCAGGATTGATGGGCTTGTGTCATGTGACTACGGAAAATCATGCACTCCCCTTAATATTGCTTTCCCATTAATTAAAGTTTATATGTTGATGTCTTTGGTGACTTTTATTAGTGCATTGATAACCTCTGTGTCTAGCTGAGCATTGCTTGGGTCGCCATGCCCCTTCCTCGCCTATTTGTTTTAGCGTCTCTTAAATAAGTAGGATAGACATAAGTAATCATTAAGGGTTTACTCGCCGATAAGATTAGAGCCAACGAGAAAGGTTTAATTATATACACTTCATATAAAACTAGCAATAAAACAAGTGACAAGCTACTTAATTATCAGGACAGGTCTTCTTATTGTCTCGAGTATCTATCTGTGTACGTGTGTGCTAATCGCTGATTCATGCTCATTAGTTTAGTTTACTATTTAATCATAACCAAACCGTGCCAGTCTCTCAGGCTGAACCCCCTTGCGTTAGATTAGGTTGTCTAGCTAACTTAAGATATTAAAATACTGATTAGAATAACTAGATAATACGTTCCACTCTTAGTGATCGACACTCTACTTACCATTATATTCATACTGACCGGGTACACTGCTCGTTAAGTGTGTGTGTTATTGATAAGTCGGCTAAATATAAATTTAAAACTTGAGTAGGCAATAATACTGCTAAACCGCAACGACACATCACGCGCATCACTTAATCATCAAAGTTTGCAATGGAATCCGATTCAACACACATGGTTACTGCATCAAGAGTCCCCATGCTCAAGACTGGTGAGTACGAGATCTAGAATATGAGAATTCAACAATATATGAGAATGGTTGATTACTCAATTTGGGAAGTTGTTTTGAATGGCGATAGTCAGCCAACCAAGACTGCTACTGGATCAGTCTTGACTCTTAAGACAAGTGAGGAGAAAGCACAGAGAAGATTGGAGGTTAAGGCTCACAGTATTCTCATGATGGGAATACCTAATGATTATCAACTAAGCTTTAATCATATTGAGTCTGCTAAGGAGTTATGGGAGGCTATTGAACTTCGATTTGGTGGGAACGAAGCTACAAAGAAGTCAAGAAAGACCCTACTGAAGCACCAGTTTGAAACTTTTACTGCTTTGAGTTCTGAGAACATTGAGGGAACTTATGATAGACTTCATAAGCTGACCAGTCAGATGGCTCTATTGAAGATTGATGTATCTCAAGAAGATATCAATCTCAAATTTCTGAGAAGCCTATCATCTGAATGGAACACTCACACAGTGATTTGGAGGCACAAGGAAGATTTTGAGAAGATGACATTGGATGATCTGTATAATAACTTGAAAGTATATGAATCTGAAGTCAAGGGATTGTCAAGCTCATCTTCTACCACAAACAATCTTGCTTTTGTGTCCTCAAGCAACAAGAATTCTGGTAGTCATCAAGAACAGCACTCTGCTGCTGGTACTTTCATTCCTGCTGCTGGTTCACATGTCTCTGCTGCTGACTCTACCAATACCAACACCATCAGTGATGCTGCTATTTGTGCTTATTTGGCTGAACTTACTACAAGTACTGCAGTTATGCCTCAAGATCTGGATGAACTTGATCCTGATGATGTTGAAGAGATTGATATGCAATGGCAGTTTGCAATGCTAACTATGAGGGCAAGAAGGTTTCTTAAAAGAACTGGTAAAGAACTGAAGTTCAGAAGAAACAAAAATGTGGGATTTGACAAATCAAAAGCTGAATGTTATAACTGTCATAAGAAGGGACACTTTGCAAGAGAGTGAAGAGCACCCAAAAGAAACAATGAGAATACCAAGAAGCCTACTGATGAAGAGTCAAATCCTAATGCTGCTATGGTGTCATGTGATTGGTTAGGAGAGTTTGACTGGAGTGATCATACTGAAGATGGTCCTAATTTTGCATTGGTAGCTGATGAAGAACCTAAAGAACAACAATTTGTTCTCATGGCCTACTCTTCCTCTAGATCAGACTTTGAGGTATCCAATGAATCATCTTGTTCTTTTAAATCATGTTCTGATTCAATAGAAGTACTTAAGTCTAGCAATGGAAATCTTAAAATGGAGAATGAAAAACTTAAGTTAGACAATCTTAGTTATCAATATGGTTTAAAAAATGTAGAAGAGAAGCTTGAATTTTTTAAAAAGGCTGAAATTGAATATGTTGATAAGATCACTAGTTTAGAAATTGAGCTTATTAAGAAAGATTGTGAGATTAAGGTTCTTATGGAGAAAGTAGAAGAGGCTGAACAGGCTAGAGATTCAGCTATAAGTGAGACTGAAAAACATGTTGTTAGAGTGGAAAAAACAACAATTTGCCACTGACATCCTCAGTAAACCAATAGGAAGACACTTTGCAGACTCAGGCAATGGTCTAGGATACAATGCTGTTGCTCCACCTAAGAAACTTAGTGCCAATTCCCCTCCTACTAGGACATTGTCTTTCATAGCTGAGTCTGAAGCCAAACCTGTAGGTGAAACTAGTGAAACTCAAATAGAGTCACCCAAGGTTGAGAAAAAGTGGTTTGATGCACCCCTTATTGAAGATTGGGAGTCTGACAGTGATGATGATGTTGAGGAATCTGATTCAACCCCTAAGAACAAAGAGGAAGAAATTCCTGCTGTTGTTGAATCAAAAGTGCCTAAAGCTAAAAAGGTTGAGTTTGTTAAGCCTAAGCTAGGTAGAGGTATCTCTAGAAAAATGGCTGAGTATGATAACACACCTAGAGTATATCCTAAGAGAACTAATAATTTGCCTAGAGGAAACCAGAGAAATTGGAACAACCTAGTTTCACAAAGATTAGGTACTGATTTTCAATTACTTAAAAAGGCATGTTATAGTTGTGGCAGTTTTGAACATTTGCAAGATGAGTGCTACTACTATCAAAAACCAGTTTGGAACCAACATACAAGGGTGAACCATAGAAACTTTGCTAGAAAGACTCACCCTCATCCCAAAAGAAACATGGTTCCCAAGGAAGTTTTGATGAGAGATGGTGCTTCTAGAATTATCTCACCTATTGAACCAAAAGGGCCCATAAAGAAGGACATAGTTGATACTGCTGCTAAGGCAGACTCTACTGTTTTGCCAAAAGTGGTTATTGATACTGTTGTGGGCAACCATTTTTATGCTGTTAAGGCCTCAGCTTGCTGGGTCTGGAAACCTAAAGTTAAAGTTTTGGATCATGTTCTCAGACACAGCAGTGCACTAATGCAGTTGAAGAAATTTGACTACTTTGATGCACAAGGCAGATCCAAGTCAGTAATGGCTTGGGTCCCAAAGAGAAACTAATTCTCTTACTTTTTGTGCAGGGCAATCTACAAAAGGAGCTAAAAGATAAATGCATTTTTGATAGTGGATGCTCTTCACATATGACTGGAGACCAAAGCAATTTGGAAAACTTTGAAGCTTTGGATGGTGGATACGTTGCCTTTGGGAATGACCCTAAAGGAGGTAAAATCGTTGGAAAAGGCATCATCAGAACTGGCAAATTGGATTTTGAGAAAGTGTATTTGGTAAATGGACTAAAGTTCAATCTTTTTAGTGTCTCAAAAATGTGTGACAGAAAGAATTTTGTTCTTTTTACAGACACTGAGTGTCTTGTCTTATCTCCTGACTATAAGATACCTGATGATAAATTAGTACTTCTTAAAGTCCCTAGAAATGACAACATATACAGTGTGGACATAAAGAACATTATTCCCAAAAGAGATTTAACTTGTCTGTTTGCCAAAGCCACTATTGATAAATCCAAACTTTGGCATAGAAGGCTTGGCCATTTGAACTACAAGGCTATCAACAAGTTGGTGAAAGGGAACTTGGTCAGAGGATTACCTTCAAAGGTCTTTGAAAACCCTGAAATATGTGTTGCTTGTCAGATGGGAAAGCAACCTAGAGCATCTTGTAAGTCCAAAGTGGTGAACTATATTTCTGAACCCTTGTTTATGTTACATATGGACCTATTTGGACCAACTTATGTGAAAAGCTTAAACAAAAAGATGTATGGCTTAGTGGTTGTTGGGTACGCTTCTCGCACCAAAATGTGACAACATATGTGTGATTACATTAGTTATCTTATTTGCCACAAACACATGGACTAGAACCGTCAATATTGTAAAGTCATGTGTTTTGGCTCTATAAATACACCTCCTAGACTTCACTAGGAGGGTTGAAGCTTTGTGTGTTATTTCTCTTTTCTCTATCAATAATAAACAACCAGGTTTCCTCTCTTCTCTCTCTACACTTTCTCTCTCTAACTTCAACAATGAAGATGATAATCTTTCATTGTACCCGACCTCCCAATTCACAATAATCACACCAAAACACGATCCATCAATTGGTATCAAAGCCAGGTTATTAGTTTTGGTTGATTTATGTGATATTATCTTGTCAAAATCGTATATTTTTTGTGGATCTAAACTGTTTTCTTTATCTGTTGCACTACTGCTTTTACTGGTTATTATTGTCTAGTAAAATAGTACTAAAAACAGTTTCTCAATAGTTTAGTGTATCAAAATTTTGTCCTTTATCAGTCCCGAATACATCTTTTATCAGTTGTTATTGTGACTGTCTTGGATATCCCGTGAAGATTAAAGTTGATAACTGGTCGGAATACATGGTCTGAATATTGTGGTCTCAAAATGGGTCATAAACTGGTCAGATCTGGGTAGGAAAAAGGTGGACGGAAAAGATAGTCGGAAAATTTTTGGTCGGAATCTCGCCGGATTTTTTGGTCAAAAAGTCAAAACCCTTTTTTATCGAAGTTGCTTGTAAAGCAAATGCGATAAAACCCTCTTCTATCTGAGTTCGGTTTCTTGTACAAGAAATGCGATAACGATCCAATCTCGACAATTTTGTCGGAGATCCAATCTCGATAATTTTATCGCGCTTGCGATTTTATCGCAGTTGGACTTTTATCGCAGTTGGGACAAGACCATTTATCGCAGTTGTGATAAGTCCACTTATCGCAGTTGCTCGGGTCAATCGGTCTATGGGTCAACAGTCAATGATACCGGTCAACGGTCAAATTGTTATCGCAACTTAAAAGAAACAGAATTGAAGATGAAGTAGAAAACCCGACCCGCCTTTGTGTTTCTTTTGTTCGGGTTTAGGGTCCTGATCATCCTGATCATCCTCTCGAATGCGTTTTCCTTTGTCAGCAGTTTCCTTGCACGATCTCTTCTCAATATGTGCTTGAAGAGCTGCAATCAGGTTAATTTCTTCTGGAGAAGGAGAGGTGATTTCAAAGAGTCGGTCGAGAAGCACAAGCTCGATGTATTCAGTGGTGAGTTCAGGAAGTGGTTTGGTTTGTGAAGAAGAAGAGACGGCTTCTTTGATCTTTTCATCAAGTTGTAAATCAATATGTTCATTAATGTTTTGTTGAAGATCAGGAAGAAATTGCTTAACAAATTTCTTTGTCTTGCGTGTCATATGATCTTTGATGTTGAAACCGAGGAATTCATCAATCTTCTTCTTGCTTTCCTGCATCTCTTCCATTTGCTGAGACAACTTCTTGACCAAGCTTTCCATTTCTGCCAATTTTGTTGTAGCTTGGTTGTCTCGTTGTGCTTGTGCTCTCTTTACTGCCTTTTTAAGTCTCTTTGCTGCAGGAGACACAACTTCGACTTTTGTTACATGGACGATTCTTCTCTTGCTCTTTCCTTTGTAGGCCTTATGAATATCTTCAGAAACCGTTGCTTTTGATTTTGATTTTGGTGATGAAGATCGCGAAGATGATGGAGTGAGTGAAGGGATTGGTTCATCAGATTTAGTATTGGTGATGGAAGTACAACAGATCCATAATCCGTCTCCATCTACAACAATAACCAACAAGTAATAAACACTAATCCTATATCCACTCTCCTTTCACACGTCAAGAACAACATACAAAAACAGCCAACGAGATCTATTCCCATCTTCATATGTAACAAAACGACTTAAACAAGACTCAAAAAAAAAAAAAAAAAAAAAAAAAAAAAAAAAAAAAAGAAAGAAAAAAATTAAAAGAATATAGATCTCGGATTGTCTTGTAGTTTCAAAGAACGGATCTTTAAAGATCTTACAACATTCTTCATAGATCTATAAGAAGTCTATATTTTTTTTCTCCGAATCATAAAAAGAAATAACTAAAAAAAAAAACCTTGTCTCAATCCTTTCTTTGGTTCGGTTTAAACAAAAACGAAGACAAAACCGTGACTCACCTTACCCGAGACCTCAATTAGAGATCTAGAAGTCGTTCTTGTCAAGATTCACAAAAGGGTGTGTTCGATTTGTGTTTGTGTTGTTGTTCGAATACCATCAAACAAAGAGATTTAAGACTAGTGTGGTTATGGCAGAGAAGAAAGAAGGTGGTTGTATTTATTTGAGATCCGATCCTTTTGAGTTTGAAGAGAGTAATGGGATTTGGTGGCTGCAAATAAATAAACAAGAAGGTGGGGGCGGATATTTTAGGAAAAGTGAGATTAGGGTTAATTGGTGTCTTGAGGAGGTTTTTAATACCCGGATGTTTAGGGTAAGAGGATTATGGATCGAGTATTTCCATCAAACATGGAATGGGTTGTTGGATCGCTTATGGGACTTAGCAGATTAACAATTGGACTTGGGCAATTAAATTCAAAATGGTTACACCAATATAAATTTAACACATTGGGCTGAAAAACGTGGAGTCTAATTCTCATATATGGGCTGTGATTGTTTATAGCTTATATCTTGTTGAAATTATGATTTGATTAAGTGTTATTTTTTTGGTCTAACAAATCTTCACGGGGATACGTTTTTGACAAGATCGGGATAAAACCATTATCATAGTTCACCTAAACCGTCAAAAGGCTAGTGTTGAGTATTGAACCGCAAGATGTGACTACGGGGTTAATTCCTTATTATTTATTTGAGGTTGAAGTGGGATATCACGGGTGCGTGTACTTAGTATCTTGAAGATATCGGGGTTGGTTGGATGCATGATTCTTTGAGATCCTTGTTCGAGCTTATAACCTTCAAAATGATTAAGACTTGAGTTATCTCGTTATACCTGATGTAAGGAGTTACGTTGTTGTGCTCACAGTGTATAGCCATCACTTTAAAGGAGTTACGTTGTAGTGCTCAAGTGTCACACAAAGATGTGGATGATTCAAGATGAGTTCATATACAGTAAAGGATGGTTGGATGGGTATATGAATCGACCTATGCTTAAAGGAGTTACGTTGTAGTGCTCAGTATAGGTACTTAGTCAGACAATAGTGCAAGCTTAAGTCACAAGTTCGGGTTATTTTACTTCAGTCTCAAGTTTGTAATACTGGGTTTTCTCCACCAGTGGTCACTACAAAAAGCCGTCAGAATGATAATGGGGTCGGTAAAGAGTTAGATGAGAAGAGTATTGAAGAGTAGAGATTCTATCAGCAGTTGATTCTCACGGGCTATTTATGGTACTTCACACATCTTCGCTTAATTGGACATACAGGGTGTACGCTGCCTCCGTTTCCATCGTAACCATAGTGTGTATGCTTCCGATTCCGCGAAGACATCGTGGGGGAAGAGAGAGTAGATGTGCTTTGACTTTCTTTGACTTTCTTTGCATTTTTTTGCGAAAACACTCTTTTTCCAGATGAATCTGCATTCAGGGGGAAGAAATGTGCACATCGGGGACGCATAACAGACTCACGTGATCGAGCTTACAATTTTATTACTACCGGAAGATGTCCGCAGAGATGATCAGTGGTTCAGTTTTGTGATTTTGGTGTACTCGTTTCAACTTTCGCAGAGTGTGATGTGCGAAGTAGCCTACTAATGTGAGAAGATCTTGCTATATTTCTCGCATGTTACCCCCGAACGGAACTTCCGCATTGAGCATAATCGTTACTGAGTACTAGTCAGATTTCCTTGGTGTGGTTTACGATGTCATCTACAAATTCCGCTGCGTACTTACAACCTTCAAAAGTTAGAAGACGTGTTAACTACATCAAAGTTTCGAATCTGCTGAAGACGGTTGTCAGTTTGGGGGGAAGCTGATTCAGAAACTTCACCAATAAGAAGTGTACGAAGAAGCCGTTAAAGACATGCAGCATGAATTGGGGGGAAGTCAATCCAGTTCATGTATATTACATCATTTGACTACGAGTAAAGAAAAGTTCTCAAGCCGAGGTACAAGATAGAGACAAAGAGCGTCAACTGTAATCATCCTCAGCACATGAAGTGCTTATGAAGACCTTTCTTTATTTGTATTTTTTACTTGTAGGATATGATGTAAGTAATCCCATATGTTGCCACATTGGGGGAAGATTGTTGGGTACGCTTCTCGCACCAAAATGTGACAACATATGTGTGATTACATTAGTTATCTTATTTGCCACAAACACATGGACTAGAACCGTCAATATTGTAAAGTCATGTGTTTTGGCTCTATAAATACACCTCCTAGACTTCACTAGGAGGGTTGAAGCTTTGTGTGTTATTTCTCTTTTCTCTATCAATAATAAACAACCAGGTTTCCTCTCTTCTCTCTCTACACTTTCTCTCTCTAACTTCAACAATGAAGATGATAATCTTTCATTGTACCCGACCTCCCGATTCACAATAATCACACCAAAACACGATCCATCAGTGGTCAGTGATGACTTTAGTAGATTTACTTGGGTATTCTTCTTAGCTACTAAGGATGAGACTCCTGGCATTCTTAAGGCTTTTATTACAAGAATAGAAAACCTATTTAATCACAAAGTTAAGGTCATCAGATGTGATAATGGAACTGAGTTTAAGAACCATGTGATGAATCAGTTCTGTGAGGAAAAGGGTATAACAAGACAGTTTAGTGTGGCTAGAACTCCTCAGCAAAATGGTGTTGCTGAGAGGAGGAATAGAACATTAATTGAGGCTGCTAGGACCATGTTGTCTGAGTCTAAGTTACCCACTATCCTTTGGGCTGAAGCAGTCAACACTGCTTGCTATGTGCAAAATAGAAGTAAGATAGTTAAGCCTCATAACAAGACCCCTTATGAGTTATTACATGGTAGGAAACCTCTGATAGATTTCTTAAGACCATTTGGGTGTCCTGTTACTATCTTGAACACCATTGACCACTTAGGCAAGTTTAGTGAGAAAGCAGACATAGGTTTCTTTGTTGGATACTCCACTGAAAGTAAGGCTTTTAGAGTCTTCAATCAAAGGACTGGGCATGTGGTGGAAAATTTACATGTTAAAATTAGAGAAACCACACCTAATGTTGCTGGAAAAGGTCCTGAATGGATGTTTGATATTGATTCTCTAACCAAAAGTATGAATTATCAACCAGTCATTGCAGGTACAACTAACATGTCTGCAGGTACACAAACTAACCCTACTGCAGGTACACAAGCTAAGGATAATGCATCTGCAAAAGAGTTTGTGTTGATTGAAAGATGGAACATTGATCAGCCTTTCACACCTAATGAGGGAAAGAGTTCACTGGATGATGATGTTCATGATGAAGTTCCAAAGATTGATGCAGATGAAAGTGTTCAGACTTCTCATGATGACAAGAATGGTGATAAGAAAAAGGATGTAGAGTCAGAAATTGATGGACTCCAAGGGAATAAAACTAGCAGCAGTTCTCTCAACTCTGCTGCTGGGCCAAAACACTCTGCTGTTAGGCTAAAACACTCTGCTGTTAGGCCAAAACACTCTGCTGTTAGGCCAAACCACTCTGCTGTTAGGCCAAAACACTCTGCTGCTAAGTCTGGTAATTCTGCTGCTGTGCCCAAGGACTCTACTGCTGGTAAAGATGGTGATTCTTATGATGATTCTTCTGAAGAGATGCCCGAATTAGAAGAAGTGTATGTGGACACTGATGATGAAATTGTTGATGTCTTTGGTGCTGGAGCTGATTTATCCAATTTGGAGACTGATATACCTGTTAGTCCCACTCCAACAACCAGAATCCACAAGAATCATCCAAAGGAGCAGATTATTGGTGATGTTAAATCTGCTGTACAGACCAGAAGTAAATCAAAAGGTTTGAGTGATTTGCTTGATCAGGGATTGTTTGCTCAAACTCTTAAAAAGAGGAATAGCCACAAGGATTTACAAAATTGCATGTTTGCCTGTTTCTTATCTCAAGAAGAACCCAAAACCATTCACAAGGCTATGAAAGATGAAAGCTGGGTTGAAGCTATGCAAGAGGAGTTGCTACAGTTCAAGCTTCAAGAAGTCTGGACATTGGTGGATCTGCCTAATGGAAAAAGGGCAATTGGTACAAAATGGGTGTTCAGATGCAAGAGAGATGAAAGGGGCATTGTTATCAGAAACAAGGCTAGATTGGTGGCTCAGGGATACACTCAGGAAGAAGGAATAGATTATGATGAGGTATTTGCCCCAGTTGCAAGAATAGAGGCTATCAGACTATTCTTGGCATATGCCTCATACAAGAACTTTCCTGTGTATCAAATGGATGTGAAAAGTGCTTTCTTGTATGGAAAGATTGATGAAGAGGTATATGTGATGCAACCACCTGGTTTTGAAGATCCTAAGTATCCTGATAGGGTTTATAAGGTGGAGAAAGCACTATATGGTCTACATCAAGCCCCTAGAGCTTGGTATGACACCTTATCCAAGTATTTGTTGAACAATGGTTTCAAAAGAGGAACCATTGACAAAACCTTGTTCATTAAGAAAGACAAAAATGATATTCTACTTGTTCAGGTTTATGTAGATGATATTATTTTTGGGTCTACAAATAAGGTGTTATGTGAACAATTTGAGAAGCTTATGCACAACAGGTTTGAGATGAGTTCTATGGGGGAACTCACTTTCTTTTTGGGACTTCAAGTTAAGCAGAAATCAGATGGGATTTTTATTAGCCAAGACAAGTATGTGGCTGATATTCTGAGGAAGTTTGGGTGTAAAGATGTGAAGCCTGCAAAGACAACAATAGAGACTAACAAACCTTTGCTCAAGGATGAAGATGGGGAAGAGGTTGATGTTCATCTTTATAGATCAATGATTGGTTCATTGATGTATCTGACTGCTTCAAGGCCAGACATTATGTTTGCTGTGTGTGCGTGTGCCAGATTTCAAGTGTCCCCAAAAGTTTTCTACATTGAATGCAGTTAAGAGGATTTTTAGGTATTTGAGGAGTCAACCTCGGTTGGGCCTCTGGTATCCTAAGGATTCACCTTTTGACTTGGTGGCATACTCTGATAGTGACTATGCTGGAGCAAGTTTGGATAGAAAATCAACCACTGAAGGCTGTCAGTATCTTGGACATAGGCTGATCTCTTGGCAATGTAAGAAACAAACAGTGGTGGCTAATTCAACAGCTGAAGCAGAATATGTGGCTGCTTCTAGTTGCTGTGGACAAGTGCTCTGGATTCAGAATCAACTGCTGGATTATGGGTACAATTTCATGAACACCAAAATTTACATTGACAACAACATCACAATGTGTATTATTAAAAATCCTGTTTTTCACTCTAAAACAAAACACATAGAGATAAGACATCATTTTATTAGAGATTGTTATGAGAAAAAGTTAATTCAAGTGGTTAAAATACATACTGACAACAATGTTGCTGATTTACTTACTAAAGGTTTTGATGTAGGTAGATTTCAATTTTTAGTTGCTAGTATTGGAATGATCAATCTTTAAACATCTTATCTCTGTATGTTTTTGTAAAATTGTGTAAGGATTTGTGCTGTTGTTAAGTCAAAGTTTGCTGTTTCTTAAATTGTTGTTAAGTTGTCTGCTGCTATGCTACTCTGCTGCTATGCTGTCTTATGTGTTTATATGGATTATGGGATATGCTTGCTTGTGTTTTTGCGGTTTTCTACTAATCTTTTGCAGATATACATGAATACACATCAAGTAAAGCAAGGATAATTCAAGTTCATTAATCACACAGCTGAGTACAAAATAAAGCTTCATTACATCCATAGTTCAACAAACATCAAGACACAAGATTCTAAGACAAACAAAAGATCCTAATCAAGCTTTCTTTTACCCTTGTCGGTGGGGTCAGGCATGGTCTTCTTCCTTCCTCTACCTTCCATTTGTCTTGACACTTGTGGACATGGAAGACACAACACAACTTGTCTGTGAGGCTGTGAAGATGCTTGCTTCTTTTCTGGCACCGGGATCTTGCTCATTCCTGCTACGACCCTCTCCATCTCTTTCGTGAGGAATTTTGCTACGGATGGAACCCATGTTTCGTCATCTGGGTCAGAAGATGGGTCACTTTCATTAGTTGGAGGTGTGGAACGCTTATCGGAGTCTGAAGAGGAGACACTTATTGGTTCTTTGGGTTTCTTGAATCTTGCTGCTGCTTGCTTAGTTCTTCCCTTTGGTTTGCACCTTGGTGGAAAATAGGACGACCATCCATTACCATTGGATGATGATGAATCAGACCATCCATCATTATCATCTGATGGTGAATCGGATGAAAGCTCAATGATCGGTATTTTTGAAGAACTCATGGTTATTGGATTATTGTGCTAGGGTTTGTGGAGTTTGGGATTTGTTATAATATCAGGGAAATTTATAGACTTATGGTATTCAATGAGGAGTTGGTGTTAGCAATTAATTTGATGGAGGGATTAACTAAAAGATTTGGGGAAAGTTGACTTTTAGTCAAACTTTCATTACTCTGCTGCTGAGTTTGAAAGTAAAGGGGCCAATTTGTAAAATTTGGCGCGCATAGAACCCTAATTAGATCCAAACGGTCTAAAACCCAATTCGATCTCATTACACACCTTAAGCGCCCAAAGTTACACTCTTTCTCACCCTAGACACAAATTCACATCCTTAAATCCAAAACCCCCAAAATCAAAATGGCAAGAAGACAATTCCCTGATGAGCATAATCAAATCGCGTTTCTTCGAAAAGTCCCTGAAGCTGATGGTTTCACTGATGTCATGGATTTTCTTAGTGCATCAAGATTAAGGTACGCATTAACGGTCGATCCTCCTATTGTTAAGTCCCATATGAAACAGTTTTGGTCGACGGTTAAGATTGGTATAGTGGACGGAGAAAGTATTGTAGTTTCTGAAACATCTATAAAGCGAAGCCTTCGTCTTTCAGGTGTTCCAACACCCCCTTGTCTTTCTACAACTGATATTTTGGCTGAACTTGAGAAGATTGGGTATGAGAGGCAAAATACTAGTGGAAATTTTTTTAAAGGCCTCCTTTGCCCACATTGGAAGTTTCTTCTTCATACTCTTCAACATTGTTTATTTCCTAAAGTAGGTGGGTGGAATGAGTTCAGTGCACCTCAAGCCACAACTTTGATTTGCCTGGCATCAGGACAACCATTTGATTTTTCTTCTATGATTTTTGAAGGGATGAAGAAGTATGTTACTAAGAAGTTTTATTTGTATCCAAGGTTTTTACAACTCATAATAAACCATCAGCTAAAAGAACCCTTGGAACATACAAATATTGAGCCAAGTAATAAAATGACTATCAAAATGTTTGCTTTTCTAAGGAAAAATGGGAAAGGTTTTTCTAGTACTATCACTCCCCTGACTCAATACATTTTGGATATTGTGGCTGCTGTTAATGAGGATGAAGAAGCTGGAACTCCCACAGCTTCCCATCACACATCCTCATCTTCAAGTTTGAATGAATCATCCTCAAATGAACCCCAAAATACCCATTCACCTAGGACTTCACAAGAACAGGGCACTAAGTTACCTCAGACTAGTGCTAGTATGGTAGCAGATGAGGCTGCCATAGGTGATGGAGATGGCATGAAGGAAGGGGCTGACACTACTGTCTCTGGTTTAGTAACTGAGCAGGCCAGTGTCAACATAAGTAAGACCCCAACCTTGGCAACATCTATTGCTGAAGGTTCACTTGAACCTGCTGCACAAGATGGTAACCCCAGCCAACTGGCTAATATGGGGGGCTCAGATGTTCAACCTAGGGTTGAGACTGAGTTTTTGTCCCAAGATTCACCTCTCAGGGAAGTTAACACATCCCGAAGTGATGAGGACAGCCATGGAACTACTCATGAATTGATGGATGATACTGTACACATTGTCAATGCCTATGATACACCTCTCGGACCAGGTCACACAGGTCGAAGTGTTGAGGCTAGTCTTGAAAATCCACATATTGAATTGATGGCTACTCCCCTTGTACAAAATGTCAATGTCAATGATCCACCTCTCGGGTCAGGTAATACAGACCGAAGTGGTGAGACTATTATGAAACAACTTGATGAATTGACGGATAAATGTACAAAATTGTCAAAAGAGGTTCTTGCTCTTACTGAAGAGTTGCAGGTGATGAAGGATACTCAAAACTCTCAAGATGCAATCATTCACAGACTGAAGTTAAGGGTAAAGCATTTAGAGACTGTTCAATGGAAAAGAGCAAGATTTTCTCATCTTATGAAATCCAAGAAAAGGAAGATTTCCAAACCATGTTTGGAGGAGGATGCTTCCAAACAGGGGAGGAATGATCAGGAGGATGTAATAGGTTCAGGGGAGGTTGTAAAGGAAAAAGGAGAAAATGTTGTTGATATTGGTGAAAAGAGTGCACAGATTGAATCTGCTGCTGGTGCAGAACACTCTGCTGTTGGGATAAAGAACTCTGTTGCTGATACAGAGAAGAATCTTACTGTTGGAGAAAAGGATTCTGCTGCTGAATCAGATGATGATACACTACCCTTAGCCTAAGTACTGCTAAACCTTGCAACCAAAACATCCACACCATCCAAACAACAACAACTTTCACAACAAGTGATGAACTCAAATAAGTACATTTTATTACTATCATTTATCCTATTAATTTGACTTGTTTTACTATATTATGTATGAGGATTGATACTTAATCGTTTACTTTTGTAATTCTCAGGTAAAAACAAGCATTTGGTGAAACTTGGCGATTTTGGACTAATTATGGAGCAAAACGTGCATAAAGTGAAGAGTCTACTGAAATGAAGAAGATCAAGACTAATCTGCTCAAGATGCGCCGCATCTCACTCATGACATGCGCCGCATCTATATCAAGATATCACCAGATACGATCCAAGATTAAAGAGGACATGCGCCGCATCCAAAGATCAAGATACGCCGCATCTTCTGGCGGTGTACGAATATTCCTGAATATTATAATCTTGGACACCACGCGAAGTTAAGTACATGCGCCGCATCTACTTACTAGATGCGCCGCATCTTCCCTCAGACAGAAACTATAAATACCCCAAGGCCAGACGAATTTCGGTGCATTATCAGAGTTTCAAAGACCGAACAGGAATAACCCTAGGACGAATTCAGTCAAGGAGGCAGCACAAGACACACCCAAATCAAAGATACAAGAGCTGTAAGAAGGTGCTGCATGTATTTAATTCATTAAGTAGTTTTATTTTATTGTGTTAGCAAACTTTAATTCATCAGGATTGGTGGCTTGTGTAATGTGACAACGAAAGATTGCACTCCCTTTAATACTTGCTTTCCCATCAATTAAAGTTTATATGTTGATGTCTTTGGTTACTACTTATTAGTGCATTGATAACCTCTGTGTTTATTAGTGGCTTGCGGGCATTTGACTGCGGGACATAATGTGGCTCCCACGGTTGTTTCTAAATTGATCACTTAGGAATAACTTTTAGACATAAGTAATCATTAAGGGTTTACTCGCCGATAAGAATAGGACCAACGAGAAAGGATTAATTACATACACTTCATATAAAGCTATCAATAAAACAAGTGACAATCTACTTAATTATAAGGACAGCCCTCTTATTGTCTCAAGTATCTATCTGTGTACGTGTGTGCTACTTGCTGATTCGTGCCTATTGGTTTATTTTATTATTTAATTGCAAACAAACCGTGCCAGTCTCTCAGGCTGAAACCCCCTTGCGTTAGGATATTAAAATACTGATTAGATTAACGAGATTATACGTTCCACTCTTAGTGATCGACACTCTACTTACCATTATCTTCATACTGACCGGGTACACTGCTCGTTAAGTGTGTGTGTTATTGATAAGTCGGCTAAATATAAATTTAAAACTTGAGTAGGCATTAAAACTGCTAAACCGCAACGACACATCACGCGCATCAAGTTTTTGGCGCCGCTGCCGGGGAGTGAATTGTTATTATCTGTTAATTTGATTAGTATTTTAATTAGGTTTTTCTTTTTATTAGATTAATTGAATCATTGTACTATTTTGCATAATTGTTGTATTGTGTGTTAATTGTTTTCTTTTATTTTTGTGTGTTTTATTTTTGTTTCGTGTGTTTTATTTGTTTTTATTTTTCGTATTTTTCTGTTCTGCTATCGTTGTACTGTGCTAAATCAAACGATACGGCGCATCTGATTTCTCAGATACGGCGTATTGCGTTTAATTTTTTTAATACAACGCGTTTAATTAATTCGATACGACGCATCTTTTCCCCAAGATACGGCGTATCTGTTTTTAATAAGAAAATTTTTTCTAAGCAATAAAGTAATACGACGCATCTTCTTTTGAAGATACGGCGTATCTGATTTTGATAAAAAAAAATTTCTGAACGTTAACGCCATACGACGCATCTGCTTTAGCAGATACGGCGTATCTATTATTTTAATTAAAAACAGTTTGCGAATTATTAAACAGATACGACGTATCGATCTTTATCGATACGGCGCATCTTTCTGAATCAAAAATCTTGTATTTTGAAACGTAACGAAAATACGGCGCATTAACTTTCGTTAATACGACAAATATAATTTGATAAATATAGTTGATTTTTGATATTTACTTTGATCGGTCCGCTACTCTCGTGTGCAAGTTGTTTATTTTTCAGGATAAATGATGACTCAAGCATCACCAAGCGAGATTACATTCTGAACTAAACCGAGAGAAGATTGCTGGAGTGATCAAAACGTAACCTCTTCGATTATTCAACCAGCCCTAAGGGAAGTCCTCTCCACTATAACCTCATTTTTATTATCCACACTATACATCTGACTCAAATCGTAATCTTAATTTTGCACGCTTAAAAACGATATTTGTTCCTAACCTCGGAATAAATCCTTATCCACTAAACACTAAGATTACAGTTATTAATAATACGTTTATGCCTATTGCTCTTATTTTGAATTCATTTATGTGGTATGCCGTTTAACCCAAATTTGATGAATATGTAATTGTGTTGCGGAGGCCAAGGTACGTTCTTTACTTAAATTTCGTTCACTATAATAGAGATACGGCGGATCTAAATATCCAAAGCGCCGTATCCCTGACCAACTAGAACTTATTGACTAGTCAACGAAATTAAATAGATACGGCGCATCCAAATTTTCTAATACGGCGCATCGTGTCGCCCTATAAATACGACGGGAATGCGCCGCATAAACACACACAGTTAAGAACACGCACTAAAATTATACTCGAATTCCGATCGTTCTTCTTTAATCCGCCTTTAATCCGACCTAGAATCTTCCTCCTAATCATCAAATTAAGGTAATTGTTCCATTTCGATTTAATTTTGATTAATACGAAAATTAGGGTTTATAGGATTGAATCGATTCGTGCTTAAGTGATATAGAGATATGATTAGGACTTGCTCTAGATGGTTTCCCCCGTATTTAATTTGCATAAATAGTTGAACTCATAACCTAATTTGATTTAACCGAAAATTAAGGTTTTGGGTTCGATTTTGAATATTTAGCGGGAAGGCGAATTAGTAGTGGTGGAATGAGATATTTGAACTGATATAAAGAGTATATAATACTGTGATATTTAGTGGTAGTTTACGTCACGGATACGGATTCTCGATAAACGTGCCTGCCCCCTTATTTTATACTGATATGCTTTTAGATGCGGCGCATCTGGGTTGATTAATGCGGCGTAACGACCTATTTCAAAATTGATAAAATTTTAGATACGCCGTATTGATTAATCTAGATACGACGCATCTTCATACGCCGTATCTATTGTCTTGCACCGCATCTCTTATACTTTATATAGATACGCCGCACTGATTAAATCAGATGCGCCGTATCTACCTTATTTGCAGAACTGTTTACTGACTGTGAATATCTATTTCAGATGGCATTACCAGAGGTGACACTAAGGCATCAGTGGCTACAATTTGAGAACATGGGACTTACTCCTGCCACTCTAGAAGATTACTTGCATAGGCTTGACTCGATTTACTTCAAGAAAATATTCAGAGTCCAGGTTTTGAATTTTGACGATGTGGGGTTGATCGGTGGTGGACATGCAGCTGAGAGTTTACACCATCGGATGGAGATGGTAGTCGCTGGAGATGATGAGGAGATGGTGTTTAGGTCTAGTGCTTGGGAGAGACTATTTAGGATTGACGAGCCTCTGATTAGGGAGCTCATGCTGGAGTTCTTTAGCACGATTCATTACAGGGAGACGGATTTGGAGATTGATACAGCTGACACTCTGGTATTCAGGTTAGGAGGTGTGCATAGGCAGATGTCGATGAGGCAGTTTATTTTGGCCATGGGGCTACACACTGAGGAGGAGCTTGGATCTGCTGGGTTTACCAGGTATTGGGCTGAGAGTTTACGGGTTGTCCCTGACAGAGGGGTATTCAGTGATTACTGGGTTAGGATTTCTTCGATGGGTGACATTGTTACTTCCACCCCATCCTACACATTGATCAGGGAGCCGATGAGGCGGCTATGCCACCGTTTGATTGCACTCACCATTGCTGGGAGGGGTCAGTCACCTGAGAAGGTGACTACTCTGGACCTCTTCCTCTTGAGGAGCATGGATGAGGGGATGTGTGTGAACATCCCCCACTTCTTGGCACACTACCTCCACCGATCTGCTGCAGGGAGAGATCGGAGGAGCCAGATGACTGGTGGGCATTTTGTTTCGAGGCTGGCCCGCCATTTTGGAGTTATTGGAGCAGAGATCCCAGCGGGGCTGGAGGTTATTGTGGCCCGTCTCCCGGTTATCGATAGGGACTATTTGGTTAGACTCGGGATCTGCCAGGTGGCTGCTGGAGGCCACTTTTGGGCAGCATTAGGGCCCGCCAGAGCTGCAGGGCCAGAGGCGGAGCAGGGAGGACCTCAGGGACCTCCGGCTGCTGCTCCTGCCGACGAGGAGGTGCCACAGGCACCAGTACCCCCACGCACCATTGGTCAGAGACTTGAGGCAGTCGAGGGAGAGTTGAGAGCCCTGAGGAGGGACTCTGAGTGGGTGGTTAGGAGTGTGAGCAGACTTTTGGAGCATCAGGGTATTTCCCACACCCGTCCAGATGGTACTGAGGTTGCGGGAGTGGCGCGTGCATACGAGCGCAGAGTCCGCCAGAGGACTGATGGAGCCAGCACTTCCGGGACCCATCCAGACGACCTTGCTCACCCATGATCTTACTCTCTTGATTTTACAGACATTGTTCCACACATTATTATTATTTTTTTGGATTGTACTGATCACTATTCTCATGTATATATTTAATGTTTCAGTTTATATTTCTTGTTATATCTGATGAAGACTGGCATTAAGTTCAGCATGAGAGTACAAGAGGACGTGAAAGATTAAACCGTGGAACGAGTCATTTTACAACAGACTGTTAACAGTCTGTTTGGTATCTACATGCGCCGCATCTGGTTAACAGATGCGACGCATCCTATCATTTATTTTGTTTTATTTTTGTTTCAGGCCGCATGAGGATACGGCGCATCTCAATTCTGAGATGCGACGCATCTCCTGCAATGGTCATATCTTATTTTATTTTTCTGCATTTTTATTTTCGACTTTAAAACTTTTTATCAGTTTATTTTAATGCGGCGCATCCCTGGTTAAGGATGCGGCGCATCTTTTATTCTGATCCGTATTTATTCCAGGCTCGATACGGCGTATCTTCTTCCATAAGATACGGCGCATCGACTGACCTGATGATTTTCAGTTTTAATTTTTTATGTTTTATTTTCCCTAACTACTAATGTATTATGCAAGTTGAACCTTTCTTATCTTAGGTGTGTTTTGAAGCATTGGTGGTATTATAGTTTCCTGGATTTCCTGTGGATACATCAAGTATGAAGATTTAACGTTCTAATCCACAAGAAAATGATTTTTGCTCTTACACAATTGGAGGATCATACCGAGCAAATCTCAGGGGAGTTTTCCTGTTCTAATTCTTTTATTTTCCAGTTTTTAACCTTTTATACAAACAACGAGGACGTTGTTTAACTTAAGTGGGGGGATTGGAGAATTAGAACACTTAACAATTACTTGTCCTAAACTTTTTCAAAAATTATGCTTAAAATGTGCTTAATATATCAAACTTAAAAAAAAAAAAAAATTTTAGCATGTTTTTGTTTAAGATCTAAGTTGCATAGCTGCACACATGACGTTATTTTCAAAAATTGTGATTTTCCAAAATTCACAAATCTATGAGTGTGCCGGTGACTTGTAAACTTTAGAACTTGGCTTGTATACTATTCGAGACCACCATAATAAGTATTATTTTATATAATTGGAATGACTTGTCTAAATTGGTAAAACTCTAGGATTACACCCAAATAGCCTTTATATGTTATGTGTTATTAGCTAACTACACTGGTTAGTTAACCCCCGTATAAACCCTTTGTTACTCTCATTTTTAGAGTAAGATACCCCTAGAAAAACACTCAGAGCCATTCCTTTCGTTTCTTACACCTATGTTTAAAATGTTTCGTTACACCTTACACCTTAGCCTACCCTGTAGATTAAGATCCGTGGTTGGTTAATTGCTATAGGTAAAGTGTGTTTCCTTACATTACCTGTGTTCGCGTGCGTAATTCATTATCTTTGGTTAGGTCGGGAAATTGCACAATGCAATTGGAGTGAAAGTAAATATTGTATATCTTTGAGTTTATTTTTCGTGTGTTTACTACTTTCGCTATTACCGTTATTTCTGAAAGTTATGAAAAACATGAAAAAATTATCCGGAAAGAAAGTTATAGTGATGTGGTGAAATTTTACACATCTATGTTTGGTTAAAAAAAAAAAAAAAAAAAAAAAAAAAAAAAAAAAAAAAAAAAAAATCGAAAAAATGAGAAAAGAAAAAGAAAGAAAGAAAAGTTGGAAGTTAGTTTTAAACCAACGATGTAAAGTTATGTAAGTGGTCGATATCACCACTATTTGTTATACTATATCTATGGATTGAAGGGAAATTGGCAGTTATGGGAACGCCAATTAAGGTTTATTCTTTGATTAAGATCTTGTTGAGTATGATTCGTGTCTACCTAAAGCGTGTGTTTCAAGTGTTAAAGCGTGAGTTATTCAATGATATGAGTCTTATTCATGGGATGGTTGGGATAGTGATTAACCACACTTAGGATTTTAATTTATTTGTTTTGTTTATTTTTATTTTTACACCAATTTATATCCCAAATGTTATCCATGCCCTTTCATTATTCTTTATCCAACCAAACCTTTGATTTATTGAGATTGGGGATTTGAGCAATCTTAAGTATCGTAGTCGTGGATTCGGCTATGTATTTATGATTTTGTCGCCCTTTTTGATATATTATTATTGGTGAAGTTTGGACCTATCTTTAGCCTATTCGAGTTAAGGATTTGAGCAATTGCAAGTATCGTGTTCGTGGATTCGATCATGTATTTGTGATTTTGTCGCCTTTTCTGGAATTTGAGATCGATAGTGAAAAGAGAATAATTAACCCTTAAGCCTAAAAACCCTTTTTACCGCTTTAGACTTGTTATTCCTTAGCTTTAGTGGTGGAGATGTGTATACTTGCCAAGCTTATGATAGAATATTCGTCGCGACTGGACAGTTAAACGATTAGATTTGCTTTTATCAACTTATTTTATTTTACTTCTAATTCGTTAAGTGTTTAGTTGTGTGATTATGAAATGAACGAATACATGCTTAAATATAAAAATAAATCCTAACATCTTTTAGGATACATTTTCATAAGTTTTAATCTAAGGTTTACTTGGGGACAAGTAAAGTTCAAGTGGGGGGATATTTGATGAACTCAAATAAGTACATTTTATTACTATCATTTATCCTATTAATTTGACTTGTTTTACTATATTATGTATGAGGATTGATACTTAATCGTTTACTTTTGTAATTCTCAGGTAAAAACAAGCATTTGGTGAAACTTGGCGATTTTGGACTAATTATGGAGCAAAATGTGCATAAAGTGAAGAGTCTACTGAAATGAAGAAGATCAAGACTAATCTGCTCAAGATGCGCCGCATCTCACTCATGACATGCGCCGCATCTATATCAAGATATCACCAGATACGATCCAAGATTAAAGAGGACATGCGCCGCATCCAAAGATCAAGATACGCCGCATCTTCTGGCGGTGTACGAATATTCCTGAATATTATAATCTTGGACCCCACGCGAAGTTAAGTACATGCGCCGCATCTACTTAGTAGATGCGCCGCATCTTCCCTCAGACAGAAACTATAAATACCCCAAGGCCAGACGAATTTCGGTGCATTATCAGAGTTTCGAAGACCGAACAGGAATAACCCTAGGACGAATTCAGTCAAGGAGGCAGCACAAGACACACCCAAATCAAAGATACAAGAGCTGTAAGAAGGTGCTGCATGTATTTAATTCATTAAGTAGTTTTGTTTTATTGTGTTAGCAAACTTTAATTCATCAGGATTGGTGGCTTGTGTAATGTGACAACGAAAGATTGCACTCCCTTTAATACTTGCTTTCCCATCAATTAAAGTTTATATGTTGATGTCTTTGGTTACTACTTATTAGTGCATTGATAACCTCTGTGTTTATTAGTGGCTTGCGGGCATTTGACTGCGGGACATAATGTGGCTCCCACGGTTGTTTCTAAATTGATCACTTAGGAATAACTTTTAGACATAAGTAATCATTAAGGGTTTACTCGCCGATAAGAATAGGACCAACGAGAAAGGATTAATTACATACACTTCATATAAAGCTATCAATAAAACAAGTGACAATCTACTTAATTATAAGGACAGCCCTCTTATTGTCTCAAGTATCTATCTGTGTACGTGTGTGCTACTTGCTGATTCGTGCCTATTGGTTTATTTTATTATTTAATTGCAAACAAACCGTGCCAGTCTCTCAGGCTGAAACCCCCTTGCGTTAGGATATTAAAATACTGATTAGATTAACGAGATTATACGTTCCACTCTTAGTGATCGACACTCTACTTACCATTATCTTCATACTGACCGGGTACACTGCTCGTTAAGTGTGTGTGTTATTGATAAGTCGGCTAAATATAAATTTAAAACTTGAGTAGGCATTAAAACTGCTAAACCGCAACGACACATCACGCGCATCAACAAGAACAATCTGCTGTTGCTCCTACTTCAAAATCTGTTGTCTCTAGACCCAAGGCCAAAGGTATTTTCATAAGAGAACCCATTCCCACACCAAAATCTGTACCATCATCTATTGCACCAAAAGATAAAGGAAAAGGTAAACTTCTTGAAGAACCTAAACCTTATCCTACACACCTTCCATTTGAGTTCTGGTCAAAAGAAGATCAGGATAGACATGATGAAGATGCTGCAAGAAAATTGGTGGAACAAGATAAACAGGATGAGCTTGAAAGGCAAAGGAAGTTGGCTGAGGATGAAGCAAAGACTAGAGCATTGTTGGATGAATGGGATAATGAAAGGGCTAAGAATGAGGCTGTGATTAGATGGGCTAATATGGTAAAGGAGGAGTTACAAGATGATTTTACTGATAAGAATGAGTTTGATTTCTTGGAGGAGTTTAGAGCAAAACAAAAGAAGAAATTGATTGCTGCAAGGAAGAAGAAGAAAGTGCTTAAACCTCCTACTGTAAAACAACTCAGAACTCATCATGAATACTACTTGAAAAATATGAAGAATTGGAAGCTAAAAGATTTGAAAATTTATTCAGATGATGAAGTGAAAAAGATGTATGAAACAGCAAAGAAGGAGATTGATAGGAAGTTTGATGATGATGAGGTTGTTAAATTAACAAGAAGAGTAGACCCATGGACTTATAAAACTCCAGAGTCAAGTGCTACTTTGAAAGTATCTGGAAGTGATTTGGAGAAGCAAGGTGATAAGCAAACTATGGAGGTTGAAAGGGAAAAGATTAAGAATGTCATTGGTTATAAGAGAACTGGTAAACGAAGTAAGATGGTGGCTAGGAAGAAAAGAAGAGTTACAACTGAAGATAGTTATAAGAACAAACAAGAGGAAGCAGATGCTATGAAAGCCATTATGGACTTCACAGTTCATAAACCACAGCCAGAACCTGAATTAATCAATGCAGTCCCGTTATCAACAAAGTATCCAATCATCTCTTATACCTATGATGTGTTTGATGTATGTGAAGCAAAATGGGAAATCATGAGATCTAACTTTGCATGTGAAAAGTATGTTAGATTTTCTCCGATGCTGGATTACATGGATAGGGATGATATTATGCAACTCTGGAAACTTTACAAGGAAAGATATAGTGACAAGAAACCAGAGGAAGTGCCTGAAAGAGTACATTATCATTTTCTGAGTAACATGTTTGAGCCTAATGAAAGGAGTACTGAATGGCAAAATTTGAGAACTTCAAAGAAGGTTATCAAGTGGTACTTATATCAGTCATGTGGAGTACATGAACTGATTGGAAGTAGTGGTTTGGGTACCTACATGTTGATAGAAAAAGATTATCCTTTCTACAACAATGTTGATATTCTTACTGATATGTTGCAACCAGGAATGTTAATGTTACAAAGGCCATTTGTATCAGATTATCAAGCAGGTGTGCTAATTGAGAAATATAAAAAGATTCTGCAAGAAAAGACTTCAAGGCAGTAAGTGTTTGGAAACATCCTCTTGGTGATTAGCTGGGCTTATAGGAAACTTGATGATTTTTGAAGAAAAATATCAAGTTTAGGGGAGGATTGTTGGGTTTTGAAGATTACTCTGCTGCTTTTGGTACTTACAGAAATACACTAAGTATTACTCTGCTGCTAGTCTGAGTAACTCTGCTGCTAGTGTATTTACTCTGCTGCTGGATATCTGATGGTTGAACAATAAGCTAAGTGTGATTCTGCTGCTAGCTACGAAGACTCTGCTGCTAGAGAAATTATGCTGCTGCTTATTGGATATGTATAGTATGTTAAGGATAAGTATAGAAAAGATACGTAAAGATATTTTTCGTGTATAGAAAGTTTTGTAACCGACTAGGACTCCTTAGTCTATAAAAGGAGGATCTAGGGTTAGGTTTTACATACGTATCATTATTGTTTTACACTTCAAGGTTTCTTGTAACCCCATTGCTATTCAGAGCAATCGTATTAATATATTGAAGTGTTGTTTGAGAATTCGTTTGTGTTTAATTCTTCTTAAGATCAAGTATTAATTTCCGCATAATATTTGATATACAACTCAAGATCAGTTTCTATACCGATTGCTTTAGGTTTATATCTAAAGTAATTAATAAGGTCGTTAAGCTCAACTGGGATCAACATTTACCAATAGCCGTTTGCTTTGGACTAGTCAACTCTTTACACTTAGATATGGTGAGTTGATGACCATCCAGTTTTTGGTAAACTGTCAACCATGAACGGATTTGATTAGTCTTTACCAGAAACCGTTTGATCTGGACTAGTTGATTCTTATGTGGATTAGACATGGTGAACCAATTACCATTTGTTGTGTGACAAGTTTTCACACTTGACATTTCAAACCACCATACTTTCCAAAGCATAATCCATATTAAAAAAGCTTTCTTAACCTGAAATGTTAGTCCAAAACCAAAGAAAACACAATACACAATATTTTCTTTTAACAGTTATCACAAATGACTAACAAATTTCCATAAGCAGTACCTTATAAAATGATGTCTAATTTCAATGTGTTTAGTTTTTGAATGTTGAACTGGATTTTTAATAATACACAATGTACTGCTATTGTCTATGTGTATAATTGTGTTTAAGAAATTGTACCCATAATCAAGCATCTGATTTTGAATCCAAAGAACTTGAGCACAACAACTTGCTGCAGCCACATATTCAGCCTCAGTAGTAGAAGTGGCCACCATAGTCTGCTTCTTACACTGCCAAGAGATCAATCTACAACCCAAGAATTGACAACCACCTGTTGTAGACTTTCTATCCATGCTAGCACCAGCATAATCAGAGTCTGAGAATGCCACCAGATCAAATGCAGACTCTTTAGGATACCATAGACCTAAGTTAGGTTGACCTTTAAGGTATCTAAAGATTCTCTTAACAGCTGTTAGATGAGACACCTTAGGATTGACTTGGAATCTTGCACAAGCACAAACTGCAAACATAATGTCAGGACTGGATGATGTGAGATACATCAAAGACCCAATCATAGATCTATACATGTGCACATCCACATCTTCACCACTGTGATCTTTTAATAACAAATGTGTCTCCTTATCAACTGGTGTGCTAACAACCTTGGCATCTGTGAATTGAAATTTTCTCAAAATTTCACCAACATATTTATCTTGAGAGATAAAAATTCCATCTGGCTTCTGCTGTACTTGAAGTCCAAGAAAGAAAGTAAGCTCACCCATAGAGCTCATATCAAACTGATCTTTCATTAATTGCTCAAACTCTCTGCACATCTCTTTCTTTGTAGAACCAAAAATGATGTTATCCACATAAACCTGAACCAATAGAATATCACCTTTTTCCTTTTTAATAAAGAGAGTTTGATCAATTTTACCCCTATGGAACCCATTCTTCAAAAGATAAGTAGCAAGAGTTCCATACCAAGCTCTTGGAGCTTGATGCAAGCCATAAAGGGCTTTAACCACCTTATAAACTTTGTCAGGATGGTATGGGTCTATAAAACCTGGAGGTTGAGAAACATAGACCTCCTCATCAATAGTACCATATAGAAAGGCACTCTTCACGTCCATTTGATAGACCATAAAACCCATAAAGGAAGCATAAGCAAGAAATAGCCTTATTGCTTCAAGCCTGGCAACAGGAGCAAAAACCTCCTCATAATCAATCCCTTCTTCCTGAGTATAGCCTTGAGCAACCAGTCTTGCTTTGTTCTTTATCACAAGACCCCTCTCATCCTTCTTGTTCCTGAATACCCACTTAGTACCAATCACTCTCATTCCCTTTGGTAGATCAACCAGAACCCAAACTTTCTGAATTTTGAATTGAAGCAGTTCTTCTTGCATTGCCTCAACCCAACTTGAGTCTTCTAAAGCCTTTAGCACATTCTTGGGTTCTACCTGAGATAGGAAACATACAAACATACACTCATGCTCATCTTCATGATGTTTTTCTTCATACACAACACTAAGAAAACCATGGTGATCTGGATCTTGACTCTGTCTTCTTGTCTTGACTCCAGATTGTACATATCCAATGACATTGGTAAGTGGATGATTCCTATGCACAATTGTTGAAGAAGTAGAAGGAGCTTCATAGTTGATAGGCATATTGTGCAGACCATCTCCAAAGAAATCAAAATCATCAACTTGGGGAGCAGTGGTAACTGGTGGATCAAGATTAAGTTGACTTGGTCTAGCATTATCAACATTCTGGTCAGCAGTAGAAACCTGTGACTGAGCAGTACTAATGCCATTTGTACTGCTCTTTGGAATTTCAGTTTCTTGTCCCTCTTGTCCAATGCCTACATCAGCTTCCTTCTCTTTGTTTACACTACTTGATGATGGAATATCATCATTCTTTGTAGAAGAACTATACAGTGGACTATCTTCCATGATTGGCATCAATAGACAATCTTCATCATCTTCATCTTCAGAACCTGCATTTTTGTTAGTGTTTGTACCTGCAACAGGCACATAATTCATGGAATCTGAAAGACTGTCAATATCAAAGATCCAATCTGGACCAACACCTGCAACATTTTGTTTATTCTCCAAAAATTATATGTGCAGAGTCTCTTCTACATGCTTGGTGCTTGTATTGTACACCCTAAAAGCCTTACTGTGCAGAGAATAACCAACAAAGAAACCTTCCTCATATTTCCCATCAAACTTTCCTAGTTGGTCTTTGGTATTAAGGATAGTAACATGACAACCAAAAGGTCTCATGAAGCTTAAAGCAGGGGTTCTACCTCTAAGAAGCTCATAAGCAGTCTTATTGTGAGGTTGCACAACTAAAACCCTATTCAACACATAACAAGCAGTGCTAACTGCTTCAGCCCAAAATGAAACTGGTAGCTTAGAGTCAGCTAACATTGTCCTAGCAGCCTCTATAAGAGTTCTATTCTTTCTCTCAGCTACTCCATTTTGCTGTGGGGTTCTAGCTACACTAAACTCCCTCTTAATACCTTTTTCTCTGCAAAAGTCATCCATCACCCTATTCTTAAATTCAGTCCCATTGTCACATCTAATTATTTTAACTTTCTTATCAACTAGGTTTTCTACTTCAACAATGAAGGTCTTAAGGATTTCACTTGTCTCATCCTTAGTTTTCATAAAGAATATCCAAGAAAACCTACTGTAATCATAAGTAACAACAAGACAGTATCTTTTAAAATTCAAGCTATTCACAGAAGTAGGACCAAATAAGTCCATATGCAACACATATAAAGCTTGAGAAATAGAGTTCTGGGCCTTTGGCTTACATGAGGCTCTGTGTTGCTTACCTTTAAGGCAAGAAACACAGGTTTGGTCATTCAGAAAGGTTTTGTTAGGTAATCCTCTTACCAAACCATTTTTAGCAATTTTGTTAATGGTTTTAAAATTAACATGACCAAGCCTTCTGTGCCACAGCATTGATTCTTCCAATGTGGCTTTTTGCAACAAGGCAAGTAAGACCTTCTTTAGGAACAAGGTTGTTCATCTCAATACTGTATGTATTACCCATTCTGGGGATTTTAAGCAAAACTTGATTTTCATCAGGCAGCTTGAAATCAGGAGAAAGAATAAGGCAGTCAGTATCAGTAAAAAGAACCTTATTCTTTTTATCACATATCTGTGACACACTAAAGAGGTTGTACTTTAACTCTGTTACAAAATACACATTATCAAAATCAAGATTACCAGTTTTAATTACACCTTTACCAGTAATCCTTCCTCCAACACCACCTCCAAAGATAATAGGTCCTCCATCCAGAGCAATAAAGTCTAAAAGGTATGACATGTTACCAGTCATGTGCCTGGAACATTCACTATCTGAGTAGCCTCTGTCTTCTTCACCATTTGAAGGATGTTCCTGCACACAAAATAAAGGTTTTAGTGCCTTTTGGGGACCCTAACCATCACTGGCTTGGATCTGCCTTGTGCATCAATATGGGAAAGTTTATTGGAATTCATTGATGCACCATTGGGTTTGTTAGATTTTCTAACCCAATGTGCTGAGGCCTTGACAGCATTGCCCCATTTACCCTTAACAGCATTAAAGTTTCTAGCAGTAGGAACTGTTGACCTAGCAGTTGGAACTGCTGGCCTAGCAGTTGGAACTGCTAGTTTAGCTTTAGACACCCATTTTTGATTGGTCATTGCTGTTTTCTTATAAAAATTCCTTTTAACTGTTTGTGCATGATTTGAAACTTGTTTTGCACTGGTAACAGTTTGTTTGTTTTTAAACCATTTGTTTGGTCTAGCAGTTGAAACTGCTTTGATGCCAGACCTTAACATAACTGCTCTGGGTGACATTTTATGATTCACATTAGGGTCAGTCAACCTTGTTGGACTATTTTGAGTTACCCTAGCATTGTTATTCCTATTCACCATTGAATTCCCAAAAACATTCTTTTTTCATGGGTTAGAATCACAATAAGCAGCCAAATGGTCAAAACTTCCACAAACAAAGCATACTTTTCTAATCATAACAAACTCATCATCCAATTGCTTAGATTTTGAGTGGTTCCAATTCCTCTGATTATCTTTAGAAACTGGAGATCTGTTCTTAGTCCTATACATCTCAGCATACTTGACATTTTTCCTAACTGGTTTTATGTTTTCAGTTTTAACCACCTTAGGAGCATGTTTAACTTCTACCTTAACAACATCAGGTTTAACCTTAACCTGATCATCCTCATCATCAGATGTCCAATCCTCAATAATTGGAGCATCTGAGTTCCTATCAGAAGACATCTTTTCCTCAGAGAGAGATTTATCACTAGCACTAACATAGGAATCCTCAACCTTAACAAATTTAACAGGATTCTCACTAATTTTAGTACCATATCCAGGAAAATGCATATCTTTAAACTCTTCTAAACCTGTATGAGCCAAATCAATTCCTGGAGGGACAAACATTCCTCTATTTGGGGGTGCAACTGACTTATAACCTAAACCAAACTTAGGGGCTGTTTCTTTTTTTTCCTGTTTTTAGTTAGGTCCTGTGTGGATATATGTGTACTGTTTCTAGTTAGGTCCTGTGTGGATATATGTTGTTTCTTTTTTATGCTTAATTGACAATCTTAATACGAGTTTTTTCCCGAACTAGTGTAGGTGGAAAAAATTTATAAAAATTCGAAAAATTTATGAAAATTCGAAAAAATTTATAAAAAATTTTAAAAAAATTCGAAAATTTCTAAAAATTCAAAAAATTCGAAAATTTTATAAAAAATTATAAAAATTCGAAAAAACTTATTAAAATTTTTAAAAAATTCAAAAAATTTATAAAAATTTATAATTTTTTTAAAATTCAAAAAATTGTAAAAATTTATAATTTTTTAAAAATTCAAAAAAATTATAAAAATTCAAAAAATTCGAAAATTTTATAAAAAATTATAAAAATTTTTAAAAAATTCAAAAAATTTATAAAAATTTATAATTTTTTAAAAATTCAAAAAATTTGTAAAAATTTATAATTTTTTAAAAATTCAAAAAAAATTATAAAAATTCGAAAAAAAATTTAATAAATTCAAATTTTTTATAAGTTTTTTTGAATTTTTATAAATTTTTATAAAATTTTCGGATTTTTTGAATTTTTATAAATTTTTTGAATTTCTATAGATTTTTTATAAAATTTTCAAATTTTTTGATTTTTTATCAATTTTTCGAATTTTTATAAATTTTTTTGAATTTTTATAAATTTTTTGAATTTTTATAAATTTTTTCAATTTTTATAAATTTTTTGAATTTTTATAAATTTTTTATAAAATTTTCAAATTTTTTGATTTTTTATCAATTTTTCGAATTTTTATAAATTTTTTTGAATTTTTATAAATTTTTTGAATTTTTATGAATTTTTTCAATTTTTATAAATTTTTTGTATTTTTAAAATTTTTTGAATTTTTTTAAAATTTTTATAAATTTTTTCGAATTTTCATAAATTTTTCGAATTTTTAAATTTTTTTTGAATTTTTATAAATTTTTTCGAAGTTTTCTAAATTTTTCGAATTTATTTTTTCCACCTACACTAGTTCGGGAAAAAAATCGTATTAAGACGTCCTGAATAGAAACAGTATCAAATTTTGCCCCCTTCCACATTAAGGATTCTCTTTTGCAATAAGTTAAAAAGAAACACCAAAGTTTCCTGTTTCCAGCCAGTTTTGTTACCAAACAGGACATTAAGTTGAAAGTAAACGGCCCCTTAGCTTTATTAAGTATTTGACTCTTTACTATTTTCTGTACCCCTTTTGATGTGTACTCTAAAGTGTCAACACTTAACTTTATATTTTCTTTTTCTTTCTTAAGTGTCTCTAGTTCATATACAAGTCCACTCATCTTGTCATCTTTCAGTTGCAAATCTCTCTTTAACACAGCTATATCATCATTAAAGTTAGACTCATTCTTTCTATAAAAATCAAGCTGTTCTTCCAAAACAGCTAGTCCTCTTTTATGATTAGACAGACTAAAATTCACTTGATTAAATTCTACTCTAAGATCATCATAATGTTTCTTAAGAGTTTCATAATCTTTTAAAGCATGACAAGTGTTTGAGCATTTTTGAACTATATGTACCTCAGAGTCTGAAAAGGCCATCAATGCAATGTTGGCTGGCTCCACTTCCTCTTCCATAAAGCTCCAATCAAAACCAGCTCCATCCACATCAACCATTGCCTTTGAGGAAGAAGTCTCTTCCACATTCATTGTCCTCCTATTCTGACTCTTGTTTCCATTCCAATTGTTCTGTTGTCTAGGACTTCTACATTCCCTGGCAAAGTGCCCCATCTTGTGACAATTATAGCACTCCACCTTGGACTTATCATACCCAGCTACATCTCTTCCATTGAAGGTAATCTTGTTCCCAGTTATTTGATAATACTTCTTAGCCCTAATACTTATCAAGGACAACTGCCACTTTAAATCCATAGCTTCCAAATCATCTTCAGCAATCTGAAGAAGGTCTTCATTGTAGATTTGAGACCCACCAGATTGTTCTGACACAAATGCATATATGGTCTCTTCAGTTAAGCCAGCAGTACTAGTTTTTACACTAGCAGTGCTAACTTTAGGGCTAGCAGTATCAACTGCTTCAACATCATCAGAACTGTTATTGTTGGAAGATGATAAAAATGCTGTGTTTCCATAACTAGAACTAGTGCTTCCACTTTTCTTCACCTTTTGTTCAACAATCTTGAGATTGTTGTACAATTCATTCAGTGACATTTTTTCCAGTTCTGGCTTATTGCTCCAGACAACCACATAGGTATTCCACTCAGCAGGTAGACTATTAAGAAACTTCATATTGAGATCTTTGATGAGTGTGTAAATACTCATCATTTTATGCCCATTTGAGACCATAAAAATACCAAAAACACCAGAATAGACCATATTATACTGCAAATATCCTTGGTTTGTGTTTTTATGTGTTTCAGGTACAAAAGGATCGAAAACAGGGCAAAAACAGACAAAACCGAGTACATGATTGGAAAAACGTGAAAAGCCGAGGCCGGGGACGGAATTTACAAGTTAGGACCGGGTTAATGCTCAAATTATCAAAGTCTACCTTCAAGAATGCCAAGTTGTCAAGAATAGCCCTTGGAGATGATTTTCAGAAATTACAAGATTGGTCCCTGCATTTTCAGGAAATTACAATTTGGTCCTTGTGATTAAATCTACAAACCGGATCAAGCTAAAAACCTAACCCATTTCTAACTAAAATCCACTAAACCCAGTAAACTAAACCCAACCCAATCCTATTAACCCATTTACCTTTTTTTTTTATCCCACAAGCCCACACACCCATTAAACTGAAAGCCCAAAACCAAAATAGCCTGACCCGTTTATCCCTTAGCTTAGCTAATACACCGTTTGACCACAAGTCAAACTTGTCTTCTTCATACCACCCCGCCAAATACCACCCCCTTACCCACAACATTGTTCTGCAAAACCACCCTCATCCACCACCCCTTATCCTGACAAACCTTCCCCCTCCTCCAATGAGAATCCTCCACACTCTACTCCCCCCATGTGCTCAGTAAAAGCCAAATGCCCACTATCCTTTTTTCTCGCCAAAAATCCTAATAAACGACCAAGATTGATTCAAGGCCATTTTAATGGTGGGATTAGCTCGGAATTTATCAAGAATGCTTTTGGGAAGGCTATATAAAGAAGAGAAGACACCAAGAATTATTTGTCCCTGCTTTTAGACCATTCATAGTGTAGAATCTATTTAATGTTTGTTTCAGTTCCAATTTCAGTTAAACATTGTAATTCAAGTACTTTTAAGATTATCTTCTTAATTTAATTCAGTTGTGTACTCATTTTCAAGTTTAATAGAAATTCAAGTGTTTTAGTTAATTCGTATTAAGTTCCTCAGTTATTTAGACATCAATCACAAGTTATAAACTTATATAAGCTCCTTGTAGCTTTTTGTAAGCCTGTATTAGAGTCTAGTAGTCTTTATTTTGAAAAACCAAAAAAGTCAAACAAAGTCAACTGTTACTGTTTCACTGCTTATTTGAGTGCTTATTGTCTTTTTCTTTGTTTATCTGTGTGAGTTGAAGTTAATATAGGATAGATTGATAGTCTATTTGATTTTAATCTCTCTTTCACTTAAATATTTTAAAACAGTCAAAATAGTCAAATTAAGGCATTAGCTTATTCAGGGCTTATTTTAATTTGAAAATTGCTCATATCAGTCTAAGTAAGTTAGTTTATCATTAATTAATCAGAATCATAGGGTAATTTGGTCATTATCAGTTTTTAATCTCAAAATCAGTATTTAAAGGAGTGTTTGGCAATTGGGTCAAAATGGGTTAAAAAGGATCTATACTGTTCATTGGTCATATGGTCAGTTTTGATTGAGCTTATTACAGCTTGGTTAAGCTGTTTTCAGTTTCACATTACTTGTTTTGAAGGATTTTGCAGGTTTGGAGCTTACTGAGTAGAAAAGGAGTTCATCACTGTTCTAATAAGCTCTTCCAGCCATAAGCTCATTTGGTGTTTGTTTTGCTATCATTTAGACTCATTTTAGTCTGTTCAGTTGAAGTTGAAAAGGCTGGGAATAGCTCATCAAGCATTAGAGTCCTTTGGGTGAAATAGTCTGCACTAGTCCTACAGCAGACTGCATTTAAGGTTTTACTAGCTTTGCTCAACTTATTTTTCTGCTTATATCTTTAAGTTAATTTCCTGTATTTAGTTTTTCTTAATAGCTCATAGTAGTAGCTAGAGGATTCTGAGCTTTGATTTCCCTTTAGAGCTTATTTCATAGCTTAAATCTGGTCTGCACTTTACCCATTTCACTGACCCGAACTGCATCAAATTCAGTTTCCTAGACCATCTGATCTAGGACCAAATTGGAGTTCAATTGGTTTGTTAGAATTGGGCATTTTTGGTTTTTAGTGTAGCCAGTAGTACTGGCAAGCTTTTGCCCCCATAAGTTTCCATTTTCCTGCTTATTTGAAGTACTTATTTTGGTCTGCAAGTAGTATAGTTCAGCTGCTTTTTCTGTCTTAATTTTGAATCTGCCCTACTGCTTATCTGCTTATTTCTTTTGCTTATTTGTGCTTTTTAAGTTGTTTTAAGCTTCTATTAGTGTATTAATCTGTTTCCTAGCTTTTGGTAATTTTTAGTGCTTTCTAGCTTATTTTTGGGCTTATTCCCCAACTGCTTATTAGCCTATTTGCTTATTAGGGTTTAAATAACCTTTGATTTTATTTTTCCTAGATTAAGAATAATATTTTAGATTTTCCTGCAAAGTTTCATATTTTTCTAAAGTCATTTACTATTTTTAAACCTTTTAATTAGTTTTAATAGTTTTTAATTAATAATAAAAAATATAAAAGTCTGAAAAATATAAATCTTTTTTGTAAAATTTTCTTTTATTATTTAGGATTTAAGAAAAATAATTTTGTACTTTTAGGATTAGTTTTCTAATATTTTGGTTTTTATCGCGTTTTTTGTAATTTCTGTTTCGCGTTTTTAATATAATTTGTGTTAATATTAATTTTCCCATGAGAATTTGTTTCTCATTTGTTAATTAGAATTAAAAAAGCAAAATTCCATATCATCAGTCACTCTAATCCAAATCTCTAACGGTTGTCCATTCCATCCTCGCTGGGACACGACCCGGGTAATCACTTACCTGGTATCACACACACATTCACGGGTTTAACAAGTTGATCTTTTTCGTAAAGGGTTGACTTGTTGAATCTCGTGTATCACGTGCATCCGTCTGCATATTATTTATATACACTTTAGCAAGGACCAAATTTTATAATCACTTACCTGGTATCACACACACAAACGTGAGTTTTTGCAAGTATCCTTTTTCCTAAAGGGGTGATTTGTATTTATTCACGTGTATCCGTCTGCATAATATTTATATACACACTTTTGCACGGATCAAATTTTGGCGCCGCTGCCGGGGAGGTTGTGTTGCGACAATATCGTTGAGATTTTTAACGATTAGTGACTTGAGATCCTTCTTTCAGAAGTTTCCACTTTCATAAACCCATATAAAATACAAAAATATTTTCCTTTTCTTTTATATATAATATCATATAAAAAATAAAAAACCCAAAAACATTTTCCGTTTTATTGTAAAATAAAAGATAAAAGCAAAATTAATATAATATTCCTCAACTTGGGTATTATCATAATAAGTTCCCAAACCAAAGATTAAAACTTGCCTTTGTGTCGCTTGCGAATTCGGCTCACCTTTGATTGATAAACAAACTCTAACGGAGGTTTCAGGAGGTTTGACATTAAATTGTCGAACCGAAAGGAGCGGGTTTTTAAGGAGCATTAATTGCCCACCTTTGCTTCTCCGCCACTCTGTGCGTTTTTCAGTCAGAGAGCTACCGTACGTTTGTTGATTTAAGGTTTAAGTTCCTTGTGTTTTGCTTTTATCTTCTTCGTGAAGTTACGTTTTTATCTTGTGAATATTTTTCCAAAAATCCAAAAAAATTGAAAAACCAAAAATCCAAAAATATTTTTCCTCATCCTCTTAAACCGTTTAATTCTATCTTCTTAACCCTCCTTAATATTTAATTCTCATGTCGTCACTGGGCTATCACTGTTTTGATTGTAAAAACCCGTTGATTGACAGTCTTCTTTGTTCCAAGTGTAAGTGTGAGCGGTGTGGAAAGCATGCACCAAAAGGATCTTGTTATTGGTGTGAAGTAGCCCTCGAAGAAAAGCTTAATTCCATCGATAATACTCAAAGTCTTCCCGAACACCCTCCACAACCCCAGCCATCTTCACTCACTCAGCATAATTGTTTTATATGTGAAGATCCGTTGGGGGATGATTCACAGTGTGAACGATGTTTTTGCAAAAGATGTGGGTTTACTCATGGACTTTGCATATGTTGCACTTCTGAAATCCAAAATACACTTGATTATCCAGATTTTCACAACGATTTCAGTACCTCTTCTCAGGATTCATTTTGGCAAGAGCCGTCTAATCAAAACTTCAATAATACATCATTTCAAAATATGCCAAATGATCCTTGTGAGCATTGTGGAGGTCCACACCCAAGTTTTGATTGTCAAGCAGGAAATACGTCTGTCTATGAACAAGATCCATGTAATCAAAACTTCGGGTATGACCAATATCCATATGATTCACCGAATCAGTCACAGCAAATGTATTGTTGTGAGTACTGTGGTGGTCCACATTATGAATCCGATTGTCAAACGAGGACCCCGCTTGTCTATGAGCATGTCCCTTGTAACAATCATGACTATTCTTGTCATGACCAACCTCCACAGTATCAAATGATTCAACCTCAGCCATCTCCTCTTGAAGAATCTTTTGAAAATGTATTCCAAAAACTTCAAAATGTGATGGATACACTTAATGATTTGGCTGTTAAAAATGCCCAAGAAAATCCTCATGAGAAATCCATGGAAGAATTGTTAGCTGAAGAGCAGGCTGCTAAAATAAATTCCCAAGATGCCTTTGAAAAATCTGTTAGGGAAACAATTGCAAAAGAAAAAGCAGCCAAATCTAGCTCTCGATTCTGTTTCATTCCTTATGACAGTGATGATGAAGATATCTTTGATAACGATTCATCAAGTTCATCAGTTGAGACTCCTTCCATGAATTTTCAGGGAGAAAAGAGCATGATGGAATTACTAGCAGAAGAACAAATGGAATTTGTAAAATCCATGTATGCTAGTCCTTCTCAACTCCCTCAGTCAGCTGTTATCACACCCAAAGTTCCTACTAACTCTCTGAGAATGAGGGATGAGCTTCTTAGCACTGTTCCTGAAAAGGAATCGGACGAATTCATAAAGTCTAGTGCTGAGAACCTTGTCCCAATCCCAAGTGAGTCACGGGGAATTCCTGATCATGTGTGTGATATCCCTCCTCCTCTTGAGTGTTCAAAAGATTATGTTGAGATGTTCTCCGATTCCACTAATGACGATACTTTATCATGTGGAGACATCATTTATATGGAGGAATTACCTTCTGAGCTTGTCAGCTTAGAAGAAGAGAATGATGAAGAAATAATCAAAGACGAAACTCTTCGTGAAACATTATTAAATGTTAATCTTCTCATTTCTAAAATCGAGGCTTTCAATGAAAAATCCATTTCATCTCCTATCCCCATAAAGGATAGTGACCTGTTTTCCGATGACTCTATACCGGAATTTGAAACCTTCCATTTTGATCATATGGGAGAGAAGATTAGTGGCAGTGCCACTTCTCATTCTCATATTTTTCTCCCCGAATATGAATCATTTGCCTTCGAGGAGTTCTCCGATGAACTCACTCATATCATATCTCAGCCGGAGTATGATAACTTCTACTTTGATCTTGACAAAGATTATCTTTATGTCCCGGAGGGAAATATTCTCAACACTGAGAATTTGCTTGATATCAAAATCCCATCCCTCCCACCCAAAATATGTCTTGATCAGCCGAGCTTAAATAATGAGATTCATGATGTGGAAATCATGAATTCTCCTTTTGAGGATGAACATCTTGTCATGATTTTTATCATGACCTTCTTCCTTTTCTTCACATATGGTGTGTCCTATCCTCTTCTTCACTCATTCGTGAGTGAGGATACCATTTTTGACCCCGACATCTCTTTTGAGCCGGATGTATCTCATCGGAGTGGATCTTTCAAAATATTTCAATGTTTATCCAAACACATTGAATGAAAGTCCGATGGAGATGGTTTCTTCCACTTGCTTCCCCATGAACCAATGAATTCGGGGTCGAGTCAAGCTAGTGACTCGGTTAACAAAAACATTAGCATTGCATGGGTGACAACCCATGTTTCTGACTTCTTTCTATTTTCTGACACTAAGTGTGGGGGGAATTCCTCTACTGTGCTGTGTTTTTGTGTGTTGTTTGCTCTTGTTTACAGGTTTCCCTTGGATTGTGATGATTGCCGCGCCTGTTTTCAATCCAGCCGCCCAATATCCTATCCTTTTGCTAACGATTATCTAGGGATATCTTTTTAATCCTTTTTGTGAAAATTGATATTTCTTTCACACACTTGGCTATTAGTCTTACCTTTTTACGTTCTAAGTCTCGGCATAATAGCCGGTACTTTGAATATTGAGGGCAATATTCAATTCTAAGTGTGGGGGGGAATTCTCTCGAATTTTGTCACATATGTACCTTCTAGTGCCCTAGTACCCCCGTTTTGGCCAAAATTTTAAATTTTTTTCGTTTTTTAAATAAGAAAATTGCAATAAAAAAAAGAAGTGTTTAGTCTTGATTAGGTTAGAACAAAGGGAATCCTGACTCTGCCAGAGTATTGATCTGGCTGCTTCCTTAACTATTAGACTAAGGTTTTACAATTTGTGCAAATGAAAATGCTAAGCGTAGAATAGTTGGTTTTCTTTAGAGCTTATATAAGTAATCTATGGCTTTTTCTCCCAGAAGATAACTAATCTGATTAAATGCGTGCTGTTTTCAAACGTTTGAACGTCAAAATCATGTTGTTATGCAAAACAAATTTTTATACAATTTTGATAGAGAGCCCGAGTTCAACTTCTTATTTTTATTTTTGAGAAAGCATATATGTATGTATATTATTAAAGTTAAAAAAAAAATGAATGAAAAAATGATGAAAAAATGAAAAAGAAAAAAATAAAATAAAATGGAATGATATTGCAAATTGCAAAAATATAAAGATATTGCAAAATGCAATAAGTTTTGATGTTGCAAAAAATAAAGATGTAATTGTTAATAAATGTAGGAAAATTGTTTTCTCTTAAATTTAAATCGGAACTTGAACTTGGATTCGTCAATTTTGTATAAAAGTTAAACGGTAATTTAGCAGATTGTTGATTTCAAAGATCCCGAAAGCTCCGGTATTATTCTCTGTGAGGTGTCAAAAACCTGGTCACCTAAAACCAACTGGTTTGGGATGTGCCGAGAATAAAACCGTTAAATTGAGTGATTTTATCTTTGAGTCTCTAATCTCTAAATGATCGTTTGTTGTTATTTAGTTAAGTATTTAATACTAGCTTAGTGGGAATATCTTAAATCTTTGATATCGAAATTCCGCTGATTTCGGTACTATTCTCTGTAAGGTGTCAAAAGCCTGGTCACCTAAAACCAACTGGTTTGGGATGTGCCGAGAAGAAAGCCGCTACATGAAAAAGGCCCTTTTGATCCTTAGATTTTCGAGGTTCCCGGTAAATTAGTATTTGACTTAAACAAATAACAACCATAATAAATGTCGATTTTTGCGGTCAAAATTTTGAAAATGAGCACAGTCACCTAAACTTAAATATATGCGGGAGTGAAAAGTTAAGTTTCGGCTTACATAGATTATTGATATAAGTAGTGTTAGCATTTTTACAAAAGCATTTGCACATTGAGTTTAAGCTTAGTTGGGAGTATCAAAAAGAGGATGACGATTTTTATTCCCTGGAGACACCCAGTTTGTGTGAATCCCGTTCAATGATACCATTTTTTGTAAATCAAGCATTTTATATATTTTTGTTCTAAGTTTGAATTTCTGGCATTATATAGAAGATCAAAACGGGGTATGCTTGGTATTCTTTTGATCCTTTCATTACTTCATATGATCGGATTGCTAGGGACTAGCAATAGCTTAGTGTGGGGGATTGATGAGTGTGTAAATACTCATCATTTTATGCCCATTTGAGACCATAAAAATACCAAAAACACCAGAATAGACCATATTATACTGTAAATATCCTTGGTTTGTGTTTTTATGTGTTTCAGGTACAAAAGGATCGAAAACAGGGCAAAAACAGACAAAACCGAGTACATGATTGGAAAAACGTGAAAAGCAGAGGCCGGGGACGGAATTTAAATGTTAGGACCGGGTTAATGCTCAAATTATCAAAGTATACCTTCAAGTATGCCAAGTTGTCAAGAATAGCACTTGAAGATGATTTTCAGAAATTACAAGATTGGTCCCTGCATTTTCAGGAAATTACAATTTGGTCCTTGTGATTAAATCTACAAACCGGATCAAGCTAAAAACCTAACCCATTTCTAACTAAAATTCACTAAACCCAATAAACTAAACCCAACCCAATCCTATTAACCCATTTACCTTTTTTTTATCCCACAAGCCCACACACCCATTAAACTAAAAGCCCAAAACCAAAATAGCCTGACCCGTTTATCCCTTAGCTTAGCTAATACACCGTTTGACCACAAGTCAAACTTGTCTTCTTCATACCACCCCGCCAAATACCACCCCCTTACCCACAACATTGTTCTGCAAAACCACCCTCATCCACCACCCCTTATCCTGACAAACCTTCCCCCTCCTCCAATGAGAATCCTCCACACTCTACTCCCCCCATGTGCTCAGTAAAAGCCAAAAGCCCACTATCCTGTTTTCCCGCCAAAAATCCTAATAAACGACCAAGATTGATTCAAGGCCATTTTAATGGTGGGATTAGCTCGGAATTTATCAAGAATGCTTTTGGGAAGGCTATATAAAGAAGAGAAGACACCAAGAATTATTTGTCCCTGCTTTTAGACCATTCATAGTGTAGAATCTATTTAATGTTTGTTTCGGTTCCAATTTCAGTTAAACATTGTAATTCAAGTACTTTTAAGATTATCTTCTTAATTTAATTCAGTTGTGTACTCATTTTCAAGTTTAATAGAAATTCAAGTGTTTTAGTTAATTCGTATTAAGTTCCTCAGTTATTTAGACATCAATCACAAGTTCCCTACCCATTCATATAAACTTATATAAGCTCCTTGTAGCTTTTTGTAAGCCTGTATTAGAGTCTAGTAGTCTTTATTTTGAAAAACCAAAAAAGTCAAACAAAGTCAACTGTTACTGTTTCACTACTTATTTGAGTGCTTATTGTCTTTTTCTTTGTTTATCTGTGTGAGTTGAAGTTAATATAGGATAGATTGATAGTCTATTTGATTTTAATCTCTCTTTCACTTAAATATTTTAAAACAGTCAAAATAGTCAAATTAAGGCATTAGCTTATTCAGGGCTTATTTTAATTTGAAAATTGCTCATATCAGTCTAAGTAAGTTAGTTTATCATTAATTAATCAGAATCATAGGGTAATTTGGTCATTATCAGTTTTTAATCTCAAAATCAGTATTTAAAGGAGTGTTTGGCAATTGGGTCAAAATGGGTTAAAAAGGATCTATACTGTTCATTGGTCATATGGTCAGTTTTGATTGAGCTTATTACAGCTTGGTTAAGCTGTTTTCAGTTTCACATTACTTGTTTTGAAGGATTTTGCAGGTTTGGAGCTTACTGAGTAGAAAAGGAGTTCATCACTGTTCTAATAAGCTCTTCCAGCCATAAGCTCATTTGGTGTTTGTTTTGCTATCATTTAGACTCATTTTAGTCTGTTCAGTTGAAGTTGAAAAGGCTGGGAATAGCTCATCAAGCATTAGAGTCCTTTGGGTGAAATAGTCTGCACTAGTCCTACAGCAGACTGCATTTAAGGTTTTACTAGCTTTGCTCAGCTTATTTTTCTGCTTATATCTTTAAGTTAATTTCCTGTATTTAGTTTTTCTTAATAGCTCATAGTAGTAGCTAGAGGATTCTAAGCTTTGATTTCCCTTTAGATCTTATTTCATAGCTTAAATCTGGTCTGTACTTTACCCATTTCACTTACCTGAACTGCATCAAATTCAGTTTCCTAGACCATCTGATCTAGGACCAAATTGGAGTTCAATTGGTTTGTTAGAATTGGGCATTTTTGGTTTTTAGTGTAGCCAGTAGTACTGGCAAGCTTTTGCCCCCATAAGTTTCCATTTTCCTGCTTATTTGAAGTACTTATTTTGGTCTGCAAGTAGTATAGTTCAGCTGCTTTTTCTGTCTTAATTTTGAATCTGCCCTACTGCTTATCTGCTTATTTCTTTTGCTTATTTGTGCTTTTTAAGTTGTTTTAAGCTTCTATTAGTGTATTAATCTGTTTCCTAGCTTTTGGTAATTTTTAGTGCTTTCTAGCTTATTTTTGGGCTTATTCCCCAACTGCTTATTAGCCCATTTGCTTATTAGGGTTTAAATAACCTTTTATTTTATTTTTCCTAGATTAAGAATAATATTTTAGATTTTCCTGCAAAGTTTCATATTTTTCTAAAGTCATTTACTATTTTTAAACCTTTTAATTAGTTTTAATAGTTTTTAATTAATAATAAAAAATGAGGTATTTGCACCTGTAGCAAGAATAGAGGCTATCAGACTATTCTTGGCTTCTGCTTCATTCAAGAAATTCACTGTGTATCAAATAGATGTGAAGAGTGCTTTCTTATATGGGACAATTGATGAGGAAGTATATGTCCAACAACCACCTGGTTTTGAAGATCCTAATTATCCTAATAGGGTTTATAAGGTGGAGAAAGCTTTGTATGGTTTACATCAAGCTCCTAGAGCTTGGTATGACACCTTATCAAAGTACTTGTTGAACAATGGTTTCAGTAGGGGAACTATTGACAAGACTTTGTTTATCAAGAAAGACAAAAAGGATATCTTATTAGTTCAAGTATATGTTGATGATATCATTTTTGGGTCTACAAACAAGGTGTTATATGAGGAATTTGAGAAGCTCATGCATAGCAGATTTCAGATGAGTTCTATGGGGGAACTCACTTTCTTTCTGGGGCTTCAAGTTAAGCAAAAAGAAGATGGAATATTCATCAGTCAAGACAAGTATGTGGCTGATATCTTGAAGAAATTTAGCTTTTCTGATGTGAAGCCAGCTAAGACAACCATGGAGTCCAACAAGCCTCTGATCAAGGATGAAGATGGGGAAGAGGTTGATGTGCATATCTACAGATCAATGATTGGTTCATTGATGTATCTAACAGCTTCAAGACCAGACATTATGTTTGCTGTGTGTGCCTGTGCCAGATTTCAAGTGTCCCCTAAAGTTTCACACTTGAATGCAGTCAAGAGAATTTTTAGGTATCTAAGGAGTCAACCTAGGTTGGGCCTTTGGTATCCAAAAGATTCACCCTTTGATTTGGTGGCATACTCAGATAGTGATTATGCCAGAGCATGTTTAGATAGAAAATCAACCACTGGAGGATGTCAATTTCTTGGACATAGGTTGATTTCATGGCAATGCAAGAAACAGACTGTGGTGGCTAATTCAACAACTGAAGCTGAGTATGTAGCTGCTTCTAGTTGTTGTGGACAAGTGCTCTGGATTCAGAATCAATTGCTGGATTATGGGTACAACTTTATGAACACTAAACTTTACATTGATAATAACAGTACAATGTGTATTATCAGAAATCCTGTTTATCATTCTAAAACAAAACATATTGAGATAAGACATCACTTTATAAGAGATTGTTATGAGAAAAAGCTAATTCAAATAGTTAAAATCCATACTGACGACAATGTTGCAGATTTACTCACTAAAGGTTTTGATGTGGGCAGATTTCAATTTTTAATCGCTAGTATAGGGATGATCAATCTTTGAAAAATCTTATCTCTATGTGTTTTTGTAATAGTTTGTAAGGATTTGTACTGTTATTAGTCAAATAAGTTGTTTCTTATGCTTGCTATGCTATGTGTTGTCTGCTGCTAGTTATATTTAGTTCTGCTGTTAGTTGTTTATTCAACTGCTAAGTATAACTATGGATTGTGATTATTGTGGAATATTGTTTCTTGTGTTTTTGTGGTTTTTGGACTAATCTTTTGCAGGATAAGTCAAAAGGGAATGATTGTTTGATGAGAAAAAGGTGTTGGAAAGTTCAGCAGATATTCTACTGCTAGTTCAAAAGTTTCTGCTGCTAGGCAAAACTTTCTACTGCTGAGGTTCTACTGCTCTGTTTTGCAACTATTGGAATTCTACTGCTTGGTTTGAAAGTAAAGGGACTGTTATGTAACTTTGGCGCCAATAAAACCCTAATTCGATCCGAACGGCTTAAAAACCCAATTCGATCTCAAAATTGGCTTTGTGCGCTCAAAAATCATTCTAATTCAAACCCTAACACACTTTTTCACCTCTGATCATCAAACCCCCAAATCAAACCCTAATCCACAATGACGACAAGAGCATTCTCCGATAACCACAATCAAGTTGCTTTTCTCCAAAAGCCCGATGAAGCCGAAGGTTTTGCTGAAGTGATCGACTTTCTTAATGCTACTCATCTTAGGTATGCATTAACAGCAAATCCTACCATATTTATTTCCCACATGAAACAGTTCTGGTCTACTGTCAAGATCAGAACTAGAAATGGGGAAGAACAGTTAAAGGCTGAGGTAGATGGCCAAAGGATAATTATCTCTGAATCATCTGTAAGAGAAGCTCTTTACTTTACAGATGATGAGGAAATAATTTGCCTTGAAAATTCTATCATTTTTGAAGAACTTGCAAATATGGGTTATAAGAAGAAAACTGATGTTTTAAAGTTTTATAAAGGTCTTCTCTTCCCACAATGGAAATTTTTACTTCACACCATTCTTCATTGCCTAAGTCCTAAAACTACAGGTTGGAATGAATTCAGTACAACTCAATCATCTGCTATGATTTATCTGGCCAAAGGACAACCTTTTAATTTTTTGGCTATGGTAATTGATGCGCGTGATGTGTCATTGCGGTTTAGCAGTTTTAATGCCTACTCAAGTTTTAAATTTATATTTAGCCGACTTATCAATAACACACACACTTAACGAGCAGTGTACCCGGTCAGTATGAAGATAATGGTAAGTAGAGTGTCGATCACTAAGAGTGGAACGTATTATCTAGTTAATCTAATCAGTATTTTAATATCCTAACGCAAGGGGGTTTCAGCCTGAGAGACTGGCACAGTTTTGTTTGCAATTAAATAATAAAATAAACAATAGGCACGAATCAGCAAGTAGCACACACGTACACAGATAAATACTCGAGACAATAAGAGGGCTGTCCTTATGATTAAGTAGATTGTCACTTGTTTTATTGATAGCTTTATATGAAGTGTATGTAATTAACCCTTTCTCGTTGGTCCTATTCTTATCGGCGAGTAAACCCTTAATGATTACTTATGTCTAAAAGTTATTCCTAAGTGATCAATTTAGAAACAACCGTGGGAGCCACATTATGTCCCGCAGTCAAATGCCCGCAAGCCACTAATAAACACAGAGGTTATCAATGCACTAATAAGTAGTAACCAAAGACATCAACATATAAACTTTAATTGATGGGAAAGCAAGTATTAAAGGGAGTGCAATCTTTCGTTGTCACATTACACAAGCCACCAATCCTGATGAATTAAAGTTTGCTAACACAATAAAACAAAACTACTTAATGAATTAAATACATGCAGCACCTTCTTACAGCTCTTGTATCTTCGATTTGGGTGTGTCTTGTGCTGCCTCCTTGACTGAATTCGTCCTTTTGCTCTGCTGTCCGAACTTCGGTTTTAGGGTTTTGGAACTCTTTAATGCGTCTGGTCTACGGGGTATTTATAGTTTGTGTCTGAGGGAAGATGCGGCGCATCTACTAAGTAGATGCGGCGCATGTACTTAACTTCGCGTGGGGTCCAAGATTATAATATTCAGGAATATTCGTACACCGCCAGAAGATGCGGCGTAACTCCGTGATTAGATGCGGCGCATGTCCTCTTGTATCTTGGATCGTATCTGGTGATATCTTGATATAGATGCGGCGCATGTTGATAGTGAGATGCGGCGCATCTGGAGCAGAATTGACTTGATCTTGTCCATGTCAGTAGACTTTCACTTTATGCACGTTTTGCTCCATAATTAGTCCATAATCGCTAAGTTTCACCAAATGCTTGTTTTTACCTGAGAATTACAAAAGTAAACGATTAAGTATCAATCCTCATACATAATATAGTAAAACAAGTCAAATTAATAGGATAAATGATAGTAATAAAATGTACTTATTTGAGTTCATCAAATATCCCCCCACTTGAACTTTACTTGTCCCCAAGTAAACCTTAGATTAAATCTTATGAAAATGTATCCTAAGAGATGTTAGGATTTATTTTTATATTTAAGCATGTATTCGTTTATTTCATAATCACACAACTAAACACTTAACGAATTAGAAGTAAAATAAAATAAGTCGATAAAAGCAAATCTAATCGTTTAACTGTCCAGTCGCGACGAATATTCTATCATAAGCTTGGCAAGTATACACATCTCCACCACTAAAGCTAAGGAATAACAAGTCTAAAGCGGTAAAAAGGGTTTTTAGGCTAAAGGGTTAATTATTCTTAATCACTATCGATCTCAAATTCCAGAAAAGGCGACAAAATCACAAATACATGATCGAATCCACGAACACGATACTTGCAATTGCTCAAATCCTTAACTCGAATAGGCTAAAGATAGGTCCAAACTTTACCAATAATAATATATCAAAAAGGGCGACAAAATCATAAATACATAGCCGAATCCACGACTACGATACTTAAGATTGCTCAAATCCCTAATCTCAATAAATCAAAGGTTTGGTTAGATAAAGAATAATAAAGGGCATGGATAATATTTGGGATATAAATTGGTGTAAAAAATAAAAATAAACAAAACAAATAAATTAAAATCCTAAGTGTGGTTAATCACTATCCCAACCATCCCATGAATAAGACTCATATCATCGGATAACTCACGCTTTAACACTTGAAACACACGCTTTAGGTAGACACGAATTATACTCAACAAAATCTTAATCAAAGAATAAACCTTAATTGGCGTTCCCATAACTGCCAATTCCCATTCAATCCATAGATATAGTACAACAAATAGTGGCCATATGAACCACTTACATAACTTTACATCGTTGGCTTAAAATAAACATCCAACTCTTTTTTCTTTCTTTTTCTTTTCTCATTTTTTTTCGATTTTTTTTTTTTTTTTTTTTTTTTTTTTTTTTTTTTTTTTAATTGAAACATAAACATAGATGTGTAAAATTTCACCACATCACTATAACTTTCTTTCCGGATAATTTTTTTCATACTTTTCATACTTTCAGAAATAACGGTAATAGTGAAAGTAGTAAACACACGAAAAATAAACTCAAAAATATACAATATTTACTTTCACTCCAATTGCATTGTGCAATTTCCCGACCTAACCAAAGATAATGAATTACGCACGCGAACACAGGTAATGTAAGGAAACACACTCTGCCTATAGCAATTAACCAACCACGGATTCTAATCTACAGGGTAGGCTAAGGTGTAAGGGTGTAACGAAACATTTTAAACATAGGTGTAAGAAACGAAAGGAATGGCTCTGAGTGTTTTCTAGGGGTATCTTACTCTAAAAATAAGAGTAACAAAAGGGTTTATACGGGGGTTAACTAACCAGTGTAGTTAGCTAATAACACATAACATTTAATAGGCTATTTGGGTGTAATCCTAGAGTTTTACCAATTTAGACAAGTCATTCCAATTATATAAATAATACTCATTATGGTGGTCTCGAATAGTATACAAGCCAAGTTCTAAAGTTTACAAGTCACCGGCACACTCATAGATTTGTGAATTTTGAAAAATCACAATTTTTGAAAATAACGTCATGTGTGCAGTTATGCAACTTAGATCTTAAACAAAAACATGCTAAAAAAAAAAAAAAAAAAAAATTAAGTTTGATATATTAAGCACATTTTAAGCATAATTTTTGAAAAAGTTTAGGACAAGTAATTGTTAAGTGTTCTAATTCTCCAATCCCCCCACTTAAGTTAAACAACGTCCTCGTTGTTTGTATAAAAGGTTAAAAACTGGAAAATAAAAGAATTAGAACAGGAAAACTCCCCTGAGATTTGCTCGGTATGATCCTCCATTTGTGTAAGAGCAAAAATCATTTTCTTGTGGATTAGAACGTTAAAACTTCATACTTTATGTATCCACAGGAAATCCAGGAAACTATAATACCACCAATGCTTCAAAACACACCTAAGATAAGAAAGGTTCAACTTGCATAATACATTAGTAGTTAGGAAAAATAAAACTTAAAAATTAAAACTGAAAATCATCAGGTCAGTCGATGCGCCGTATCTTATTGAAGAAGATACGCCGTATCGAGCCTGGAATTAATACGGATCAGAATAAAGATGCGCCGCATCCTTAACCAGGGATGCGCCGCATTAAAATAAACTGATAAATAGTTTTAAAGTCGAAAAATAAAAATGCAGAAAAATAAAATAAGATATGACCATTGCAGGAGATGCGTCGCATCTCAGGATGGAGATGCGCCGTATCTTCGTGCGGCCTGGACTGACTCGACATAGAAAACAGAATAATAAATGATAAATCCGGGTTGTCTCCCGGTAAGCACTTGTCTTTATTCCAGAGTCTTCAAGTTAGACTCACGTTCAGCTCCTTAGTATCGATCATTGAAGGAGTCGGAAACATCGCGCTCCTTCATCGCCAATTCAGTAATATTGAACATTCCTTGCTCGTTCTTAATTTCCACGCCGTTCTTCTTTAATATCTGTATAAACAAAGTCCTGTCCCTTTCGGGCAGAGATGACAAAACGGTAGACGGGAAATTCTTATTATCATATAGGCACAAATAAGCAAGGTGGGGTGGTAGTTCAATAAACACATCATTATTCAAATTCGTTTTCTCAACTATTCTCCTACGTTTATTAATTACTACACAATCATACCACTCATCATCAGAATCACTAACAATATCGCGTCTAAGTTCGGTAGGTACATTAAGGTCAATGAATTCCTCAAAGTCTTCATGATTAGGATTAGTTGAGTTGTTTTGAATCAATGTTTCTCCCATAAGTCTAGCTTCAAGATCGAGGTCCATACGTTCTCTTAATCCTAGTACATAAACACCTCTAATTATGCTTTTAACCGGATCTTGGCACTTATAGACTAGTTTATTATTCCCTACCCTTAATGAAATTTTTCTTTTAAACACATCAATCTTAGCATGGGCAGTAGACAAGAAAGGTCGACCAAGGATTAAAGGAATCTTAACATCCTCGGGCATGTCTAGTATAATAAAGTCTACGGGAAAAATAAACTGCTCAATCTTAACTAGCACATTATTAGCAATCCCCTCAGGTCGTTTTACCGTTTTATCAGCCAGTTCAATAAGTAACTTAGTTGGTGCTAATTTTCCTAGTCCTAGGGTAGTGAATGTCTTAAGAGGCATAACACTAACACTAGCTCCTAAGTCGGCCAACACATTATTGAAAGATATATTATTAATAGAACAAGGTAGAGTAAAACTTCCTGGGTCTCTTTCTTTATGAGGCAAGGCATTTGAGTCGGTTGCAGGGCTCTCTTCTTTCATTGTTGCCTTGATCTCCTCTTCAATCTTTGTCTTTTCTTTTAGTAGTCTCCTTAAGCTGATTGAAGAATTAAAGAAAAATTTGGGTCTTGCACCATCATCACCATTCATCGATCTTCTAGGTATATTAGGAGTGACTTCTTCAGTGGTGCTTATTGCCTTGACATGATCTCTTGGGTTGGTTTCAGTTGAGCTCGGTAGACTTCCATATCCCCTATCTTGAAGAACTTTGCTCATTTGACCAATTTGTTGTTCCAATGCTTTGATCGAAGCTCCTTGATTTCTTGTAGTAGTGTCCGTTGAAGCTCGAATTTCTTTGATCATAGCAGTATTCTCTTCATGTCTTTTGGCAGCATCGGCCATAATTTGCTTTAAAGTATCGTCTAAAGTCTGCCTCCTCTCTTGATAAGCGGGATTGAAGTTGTTCTTTTGATAGAATCCCGGTGTAGCTTCCCTAAATCTCCCTGAAGGTCGGAATGGTTGTCCGAATTGGGTGTAATATGCTTCTTCAAACGTCTCACTTTCATTCTTGTTCGGGCAATCTTTAGTGTAGTGAGGTCCTTCGCACTTTTCACATCCAACTTGGGCAGCATATGCTCTTTCATCTCGCTTCTTCATCTCTCTACTAATTTTATCCAATTGAGCTTGAATAGCAGCAATCCCGTCAAAATTAGTGCTGCTCTTAGATCTAGTAGAGGTCCCATCGTGCCATTTCTGAGAATGATCAGCAGCTTCTTGGATCGCTTTCCTAGCATTAGTTGCACTCATCTGAGGTACAGCTCCCTTAGCATCCAGAATCTGTCTAGTTGGCACGTCCAGTCCCTGATAAAACAATATTATCTCCTTCATAGGGGTTAGATAGTGTTGAGGACATTTTATCAATAAATCTTTAAATCGTTCCCAAGCTTGATAAAGGGTTTCATCAGGCTCTTGCTTGAAACTATTGATAGCCTCCATCTTTTTAGCAGTCTTAGCAGGTGGACAATATCTCTTCAGGAATTTGCTCTTCAAACCTTCCCACGTAGTGATTGAACTAGCAGGTTCATTCCTTAGCCACTTGTTAGCAGCTCCTTTTAGTGAGATTGGGAAGATTCTTAGCATGAGTTGATCGGTATTGACACTTTCTGTAGTAAACAAATCTGCAATCTCCAGGACCTTTTCAACATGCTCATTAGCATCCTCTTGTTCCGTCCCACTGAAAGCATTCTCTCTGAGCTCTTTGAGAAATTGTCCCTTCAACTCAAATTTTGACTTGTCATCAAACTTAGGTCTAGCAACTCCTGAAGTGTAATCAGCACGGGTATTGTTCATGTATTCCTCCATAGTAGTGTTTTCGCCCATTGTTTCTGTTTCAACTTCCTCTTTTTCTTCAGAAAAATAATCAAGCTCGAGTGAACTTGAAAGATGATGCGTGGGTTTTGCAACCTTACAACAGGTTTTACCTCTCGAGGGATCTCAAGAGGCTTACAACCCCACCAGGCAGTGTACCTGACCGATGTAGTATAGTGTAGTGGTAAGTACGGGGGATTGATCGTTCTCCACAGGGAATAGTGTTCGTTAGGTGTGAAAGGCTACTCTAATTAGGTCTAAGGGTTGAGGAAGATTCTTTTTTATGTTTTTATATTTTATGAAAGCAAGTAAAATCTCGGGTTTTGAAGGAGTGGGCGGAATTAGTTGCTAGTCAACTAACCCAAATTACTACAAATGCAAATAAAATAAAATAACAAAAATGAAAAGTGGTGAGAAACTTATGTGTGGAGAAATGTGTTTACTTAGATTTCCTTACTCCCTAACTATCTTTTACCGGTTAATTAGTGTGTATTAGTCGCGTGGATGACGGGTGTATTCCTTAATACCATTCGTGGGGTGGCGTACTTACTTCCCCAAACTCTACAAGCTCCTACTTCACTCCTATGTCGAGCCGGCTAGGAAGCTCCTAACATGGGATCACTAGAATTCGCTTGTGCATTAAATACAACCATAAAAACCTTTAGTACGCGTTTGGTTCATGTTTCTTAAGACGTTCAAGCAAGTTACCGAATAGGAAGTTAGCCAGTTTTCTTAAGCCTAACATAGATAAACAATCATCCAATACAACTAACAACACACTAACAACCAATAATCAATGGCTAGGTTTCATTAGATCTAAGCAAACACAAGATAAAATTAGCCTAACATGTTAAACAAAAGACAAGCATAAGATAGAATCAAACAACACATAGACATATTGAATGATTAATTGATAACTTATCTTTCAATGAAACATGGAAGATCTCAAGGCAAGAAGCCCTGAAAAAGTAGCTAAAATCGTCTTAGGGTTTTATCCCAAAATTCCACACACTAAGCTCTCCTTAATGACAAAAAATTAGAAAACTATATATAGACTTTGACATCTGACGGCGTCACCTTATGCATTGTGACGCCGTCACCTCGCCGCTTTTAGGGTTCCCGGGTGACCTTCTTGACGCCGTCCCTCTTTAGCTCTTCAAAAATCCATTCTGGCTTATCAAGGCTTGACGCCGTCGGACCTATAACGTGACGCCGTCCCTCTTTGATTTAAGCCGTGACGCCCTTGATTTAGTTAAAGCGTGACGCCGTCAGAATTCTCATGCAAACTCACTGGCCCGTCATGAGTAAATTTCACATCCAACTTTTCTTGCCAAGGCATGACGCCGTCTGGAGTTAATGTTGACGCCGTCAAAGGTGACTTTCAGCACAATTTTGAGACTTTGCCGTTTTCTTCACTTTTATGCTCCAAAAACGTCCAAAATGCCTCCTTTTTCCAGATTTCTCCTCAAAAGTACCTAAAATGACAAAAGGAACGATTTAGGGCAATATTTGATCAAATAAATACGATTTCGGGCTTAAATGACCCCTTAAAAGCGGTACACTTTTCGCCTCATCAAATACCCTTACACTTGAGATTTGCTTGTCCTCAAGCAAATGCGCTTTTATTCTAATCAAAATACAAGTTAGGGGTCATTTAATGCAAACATAAAAGTAATTACAACAAATAATCGTTCCACTTCAATCATAATAAGCACGGAGATTACATACTAGCACCTCACAAGTAGTGTTTAGATACTCACATCTCTCAAGTGTCATCAAAATAAATCTCATAAATGAAAACGGAAAATATCTCTCACTACCTGTCATAGCAAATAGATTACCATAGGCTTGGGAAAGGATCGAAAACCTCCTCCACTAGGCGTAAGCACCTAAGATAAACTATCAAAGAGGGCTTTTAAATGGGTTATAATGTTAGGTGTAGGGAAAAGGAAAACACGGTTTTGTTGGATACGGGATATTTTACTGGTGGCGAGTTAAAGATCTTGATCAATTACATGTACTATACAACGTTGCTAAGCCAAGACTAGACTCGATCTTAAGCTAATGAAAGAAAATAACAAAACATAAACATAAAATAAACATAAAATAAAACGGGATGGTAGTCCGTATGTTTTTTCTATTTTTCTTTTTCTCATTTTTTTTTTGTATTTTTCTTGATTTTTTTTTTTTTTTTTTTTTTTTTTTTTTTTTTTTTTTTTTTTTGCATACACTTTTACCCTACCATCCAAAATAATACATCATAGGGGCATTGCATCCCCTTACACTTGAACTTTTACATAACTTTACAAATTACTATTCTAATGACTCGAATTAAGATAATTGAAAAACTTGGAGTACTTTTAAAACATTTAGCACATATGGGGGTAATAAATGATGTTCTTCCCCATTACTCCATTACACTAGTACTTTACCCATGAGTCCCAATCGTCCCAAAACAATATGTACAAGGATATGACTCGACTTAGCAACCATGTAATCAATTAGATAATTAACTTGGGTTTAAACAAATGTTGTAACAATAATGCACTAAAAATGAGTGCATACAAGGTAGGCTAAGGCGATTTGGGTGTACATTTAAGTGGGGTGTAACAAATTCTTCCTTTAAGTAAAATGCTTAAAGGTTGAAACGAAAAGATAGGCTCTGAGGGGTGTACTAGGGGTATCGTGTACTAAAAATGAGTACAACGCAAAGGGTGTGGGAGAATTACTTGACCAATGTAGCCAAAGTAATTATAACAAAAACACAGGTGTAAAACAATGGGTTAATCCTAATGCCTCTTATCATGTAGTAAATCTAACTACACGAATGTAGTCTCACTTGTGGCCTCGGAATGGTCCTAACGCAAGTTCTAGAATCTAAGTGCTACCGGTACACACATCATAGCATAAATGCTTTTCCTACCAATTCTAGGGGCGAACCTCACATATTTGGGGGTGGAAAAATTTTTTAGTGGTACGGTTTTTGTGCTAGTCATATAACTCCTATCCGTGAGACGCTCATTAAGATCAAAGTTTCACTCCTATATGTTGTAAAAAATTTTAAATTTGGCACTAAAATTACCTTAACAAGTATTTCTCTCAGTTTTATTACACATCTACTATTAAACAAACAAAAATCAAGCGCAATTGTATTCTCTAAAATCGTACTTTTACCCTCCCCTTACACTTAAGATGAACATTGTCCCTAATGTTCAAATAACAAGATGTAAAAGAAAAAGTAAAAGAATGAAATCAAATACTCCCCTGATTCGCTCGTTGGATAATGAAATTACACGGTTAAATCTTCCTCCAAAGAGAATGTTGAAGCTCCATGACTAATGCATCGCCATAAGCTTGATTCAAAACATTTCCTTGTCCAAAATAACCTGTTGAACCTGAGAAAACAAACACGAAAACCTGCATAACATCGGCGGGATAAAATCTATATATAAGGATATAATGCTTGTGGAATGATAACTTTGCAGATTCCTGGAGATTATAAGTTGGAGATTTTAATAAAAACTTTTTATGAAAACAAAATTCTCAAAAATTTCTGGAAATTAAATCTGACGCCGTCAGGTTATAACCCCTGACGCCGTCAGAAATGACCTGACAAAAATTTTCGTTTTAAGTTTCCGGAAAATTTCTGGAAAAACCTTTACCTTACTTCCTGGAAATCCTGCAAAACATCATTATGACTCGATACAAGCATTTGACTCAAACAAACACAAATATGTATGTTAATTTATTATTATTACGATTCATGTTAATTTGTGTTCTAATAAACCGATTTAGATTTCCCTTACACTTAACTTTTGCAAAATACCTTTATATGTAGTTAAGACGAAGTTAAAAACAAAATAAAGCATTTTCACAAATTAGTTTTTAACATGAATCAATAAGAATAAAAATTAAACATACATACGGAAACAAATAAAAACAAACAAACAAACAAATAAACAAATAAAGCAAATAAAACAAATAAAGATTGGGTTGCCTCCCAAGAAGCGCTTTTCTTTATTAACGAGTCTTGTAGCTAGACTCAAAGTCACGCTCATCTAGTGTCGCTTATGCTCACGTATCCGAGTGTGAGCCATCTAATTGTTGCCTCATCTTTCTTGTATTCATCATTCAGCTCCAAACATCCATGATAGTATCTCTTATTTTTCTCATGTGGATATTTGAGCCCCTTCCTCTTATCATTCTCACTTAACAAGTCGATAGGCATAATTCTATTGCAAGATTCAATGGGGTAGTTCTTAAACCTAGGATGTGCTCGGGGCATTTGATAAACAAAATCTTCATCCCCATCCGAGAATGTAATTAACCCGTCCACAAGTTTTTCGTCAAGGTTGGTCAACCTTTTGAAGGGTTCTCCAAAAATGACTTGGGTTAATTTGTTATCAATGAATTCTCCTAAGTTCTCCATAACCATAAAATCCACCACATACACAAAACTTCCTACGAACACGTGTAGTGGCTTAATCCTAGCAACAATGTTATCTCCTTGATATTCAAGCTCATCTACCATGATTTTGTTATAATTAGCGCGAGAGATAATGTTCATAGGCAAAGACGAGTTAAGATAAGCATAAAAATCATGATAACCAATTTTACACGGGAATTGCATGTTAAAGAGGCTATCCTTTTCGATCTTAGTCCTAGGGTCAACATACTTAAAGGGATCAATTTCCTCTTTTCCCCATTCCTCGTTAACTACTTCTCCATTACCAATATCCTCATCGGAGTCTGAGTAGTAAAATGGACTAACATAATCATTCTCATGGTCAGACTCCTCCATCTCAGAATTGTTACCAAAGTGGTGGTCGGGTGAAAGGTTGTTGTTTGCTACTATGGGGGCGGGAACGGGTAGTTGAAAATTTGCACGGCGAAAAACACGAATAACAGGGATCAAATGACCAATGTTACTCATGAGGTAAGTGGAAGGTATCACAAACAAAAGTACAAAGAAATAAGATAGACTAAAGAAAACCTAGAAAAAAATAAAATAAAAATCTCACTAGAAAGGAATCTAGTGAGTAGACCTAATAGAAATAAAAATTCAACCTAAACAATAACTATTCCCCGGCAGCGGCGCCAAAAACTTGATGCGTGGGTTTTGCAACCTTACAACAGGTTTTACCTCTCGAGGGATCTCAAGAGGCTTACAACCCCACCAGGCAGTGTACCTGACCGATGTAGTATAGTGTAGTGGTAAGTACGGGGGATTGATCGTTCTCCACAGGGAATAGTGTTCGTTAGGTGTGAAAGGCTACTCTAATTAGGTCTAAGGGTTGAGGAAGATTCTTTTTTATGTTTTTATATTTTATGAAAGCAAGTAAAATCTCGGGTTTTGAAGGAGTGGGCGGAATTAGTTGCTAGTCAACTAACCCAAATTACTACAAATGCAAATAAAATAAAATAACAAAAATGAAAAGTGGTGAGAAACTTATGTGTGGAGAAATGTGTTTACTTAGATTTCCTTACTCCCTAACTATCTTTTACCGGTTAATTAGTGTGTATTAGTCGCGTGGATGACGGGTGTATTCCTTAATACCATTCGTGGGGTGGCGTACTTACTTCCCCAAACTCTACAAGCTCCTACTTCACTCCTATGTCGAGCCGGCTAGGAAGCTCCTAACATGGGATCACTAGAATTCGCTTGTGCATTAAATACAACCATAAAAACCTTTAGTACGCGTTTGGTTCATGTTTCTTAAGACGTTCAAGCAAGTTACCGAATAGGAAGTTAGCCAGTTTTCTTAAGCCTAACATAGATAAACAATCATCCAATACAACTAACAACACACTAACAACCAATAATCAATGGCTAGGTTTCATTAGATCTAAGCAAACACAAGATAAAATTAGCCTAACATGTTAAACAAAAGACAAGCATAAGATAGAATCAAACAACACATAGACATATTGAATGATTAATTGATAACTTATCTTTCAATGAAACATGGAAGATCTCAAGGCAAGAAGCCCTGAAAAAGTAGCTAAAATCGTCTTAGGGTTTTATCCCAAAATTCCACACACTAAGCTCTCCTTAATGACAAAAAATTAGAAAACTATATATAGACTTTGACATCTGACGGCGTCACCTTATGCATTGTGACGCCGTCACCTCGCCGCTTTTAGGGTTCCCGGGTGACCTTCTTGACGCCGTCCCTCTTTAGCTCTTCAAAAATCCATTCTGGCTTATCAAGGCTTGACGCCGTCGGACCTATAACGTGACGCCGTCCCTCTTTGATTTAAGCCGTGACGCCCTTGATTTAGTTAAAGCGTGACGCCGTCAGAATTCTCATGCAAACTCACTGGCCCGTCATGAGTAAATTTCACATCCAACTTTTCTTGCCAAGGCATGACGCCGTCTGGAGTTAATGTTGACGCCGTCAAAGGTGACTTTCAGCACAATTTTGAGACTTTGCCGTTTTCTTCACTTTTATGCTCCAAAAACGTCCAAAATGCCTCCTTTTCCAGATTTCTCCTCAAAAGTACCTAAAATGACAAAAGGAACGATTTAGGGCAATATTTGATCAAATAAATACGATTTCGGGCTTAAATGACCCCTTAAAAGCGGTACACTTTTCGCCTCATCAAAAGATCAAAGCTTCTTGTGTTGAAAAGCCTTTTAAGCGAATGTAGGGCTCGTTCAGGATCTTCGAAAGGTTGAATTAAGTTCTTAGTCGAACTCCTGGTCATGCACTTCCTGAAATCAATCACAAAAGCATCAGTAGGGTATGCCCAAGAAAGTAGTATATCAGAAAATCAACAACGAAAACGGAATACGAAAATTTAAAGTTACTGATATCTGCAGACGATACGCCGTATCCAAAAAGTCGGATACGCCGTATCTAATTATCGTTAAAAATTTAATCAGACTTTATTCAGAAAATAGATACGCCGCTTAGAATTTATGAATGCGCCGTATCGAATTAATTAATCAAAAATCAACTTATCTAATTAAAATTAAATGCGTCGTATTAACGAAAGTTAATGCGCCGTATTTTCGTTACGTTTAAAAATAAAAGATTTTTGATTCAGTAAGATGCGCCGTATCGACAAAAATCGATACGCCGTATCTGTTTAATAATTCGCAAACTGTTTTTAATTAAAATAATAGATACGCCGTATCTACGAAAGCAGATGCGTCGTATGGCGTTAACGTTTAGAAAATTTTTATCAAAAACAGATACGTCGTATTACTTTATCGCTTAGAAAAATTTTCTTATTAAAAACAGATACGCCGTATCTTGGGGAAAAGATGCGTCGTATCGAATTAATTAAACGCGTTGTATTTAAAAAATTTGAACGCAATACGCCGTATCTGAGAGATCAGATGCGCCGTATCGTTCGATTTAGCACAGTACAACGATAGCAGAACAGAAAAGTACGAAAAAATTAAAACAAAAATTAAACACACAAACGAAAATAAACACACAAAAATAAAAGAAAACAATTAACACACAATACAACAAATATGCAAAATAGTACAATGATGCAATTAATCTAATAAAAAAGAAAAAACCTAATTAAAATACTAATCAAATTAACAGAAAATAACAATTCACTCCCCGGCAGCGGCGCCAAAAACTTGATGCGCGTGATGTGTCGTTGCGGTTTAGCAGTTTTAATGCCTACTCAAGTTTTAAATTTATATTTAGCCGACTTATCAATAACACACACACTTAACGAGCAGTGTACCCGGTCAGTATGAAGATAATGGTAAGTAGAGTGTCGATCACTAAGAGTGGAACGTATTATCTAGTTAATCTAATCAGTATTTTAATATCCTAACGCAAGGGGGTTTCAGCCTGAGAGACTGGCACAGTTTTGTTTGCAATTAAATAATAAAATAAACAATAGGCACGAATCAGCAAGTAGCACACACGTACACAGATAAATACTCGAGACAATAAGAGGGCTGTCCTTATGATTAAGTAGATTGTCACTTGTTTTATTGATAGCTTTATATGAAGTGTATGTAATTAACCCTTTCTCATTGGTCCTATTCTTATCGGCGAGTAAACCCTTAATGATTACTTATGTCTAAAAGTTATTCCTAAGTGATCAATTTAGAAACAACCGTGGGAGCCACATTATGTCCCGCAGTCAAATGCCCGCAAGCCACTAATAAACACAGAGGTTATCAATGCACTAATAAGTAGTAACCAAAGACATCAACATATAAACTTTAATTGATGGGAAAGCAAGTATTAAAGGGAGTGCAATCTTTCGTTGTCACATTACACAAGCCACCAATCCTGATGAATTAAAGTTTGCTAACACAATAAAACAAAACTACTTAATGAATTAAATACATGCAGCACCTTCTTACAGCTCTTGTATCTTCGATTTGGGTGTGTCTTGTGCTGCCTCCTTGACTGAATTCGTCCTTTTGCTCTGCTGTCCGAACTTCGGTTTTAGGGTTTTGGAACTCTTTAATGCGTCTGGTCTACGGGGTATTTATAGTTTGTGTCCGAGGGAAGATGCGGCGCATCTACTAAGTAGTGCGGCGCATGTACTTAACTTCGCGTGGGGTCCAAGATTATAATATTCAGGAATATTCGTACACCGCCAGAAGATGCGGCGTAACTCCGTGATTAGATGCGGCGCATGTCCTCTTGTATCTTGGATCGTATCTGGTGATATCTTGATATAGATGCGGCGCATGTTGATAGTGAGATGCGGCGCATCTGGAGCAGAATTGACTTGATCTTGTCCATGTCAGTAGACTTTCACTTTATGCACGTTTTGCTCCATAATTAGTCCATAATCGCTAAGTTTCACCAAATGCTTGTTTTTACCTGAGAATTACAAAAGTGAACGATTAAGTATCAATCCTCATACATAATATAGTAAAACAAGTCAAATTAATAGGATAAATGATAGTAATAAAATGTACTTATTTGAGTTCATCAGTAATGGATGGTTTGAAGAAAAACATTTCTAGAAAGTATTATATTTACCCAAGGTTTTTGCAATTAATATTGAATAATCAGATATCATAACCTAAGGTACATAAACATGTGTTTGTTTGTCCTGTGCTTATAAAGAAATTATTTTCTTACTTGAAAAAGGATGGGAAAGGTTTTTCTGGGACTGTAACACCCTTGTTCCCACACATGTTGTCATTAGCTGCTACTCCGGGTGAAGGTGCTGAAAACACAACAGCTACCCATCACACACCTACTTTGGATACATCATCATCACAACCCCAAAAGACCCAAACACCTAGGACTTCACCAAATAAGAACACTGAGTTTCCTCATACCAGTGTTAGGATGGATGCAGATAAGGTTGTCACAGGTGTGGGAGGTGACATGATGGAAGGGGCTAACACTACTGCTTCTGGCTTAGTAGCTGGGCAGGCAAGTGTTAACATAAATAAGACCCCAACCATGGCAACATCTACTGTTGAAGGTTCTCATGAACCAGAAACAACTGATGGAAACCCCAGCCAAATGGCAAACACGGGGGGCTCAGATGATCAAACCCGGTTTGATGCTGAGTTTACATCCAAAGATTCGCCTCTCAGGGAAGGTAATACATCCCGAAGTGATGAGGATAGAAATGAAACACATGAATTGATGGACCACAATGTACAAACTGACAGTGTCTATGATTCACCTCTCAGGGAAGGTCACACATCCAAAAGTGATGAGGCTAGAAATGAAACTAACGGATTGTTGGCATCCAAAAATGTACACAATGACAATTCCAGTGATCCACCTCTCAGGCCAGGTAATACAGGCCGAAGTGGTGAGGATAACATGCAACTTATTCAGGAATTGATGGTTAAATGTACCAATTTGGAAACACATGTTCTTGATCTCACACAAACAGTAAAACATTTGAAGCTGAGAGTTAGACTTTTGGAAGGAAAACAGAGGTCAAGAACCAGGGCATTCAGGAGGTTAAAAAGGGTTGGATCAGCACAAAGGGTAAGCTCTTCTGAAGCACAAAGTTTGGGGGAGGATGCTCCCAAACAGGGGAGGAATGTGGACAAGGTTTCAGGGGAGGCTACTAAGGATTCAGGGGAGGCTGAGTATTTGAATGATGAAGGTACTGCTGATATGGATATGGATAGTGGTGAGAATGTTGATGAGTTTGTGGTTAAGGATAAATCTGGCAATGAAGTGGCTTTGGAAAAAGGCAAAAAGGAGCAGATTGGAGATAAGTTAAAGACTTTGGATGCTGAGCAGTTGATTAAACACATGGATGTAGTGGTGGAATCAGTTAAAAACTTGGTAAATGATGCTGCTCAAGAAAAAGTAGGTGCTGCTGTTAAAAGTTCTTTAAAAGTAGCCAAGAATGATTCTGCTGCTGATGCAGAACATTCTACTGCTGGTCCAGAAAATTCTGCTGCTGGTTTAAAACAAGCTACTGCTGAGGTTGAAGTTCCTAGTTCTGGTGTTAAACCTTCTACTGCTGAGACTCAGGGAGTTTCTACTGCTGAAGAGTTGGATGATGATGTTAGCTTAGCTAAGGTAATACTACAACTGAATTCTACCAAATCATCAACACCAAAACAATCAACACCTCCACCTCAATCACAACCAAAACCACCTACTACTGAACAACAATCACAATCTCAACCAATAACAAAGCAAACACCTCCATCACCTCCACCTCCAAGAGTTCCTGTCAAAGGTGTTTCAATTAGAGAACCTATCCCATCCAAGAAGCCCACTCAATCTCATACATATACTGGCAAAGGAAAAGATAAGATGGTTGATGAGCCTGAACCTTATCCTGAAGGACTTCCATTTGAGTACTGGCCAAGAGATGTTCAAGAAAAATATAATGAAGAAGCTGCAAGGAAGTATCAAGCTGAGTATGAGGAAGAAAATCAAGCTGAACAAGAAAGACAAAGAAAACAGGCTGAGACTGAGGCTAAATTGGATGCTTGGGATGAGGAGAGAGTTAAGTGTGAAGCAGACATAGAGTTTTCTAAGATGGTTAAGGAGGAACAGCAAGATATAAAATCTGTACAAGCAAGATTAAAGAAGTTTAAAGCAGAAAGAAAGAAGGTGTATCTTGCTGAAAGGAGGAAGAAGAAGTTGCTCAAACCTCCTACTGTCAAGCAAGTGAGAAAGTTTCAAGAAAGGTACTTAAAGAATATGAAGGGGTACACACTGAAATATCTTTCTTGGTACTCTGATGAATCACTTCAAAAGTTGTTTGAGAAAGCTAAAAGAGAATTTGATAGTTTTGTGCCTATGGAAATGGATGATCAAGTCAAGAAGGCTGAGACAGTGGTTGAGGTTGAGAAAGAAAAGGTAGAAGAAAAGGTTGAAGAAGTAAAAGAAAAAGTTAAGGAGGAAGTAAAAGAAAGATCAAACATTGGTGTGAAAAGAACTGGAAGGGTTCTAAAGATGAAAGCAAGGAAGAAGAGAAAGGCTAATAAGGCTAAAGCAGTAGTGAGTAGTTCTGAGAGCAGTTCTGAATCAGAAAGTAGAGAAAAAGTTGCTGAAAAGGAGGAGACTGAAGAGGAGATGGAAAGAATAATGGCTCTTACAGTTGTTTCTAAGCACAAAGAAACTGAGGTCACAGATGCAATTCCTCTAGCAGCAAAGCACCCAATCATCTCATATAAATATGGAATCAGGGATGGAAGTGAGGCCTACTGGGAGTTCAAAAGAACAAATGGTTTTTACTACAGATATACTAGGTTTTCACAAATGATGTATTATATGGATAGAGAGGATGTGGTTAATCTATGGAAGTTATACAAGGCATAATATGGTGTACAAGGCCAGAAGAGGTTGCTGAAAGGGTTATCTATTATTATCTGAAGATCATGTTTGAACCTGATGATAGAGATATTGAGTGGAAAAAGTTAAACAACAACACAGTTCTAAGATGGTATTTATATCAGTCTTGTGGTGTACATGTTTTGCATGCTCAGGGGTTGAGTATATATATGTTGGCTGAAAAGAATTATCCTGCATTAAACTTTCATACAGATATCCTTCATCAGATGCTACAGCCTGGAAAGTTAGAATTACAGAAAGAATTCAAGTGTTCAAGTCAGGCTTATCAGTTGATAAAGAAGTATGAAAATATTCTCAATTCAACGAAAAAGGTGTAAGTGTTTGGAAGCATCCTCCTGGTGATAGTTTAAGGCTTAAAAGAAACTTGATGATTTTGGGAGAAAATATCAAGTTTAGGGGAGGATTGTTGGGTTTTGAGATGCTGCTGCTCAGAATGGATACTACTTCTCTTGATGCTTAATGGAAAATTGTCTAAGTGTCATTCTACTGCTGGGCTTAAACATACTGCTGCTAATCATGGAAACATTTTGATATACAAATGGAGATTACAAACAAAGATGGATATTTTGTTCACACATTAATGTCACAAACATCAAATTCTTAGTAAGAAAGATGGACAGTCAGCCTCAACAACGACTCGACACCATCAGCAACAATCTGACCAGCTGGTATCAATGACCGAACCTCAGCGAACCCACAAGCATGCAAATACTTCCCAGTGCCACCAATAATGGAAAGCCGAGACATTGCACTACCAATGTGATATACTCCAAAGAAGTTGATACTATCTCCATACTCACCACCTTCCATCATGGCTGTGAATGTCATCATCGGTCTACTTCCATCAGCTGAACTTGCTACATAAACACCTTGTGCTTTTCCTAACGACTGTGAGCCCAACTTTGGGTCGACAGTCAAGAGATCGTCAATCACTGTAATGGTTCCGAAGCTAAGTCCAAGTCCATCTGGTCCAAGTTGGGCTGCAATCTGGTTTTAAGTATTGTTATTTTTTTTGGTTTAGTTTATATTCTTCTACATCAATTTATGCATAGATTCTCATTTCCTTTTCGTTTAGTTTCAGAGTATGTTTAGCATAAAGAAATATATATTGAAAGGTTACGTTTAATTTGAAAAACTAAAATATAAACATTATTTAGTTGACAAAGTTTTTTCTTTAAGACCAAGAGTAGTAGGCGTTGAATTGGGCTTAGTTGCCCTTTCAACGGGCGTTGGACCACCCCCAAGCACCGTTGAAGCCCGTTGAATCCACTTAAAACCAACGCTCCTTGATCCAACAACGGGCGTTGATTTTTTTTTTTAACCAAAATATAGCCGTTGAAGGTGGCTTTAACGGCTAGATTTGATTTAAATAATCATTTAATTCTTTTTATTTTACCTATAACTCTTTAATTTTACCTATAAATATTACCATTTTATCTTCTTTTTTTTACACCTTATTTCTTCATTCTACACAAGAAAATCACAATGAATCCCAATCATTTTAACATTCCCGCTTTTGGCTCAAGTCGAAACACACCGTATCATCCTCCACGAAGAGCCCCCGAGCAACAAAACGAGCAAGAGCTAAATAACAACCAACTTTTCGGCTACATGACGCACTTGCCTTACCCGAATCAAAACCCAAATATGATGTACCAAAATTTTATATCATTTGAAAATTCGCAAGATGATGTTGTTTCACCAACACAACCTTCAACGACACAACCTTCACCGACACAACCTTCACCAACACAACCTTCACCACAAGAAGCGTGTGGGTCATCAAAACGATCTCACAAGAAAAAACCTCGGGGTGGTGGCCGAGGCCGAGGTGGTGGTGATGAAGGTGGCGTTGAAGAAACGGTTAAAAAAGTAACACAAAAGAAGTGGTTGGCCAATGAACTTGAGGCGTTAACGTCTTCGTACATCGCGATATCCGAAGATCCCGATGTAGCGAATTTTCAAGTAGGTGGGACTTTTTGGTTACGTGTTCATCAACAATTTGTCAAGAGATGTGCGAGGCCCGAGGATGAACGAACAAGAGATTGTTTAATGTCTAAATGGAGGGACGTTAACCAAAAGTGTTTGGCATACAACGCAATTTACATTCGCCTTAAACGTGGCCGCTCGAGCGGGGGTGATGATGCTTGTTGGGAATTATGATTCGTATCAAGAGCAGACAACTTAGGTCTGGTAGTTTACCTAAGTTAGGTCTGTTTGTGTTATTAGGTCTGGTAGTATAAAGTTAAGTCTGGTAGCATGTTTTAAGTCTGGTTGACTTATATAGTTAAGTCTGGTCGTGAAGTTAGGAAAGTCTGTTTGAATTATGTAAGGAAAAGATACAATGCGTGTATGTATCTTTATAGAAGATTTGTGTATATCTTCTGTGTCGTCTAGGGTTTCCTTGTGTTATAAAAGGATCCCTAAAGATTGTTAGTTAGTGTGTGAGTTGTACGAATTCATTATAGTGAATATCAATATACGAAGTTAGTGATAATCCCTGCTTGTGTTTTTAATTGTTCTTGTTAAGATTCCGCATTAACAATAACAATCACCTAGGGTTTCTCACTTAGATTGGTTCGGATTTATCCTAACCATCTACTAGGTATTCAAGACTACTTAGTGATCCATATACAATTTGTGTGGACCAACAAGTGGTATCAGAGCAAGGAGAGAGACTCTGAATTCGAAGAACACTAAATCCCTAAAACCTAATTCTCACTCAAATCACCCTTCACAATGTCTGAACTCGAAAAGCCTGAAACTTTCTCAATCCATAACAGTGAGGATGAGCAATCAAACCATGAAGATGAAGGAAAAACTGAAACCAGTAACTCCCAAACTCAACAACAACCCATCCCTTCCACAACCACAATCTCAAACATAAAACTTCCATTACTGAAGAGAGAAGAGTATGATATATGGGCCATGGAGATGGAACATTATCTGGAATACATTGATAGCGATGTATGGAAGGTGATTCAGAAGGGAAATTCTAAGAAAAGAATTTCACAAGGGAATGATGGGCATATCAGAATTATGCCACCAGTATCTGCTGAGGAGATTAGGGCTGTGGAGAAAGAAAAGAAGGCCAGAACCTTGCTTCTTATGGCTATTCCTAAGGAGCATCTACAAAGGTTTCATGGCATTCTTGATGCAAAGGAGATGTGGGAGGCTATCAAGAAACGATTTGGAGGTAATGCTAACTCCAAGAAGATGCAAAAGGCTGTTCTTAAACAGCAATTTGAAACATTCAGTGTTTCAAAGACTGAAGGTTTGGAGAAGGGTTATGACAGATTTCAACATCTGTTAACACAACTGGAAGTTCATGGTGCAGCAGTCTCAAATGAGGATGCAAATCACAAATTCCTCAGATCTTTACCATCAGAATGGGGCAATGTATCTGTGGCGATGAGGATTAAGGAGGAAGTAGATTCTATGACACCTGATGACCTATACAATAATCTTAGGATGTTTGAAAGGGACATCAGTAACACCACTCAGGCTTCAACCAGCTCAACAAATGTTGCTTTTGTGTCACAAAACAAAAGCTGTACTTACAAGGTTAAATCTGGTGGAGTTAGGTCTGGTAACTATGAAACTCCTTCAAGTGAAAGGTCTGCTTCAAGTTTTACTGATGAGGTGATACATTCTTTCTTTGCCAATCAAACGGAAGATGAGAGCTTTATTAGTGAAGACCTAGAACAGATTAATGATGCTGAAGTTGAGGAGATGGACATAAAATGGCACATTGCCATGGTTGCTTTAAGGGTCAAACGATTTCAGAAGCAATATGGTAGGACTATCAACTTCAACAACAAATCACCAGTGGGATACACAAAGAGGACTGTTGAATGCTACAACTGTCACAAGCATGGACATTTTTCAAGGGATTGTCCAGAGAAGAAGTCTGCTGATGGGAAAAGAGATGATGATGGGAAGATGGAGAAGAATCAGATGAGCCTGCTGACAATGGAAGGTGGAGGAGTCAATTGGGGTGAGCATCCAAGAATAAATGAGGAGTCTGATCATGCTCTCATGGCCATTGGTAATGAGGTATCATTATGCTCTAAATTATGTACTGACTCATATAATCATGTTAAGGCTTTGTGTGATGAGCAGCAAGAACAAATAGGTGATCTAGAAGTAAATTTATTAGCACATAAAAATGCTGTAAAAACTTTAGAGGCACAAAAGGTCACTCTTCAAAACCAACATGCTGCTTTAAATGAAAAACTATACTTTCAAGCTAATAAGATATATGAACAAGATGAAAAGCTTAAAAGGTATAGACAGTTAGGACTTAAAATTCAGAAGGAAAGGGATGAGCTGAGAAAAAGGGTAGATCAATGGAATAGTTCAAATAATAACTTGTTTAAGTGTTGGGATTCTCAAATAAAGTCAAATAAAAAATGTGGCTTAGGATATGAGGAAAATGAGAATAGGGCTATATTTAAGAATAGAGAAGAGGACTATGCTGACAAGCCTTTGTATAATAGGTTTGTTAAGTCTGGTGACTTTAAGGGAGTACCACCACCTTTGAGTGATGACTATACTCCTCTTGAAAAAGAAGAGTTGGATGATTCACTCTTTGTGTATGGTAAGAAAGGTCCTCAAGTGCCTGAATCAACCACTTCAGAGGACAAATCCAGTAGATATTCTTCTTGTCAATCCAATGACTCTGAAGGATCTATTGATGGTTCCTCTGATCACTCTAAGTCTGAGTCTAACAATGAGGAAAAAGAGAATCCTGAACCTAAGGTTATTGAAAAGTGTGAACATGTTGTTGCTAAACCTGTAGTGACTGAACAAAAATCTGAGACAGTTAAACCTAGTTGTGTCAATCACATAAAATCTCCTAGGGAATCTGTTAAATTGAATGAGTCACCTAGAAGCAATAGTGTTCACAGAGAAAGTAGGAGTAGTTATACTTATGCTCCTAAAAGATGCTTTGTGTGTGGAAGTTTGAGTCATTTAATAAGAGATTGTGACTTCCATGAAAAGAGAATGAAAAGAGAGGCTGAGCAAAAGAGAATGAATGTTAATAAGGGTCAAGGTTCAAATAAACCAGTTTGGAATAATGCTAGTAGAGTTAATCATGCTAACCAGTTTGTTCCCAGACCTGTACAACTAAATAACACTACCAGACCTAACTCTTTTGTTAATTCTGGTAGACCAAATTTTGGGTCTGGCTACAGAAACCTTAATGTGAATAGGCAAAATGTTAACTTTATGAGGCCTAAAGTGAATACTGGTTATGTTAACTCTGTGAGACCTAATGTGAACTCTGGTTTTGTAAGACCCAAGCAACCTTTTCAAAAACCTCAGGTGAATGCAAATTTTCAAAGGAATAATGTTTATAAAACACATTTGCCTGTGAGAAGACAAGTTGGAAAGCAAACAGCAAAACCTTTAAAGGGAAATAGGGGTTCTGCTGTTAAGACCTCAGCATGTTTGTCTTGGGATTCAAACAAAAATAAATCCATGTATAAATCCCAAAACAACAGTGGATCAGGTTCATTTAAGAAATCTAAACATATTGATCCACAAGGCGGACCCAAGCCTACTCAGGCCTGGGTTCCTAAGAGAAACTAATTTCTCTTCTTTTTGTGCAGGATCATCCACTCTGTTATATGGAAGATAGAGGAATACTTGACAGTGGATGCTCTGGGCACATGACTGGTAACAAGAACTATCTCAATGATTTTCATGAATTCGAAGGAGGTTCTGTTACTTTTGGAGGAAGCAAGGGACAGATTACTGGTAAAGGAAGAATTATTGTGGGCAACATAGAATTTGACAATGTATCTTTTGTGAAAGAACTTGGACAGTTTAACCTTTTCTCAATATCACAAATTTGTGATACTCAGCATAAGGTGCTTTTTACTGAAACTGATTGTCTTGTGTTGACTCCGGACTTTAAGATGCCTGAAGAACATCAGATTCTTCTTAAAGTTCCCAGACAACACAAAATGTACAGTTTTGATATGAAAGCATCTAATCCTGCAAAAGGTGCTACCTGTTTAATTGCAAAAGCTACATTGGATGAATCTAAGTTGTGGCACAGGAGGTTAGGCCATGTGAATTTCAAAAACATGAATAAACTTGTGAAGAATAACCTTGTGAGAGGTTTGCCTTCAAAATTGTTTAAAAATGATCATACTTGTGTGGCTTGCAACAAGGGCAAACAACATAGGGCATCCTGTAAGGTTAAATTAGAAAGAGTAATCACTGAACCTTTACATACCTTACATATGGATCTTTTTGGCCCTACATCTGTCCATAGTATTAATCATGCATGCTATTGCCTTGTCATTACAGATGATTGTACTAGATATTGTTGGGTGTTCTTTATGTCTAGGAAGGATGAAGCTACCCCTTTGATTCAAACTTTTGTTAGACAGATTGAAAACCTTATTGATAAACGTGTTAAAATCATTAGGAGTGATAATGGCACTGAGTTTAAAAACAAGAGCATGCTAGATTTTTGTGGTAATAAAGGTATTAAGCAACAATTCAGTAATGCTAGAACTCCTCAGCAAAATGGAGTTGCAGAGAGAATGAACAGGACACTTATTGAGGCAGCTAGGACTATGCTAGCAGATTCACTTTTACCTACTACATTTTGGGCTGAAGCAGTCAGCAATGCCTGCTACATCTTTAATAGGGTTAGAGTGACCAAGCCTCAAAATAAAACTCCTTATGAGCTTATGTTTGGCCATAAACCAGTTGTTAGCCATATAAGACCTTTTTGGGTGTCATGTTACTATTCTTGATACTTTAAGTGTTCTTGGAAAATTTGAAGGAAAGTCTGATGAAGGGTTTTTACTTGGGTATGCATTAAACAGTAAAGCCTTTAGGGTTTACAATCTAGTATCCAAGAAAGTAGAAGAAAATCTGCATGTAAACTTTCTTGAGGAAAAACCCAATGTCAAGGGAATTGGTCATAGGTGGATGTTTGATATTGATTATTTGACTGATTCTATGAATTATATTCCTGTCTCCAAGGAGAATCAAATTAACCCTATTGCAGGTACCCAAGAAGTTACTAACATTGCAGGTACCAAAGATTCTTCAAATTCAGGGAACATTGATGATGTGGCTGAGCTTATTGTGATTCCATCTACAGAGAACAAGTCTGATGCAGCTGAAGCAGAAATCAAGGATTCTTCCACTCAGAAAATAGATTCTGAAGTTAAGTCTGGCAAAGTCATATCCCCTAACATTACCAGTACTTCACATTTTAAGTCTGGTAGTGGTGTTCTACCAGACCTTTCTTCAAATACTGCTTGTGCTGATTCTGAGATGCCAGAACTTGAAGTATTTCCTAATCCTAATGAAGGTGTTTTTGATGGGGCTTCCTATGATGAAGGAGGCATTATTACTGATTTCAACAACTTACCCACTGAAGTGGAGGTCAGTCCAACTCCCACTCTCAGGATTCACACCATTCATCCCAAGAGTCAAATAATTGGTAACCCCAAGTCTGCTGTTCAAACAAGAAGTAGAGTGCAACATCAGTCTGATTCCCTTGCACTCATTAGTCTGATTAAGCAACAACAAAGGGTCAACCATAAGGACCAGCAACATTGCTTATTTGCTTGCTTTCTTTCTCAAAGTGAACCCACTACAGTTTCTGAAGCTTTAGGGGAGGAAAGTTGGGTAGAAGCCATGCAAGAAGAGTTGTTGCAGTTCAAGCTACAGAAAGTATGGGTTCTTGTAGATCTACCTAATGGAGCTAAAGTTATTGGTACTAAATGGGTCTTCAGGAATAAAAGGGATGAAAGAGGGGTAGTTGTAAGGAACAAAGCAAGGTTGGTAGCTCAAGGATACAAACAGGAGGAGGGCATAGATTATGATGAGGTTTTTGCTCCTGTAGCAAGGATTGAAGCTATCAGGTTATTTTTGGCCTATGCATCATACATGGGATTCAAGGTATATCAGATGGATGTCAAAAGTGCTTTCCTTTATGGCACTATTGAAGAAGATGTGTATGTACATCAACCTCCTGGCTTTGAGGATCCTGCTAACCCCAATCAAGTGTATAAGGTTATTAAAGCACTATATGGTCTTCATCAGGCTCCTAGAGCTTGGTATGAAACTCTTTCACAGTTTCTTGAAGAACATGGATATATCAGGGGTGTAATTGACAAGACTTTATTCATTAAGAGAGACCAAAAGGATATCATTCTTGTCCAAATTTATGTGGATGATATCATTTTTGGATCCACAAGAAAGTCCTGGTGTGTTGAATTTGAAGGTTTAATGAAGAGCAGGTTTGAAATGAGCTCAATGGGAGAACTTACATTTTTCTTGGGACTGCAAGTTAAGCAAAAGGATGATGGACTTTTTATTTCTCAAGACAAGTATGTTGCAGAAATTTTAAGAAAGTTTGAATTCTCAAATGTGAAGGCAGCAGTCACTCCCATGGAGAACAAAGTGCCTTTAACAAAGGATGAAGATGCTGCTGATGTGAATGTGCATCTTTACAGATCCATGATAGGTTCTCTCATGTATCTTACTGCTTCTAGACCTGATATTATGTATGCAGTTTGTGTTTGTTCACGCTTTCAGGTTCAACCAAAGACCTCACATCTTCATGCTGTGAAGAGAATCTTTAGGTACTTAAAGGGCAAACCAAATTTGGGCCTTTGGTATCCTAAGGAGTCAACTTTTGATCTGACAGCTTATTCAGACAGTGACTATGCTGGTGCAAGTCTGGATAGGAAATCAACAACAGGAGGTTGTCAGTTCCTTGGAAGGAGGTTAATATCTTGGCAATGCAAGAAGCAGACGATTGTGGCCAATTCATCTACTGAGGCTGAGTATGTAGCAGCTGCTCATTGCTGTGGACAAGTTTTGTGGATTCAGAATCAGATGCTGGACTATGGTTTGAATTTTATGAATACTGTTATCCACATAGATAATAAGAGTACTATCTGTATTGTTAAAAATCCAGTTTATCACTCTAAAACTAAGCATATAGAAATAAGGCATCACTTCATTAGGGATTGCTTTGAAAAGAAGTTGATTAGAGTGGAGAAAATACATACAGATTTTAATGTTGCTGACCTGTTAACTAAGGCATTTGATGGTCCTAGATTCAATTATCTGGTAGTTAACATTGGTATGATGAACCCCTAGTTTGAGTTAAGGGGAGGTTTGGCCTAAGGGGAGGTCAAACTGTGAAGTATGTAAAGTATGAATACTTACCAGCATTTAGGTTATTTTTAAGTCTTGTAGTTTTGTTTTTAGTTCTGTTAGTGATAAAAAAAAAAAAAAAAAAAAAAAAAAAAAAAAAAAAAAGGATTTTGTTTTTATCTGTTTTATAGGCAATGCTGGTTTAAGTATAATTTTCACAAGTTGTTAAGTGAGATTATTGGAACTTCTCACTTGGTGGAAGTGCTTTGCACTAACACATCAAAAGGTTATCAGTCCACCTTGTCTCATCAACACAAGGACTGGCTAATCCTGAGCAAACGGCTAACAGGTAAAGATTGACCAAATCCGTTTATGGCTGACAATTTGCCAAAAATTGTATGGTATTCAACTCACCATATCTAAAGATAAGTGAAGAGTTGGCTAGCCCACAAGGTTATGGCTTGTGGTAAAGGCTGTGGAAAACCATAAATGGTAATCAATTCACCATGATGAGGTGCTTTTCCATCAAAGAATTGACTAGTCCAGAAGCAAACGGCTTTTGGTAAAGACTTAACAAATCCGTTGATAAGCTGATGATTTGCTAAAAATCATATGGTTATCAGTGTACCATGGTCTTATACACCAAAACATTTGGCTACTCCAGTAGTGATGGCTATTGGTAAAGAGACATCAAATCCATTAAATTTCAATGATTCACCTCTCACAGGAGTTAACACACCTGGAAGTGATGAGAATAGATATGAAACTTAATACGAATTGATGTACATATTGTCAATGTTGCTGCAAAGACCATATCAGAAGAGCTTATCAAGATTCAAGCTGCTAGAAAGGATCAAGACCTAAATTCAGTTCAAAGTGTTCAAGATTCAATCCTCAGAAGGCTTAATCAGAAGAACTTGAAGTTCATGGAGCATGAAGATCAAGTTAGGGGAGGATTGTTGGGAATTATGATTCGTATCAAGAGCAGACAACTTAGGTCTGGTAGTTTTCCTAAGTTAGGTCTGTTTGTGTTATTAGGTCTGGTAGTATAAAGTTAAGTCTGGTAGCATGTTTTAAGTCTGGTTGACTTATATAGTTAAGTCTGGTCGTGAAGTTAGGAAAGTCTGTTAGAATTATGTTAGGAAAAGATACAATGCGTGTATGTATCTTTATAGAAGATTTGTGTATATCTTCTGTGTCGTCTAGGGTTTCCTTGTGTTATAAAAGGATCCCTAAAGATTGTTAGTTAGTGTGTGAGTTGTACGAATTCATTATAGTGAATATCAATATACGAAGTTAGTGATAATCCCTGCTTGTGTTCTTAATTGTTCTTGTTAAGATTCCGCATTAACAATAACAATCACCTAGGGTTTCTCACTTAGATTGGTTCGGATTTATCCTAACCATCTACTAGGTATTCAAGACTACTTAGTGATCCATATACAATTTGTGTGGACCAACAATGCTCAAGTGCAACAAGAAGCTTTGCTTGAGTTCCAAGAAACCGAAGGTAACTTTACTAACTATTTCCCGAGTTGGAAACTTTTAAGGGAATCCCCAAAATGGAAACCGGTAGGCGATGGCCATCAAAGGCGTGCGAAAAGATCCAAAACATCTTCGTCAACCGTCGACGAGAGCCAATCGTCGGACGCACATGTCAACTTTGATTTAAACAGAGAAGATTATGTTGAAGTTTTCGAAGACATGACCCGACCAATGGGTAGGAATAAGGCTAGAGACAAACGACCAATGAATAGGGATGTTATGGAAGAAGAATTCAAGGGTGTGAGAACCCGAATTGATGATATATATGAATTAAGCCGACAACGTTTAGAGAAAAAAAAAAACGAAGAATTAGCGGCGAAGATTGAAGCACGAAACAAGATGATCAAGTTGGAGGAGGATCGTTAACTAACCGAAGATATTGAGTACTCGTCAAAACCGATACCAACCGAACCCGGTTTGATACGAGACTTGATGTTGATGAAAATAGAGAAAATAAAAGAAAAATATGGAATAACCGAACCCGTTAATCTTTAAGTTTTTAATCTAGGTTTTTAAGTTTTTTATTTTAATTGTTGTTTCATTTAAGTTTTTAATTGTTGTTTTATTTTAACGAGCTGGGAAACCCGCGCGTTGCAGCAGGAGTGTTTGTGGCACAATTTTTTTTTCGCGCGCTGTTGTGTATTTGTGCGTTCTTAATAGGAGTGCGAAAATGTCATTTTGTATACATGTATGTTTACTAATGACTATTTACAGGCAGGTTTCAGCTTCACTATCCTTCTCTACACCACTATCTACATTCTGTGACACAGCGTCACCATCCTTCCCTGCATCACCATTTACAGGTTACAGCACTGGTGTAAAAGTGTAATCATGTCTGCTGAACGAATTATACGTAACTTGCTACCTTTGTTGTATGCCTTTGTTATAACCTTTTCAACAGCTTCACCCTGCCAATCATCCCATTTCCTCCGGAACACAACCTAGAAAGCGTGAAACGAATCGAATTTTGCCAAATAAATTGAATTCTGGAAAGTTATGCATATTTATACTCGTTTTTATCAGAAAAATTATTTCGTGAACAATGGCGCAAGTTTCGTTAATTTCTGAGTCCGTTTGGTATGTCAAATGAGTCCCACGGTGTTTTTATCAAAAGATTAGCCATGTTGGCAGTTTTAGTCCCGCCGCCCCCTATTTTCGTTTCACTCCCCTCACTCCCATATTTACACATTTAGTCCCTCCCTCAAAATTATATATACCCCTAAAATAATATTTTATTTCATTTTCTCACACACACACCCATAGCTATCTCTCTCTCCCTCTCTTCACCCCACCGCCGGCGACATCCACCGTCCGGCCAACCACCGTCGCCGGAATATTTTTCGGCGATACCTTTTCTTTTCCGAATCAATAGATCGGTGTATCTAGACCATTTCTGGAGCTCGTGAGCTTGTGACGCGCCTCGTATCACCGTCACGCGCCACCACCGCCTACTGCCACCCTCGCCGCCACCACACCGACGCTCCACCACCCTTTCTCTTCGGTAAAAACCCCTCACGCGCTTACCCCCACCCCTCTTTGTTATTATTTTCCAAACCCTAATTTCTAAATTTTTTTTATTAAACCGATTTTAATATAAAACTTTTTATAAAACCTTTGTAAAACAATGAAAAATGTGTGGATCTAGTGTTTTTAACCCCGACTCGGTCTTGAATCGGTGACTCACCGAGTCAACTCGCGTTGACTCGGGCGAGTTACCTATTGTTTTGCTCTCTTTTAAGAGCGAGGAATGAATCAGCATCCTAAACTTTAGTCATTTATTCTAGAATCCCTGACATAGGCCTAATGATACCACAGGACTTTCTGTCATACTCTATTCTATCTACTCTTACAGACCTTCACTTTGTGCTGACTAAGAAGAACCCACGGCGAGGCGAGGTTGAGGAGTAGGGTTTGGATTTGGTTTTATTGTTTTTGGTCGTGTTTGGATTTTGATTCGATTTGGAGTTGGATTGGTTTTGGTTCGGATTGGATTTGGAGTTTTAGAAAATTGGAAAACTGGGCTGGGCCTTATTTTACTGTGCTGCACTGTAGATGCACTGTAGCATTAAAATATTAATATTCTCATCTTTTAATATATAGTATAATGTATGATTTTAATTGTTGTTTTATTTTAATGTATGAAATCGTTATTTTAAATAAAAAATAAATAAAGTAATGATGATGTTGGTACCATTCAACGCCCCAACTATTACTCCCAATTTTTTAAAAAAGGCCTATGACACACATGACACTTGTCAAGAGATGCCCCAACCCACAAAAAAAAAAAAAAAAAAAAAAAAAAAAAAAAAAAAAAAAAAAAAAAAAAAAACCACTGCTCTTGGTCTAAGGAAAACAAGCTTTTAAATCAAGAGCCAATTCATTATTTAAAAGATGATCAATTTTGATAAATACCATGTCTTGAACATGCGATTTTCAGGGTTACATTCGATATCGTAAACAATTGGGCTACACAAGTCGGTAGCTAATCCAAATCTTATATATAATAAAACAAAACCCCTAGTGGGGACTTTTGCATTTCAAAAAAAATCAAATCATTCCTTATTAAGTAATATTTTTTTAATTATTATTTATTAACCTTAAGTTTTTTAATTAAAAAGGCCGAATATTTCCTTATTTGTCAAAAAAAAACCTAAAAATTTGTTTTTTAGGAAACATATGTCGAAAAAACCAAAAATACACGTATAATCAAGATTTAATACCTGATAGCTTTGGATCTATTTGTAAAATTAAAAAAAATAACCCGCTCCTCTCAAAAAAATAGGCCCCTCTTCCTCAAAACAATTGAAGATGGCTCCTCTTCCCCAATTGAAAACCCAATTGTATCTCCTATAAAAACCCATCATCACCTAAAAAAAAGAAAAAAATATTTCAATCGTCTATTGAGTTTCGAATTAAGATTAAAGTTTTGCTCCATGGGTTATTAGCATATCCAGTTATCAGAAAGACAAGCTAATCCTATGGAAGTCAAAAGCGATTTAGTAGATTATGTACTTGGAAGAACAAGACCGAGGTGATACAGTCCTTACAAAAAAACATTGCACTAGACTTGATGTTCATATTTTGAATAAATCTACCTCTTGATTTTGCCACAGGGGAGCTGCTTTATTGGTGGAAATCTGCAGATGTGGGAATTGGGTTGCATTTTTAAATTCAGGTTAGTCTAGATATTACATGTCACTGCTATATTATAAATTAAAATAAAAACCATAAACGCCGGTTCTGACTTGCAAACCCTTTGATAACCGATTTGGTAGCCGATGTTCATAAGAAGGTATTTGATAAAAAATAAAAAAAAAAAAAAAAAAAAAAACAGCAATTTTCTAAACAAATGTCTTTACAAATGGCATGTTTAAGTTTGTTTGCAAATTAGTATGAAAGTTTAAAAACAATGCGTACTAAATTGTCCATACAACCGTCCATTAGGTTCAGTTTGTTGGTTTAGTATTCGGGACCGATTTTTGCCAATCCATAATTGTAGTGACGGATTATGGGACTTTTTTTAGGTAGGGAATTGCTTTTGTTTTCTTAAATATATTAATTGCAAGTTTTGATTTTGTTGCACGCAAGACAACTTTACCCAAGACCTAACCGGAAGATACCATCACCACCACGAGAATACATCCACCCTCACCACCATCGGCATACATCCACATAATAATAGGTATGTTTAATAATCACCACCAGCATATATCCACCATCACCTCCATCGCTGGTCAAGAAACCCAATCCCCAAATTGATATTGTTGAAGTAGTATAAGAGTGATTGATTCGTGTACATCAATAGCGTCTTTTTATAATCACAGGATATGTACGTGTTGTTGGCAAGCTAGAAAAGCCCCAATTCTGAAAGCGTGGATCCAAAGGTATGTTTAATGATTCAAGGCTGCATTCAAAATTTTTAATTTAAAGGTTAAACTTCTAAATTTTGTATATTTTCTAAATTTATATGCCATTGTGATTTAAAATATTTAATTATTATCCAACATAAAACAAAATCAGTAGTTTCAGCTTTCGAGTTCGTTAATTTTGAGTTTTTCATGAAAACAAATCAAATCTATTCAACTCTGCAAAATACAAGACCATTTCTTGTGGTTTGGCACATTACTGAAGGAACAAGGAATTAAAGGATTTTTTTTTACAGGATGGGTGCCAACCTTGCTAGGTTACAGTGCACAGGAAGCTTGAAAGTTTGGGTTCTGCATCAACTGAAATTATTGTTGGTATCACACTCTGCCCTTTCAAAGCTATAAAGATCCATATACAAACGAATCCTGGATTTGCTACGGGTATATTTGATGGATTTCAAATGTTTAGTAAAAGCTTTGTTCTTTTTTTTAAAGCTTATAAGCTAGTTATATTAAGCTGATTAAAATACCATTTTTGATATTTACATCAGCGAAATGAATGAGCACTTAATTAGCTCTTATCTTATTAAGCATATAAGCACTTTATAATAAGCTTTCCAGAACACCCCATTTGATCTTTTTATTCTTGAATTTTATACTAATGGATGTTCTCATTTTTTTTATAATGCATATATTAAATTTTGGTTCATTACATCATATTAGTTGACGTTATGTTTATATAATTGTTGCGACTATGGTCAATTCCAAACAACATCTGTAATCATGTTGATGACTGTCAAATGTGAAGGAGAAAATTTACTGTAATATGAATGTCTTAATGACTGTTAGTTATTAAACTTTCAGGTTGTTTGCAAGTGTTACAATGACGAAGGTGAATCATACATGATGGGATTGAATGCGTACTGAGTGGCGCAATGGATAGTACAAAAACATACCAGATTTGGTCTATTGAAAGGTTAGTTATTTGTTTTCTTCTTAAAGGATCACTTTATACTCTCCATCAATTCCAGATGTGAAGGGTATAAGAGCCCATTTGGTCACAAAGATGGTAACCATGAATTCTATAAATGTACCTATTTTCTTTAATGAATGGGTTAATTTCCATTATTTTGTATCTCGATATATGTTAACCAGGTGTAAACGCTCCGGTGAGTGAGTCTTACCAAGTAGCGCTTAGCAACCCTGTTGATCACACAACAGTTACAATCAAATGAAATTAATAGAGCTTTAACAAGAAAACATTACGACGAAGCGTATATTATGAAGCAAGAAATAAACCAGAACACACTGAGATTCTGAACTGATCCACATAGGAGACTCTCACTGACATTCGTGTGTATATACTTTTTTTGGCATTCGTAGACTATATAGTTGATACATAGACAAATTTGTTTTTCATAATTTGTACAAATTGATACGATATGATACACTTTTGATGCCTCCCTGTAATATTTGGGTATTCATAGAAGTTAATCAAAACAAATTGTTTTATTGATTTTTTCTTAGTTGAGTACTTATATCTTTCATAATTGGACGAATTCATAGGATATGGAAGTATTTTTAACCAGGAACTTCATGGGTGTTTGTAATTGTATACATAATCAATTGAAATAACTTATGTTAGTGTTTGTGGCAGTTTCAATTGCAAAATTCATAAAGTTTCAAACAGTTTATATAGTGCTAATAACATTCCATTTCTGCCCACACTATATTTAGTAACAACAAATGTCAACCAACAAAAAAAATAATTAAAATAATTAACACGTAATTAAAATAATTTTATATCAAAACTCCGTGCGTGCATTATTCAAGAATTTATTTAAAAAAAAATCCGTGAATTAATAGACATTATAACTACACTCCAACTTTCTTCTTCGTATCATACAAAAATAAAAATCGTAATTAAAGAAAAGAACAAAATAAATTTATTTATTTTTTAATAGATAAAAATACATTATTCAAAAAAATTAAAAAAAAAAAAACCTCGTGCGTGCACGGGCATTATAACTAGTAGCTTTATAAAAAAGCTTCAAATTTTAGCTATATTTTTGGTAGTAGCTAATTTTAACAAAATCACTTGTACTTTTCGCAGCTATGCTTTTGCCTTCTATAATAATGGATCGATAATATCCATACCGTAAACCCATTTAAAAAGGTAGAAAGCCCGTCATAGGAAACTCAAGTCACAAAACGATAGTCAATCTTTAGCACGAGTCTTGGTCGATCATCATAGTCTAGGTTCAATGTTAAAGCTATGGTAACCCAATATCATCTTTTTATAAATCTAACTCGATTCACTTTTTTAAGAACTTTTGGAACCCTCAAAGATTCTCGCTATCACGAGTAACTAAAACCAAAAAAAGATTAACGGTTGTAATGGTAATTGGTAAAACTATGGTAACCTAGTATCACAAAGAATTTGCTAATGGTAATTTACTTGCCTTGCTCCAAAATTTGATTGATATAAAATATTAAAAGATGAACATACACAGGTTGGAGTTTGGTTTAGAGGTTAAAGTGCTGTACTCAATAATAGGAGGTCATGAGTTCAAACCTCTTTTCTTACACTCAATCTTTTTTAATATTTTTTTCTGGTTTTTCTTTTATTGTTATTTGTAGCTATAATTATTCTTCGACACTTCACAAAAACAATATACACAATCCTGCTGGGGCAGGGAGGTAGATAGTAGACAAATCCGTTCTCTACCTCCGAATAAACGCAAAAGTAGTGAGATTTCAACACTCCGCTTTTTTTTATTCGTTTTTATTTTATTTTATTGTTATTGGCCGTTATAATCATTCATCCATACTGACCTCGTCAAGCTATGTAACTAAAATGCACGAAACAGAAGTAATAAAACAGCACAACAAGAAGATATCATTAATTGTTGAAATTATTCGTCATCATACATGCATAAACCATTGATGATATATAACCAGTTAATGAATTGTAAACATGCAATCTTAGTTAAGACTTTAAGACAAGCTATTTATTGAACCTTGTTTCCAATTGCTTGAGCTCTTTCTCGTTTTGGTATGCATTCCATTATGGACATTTTTGTTTGGCTACAGATTCCACGTCTTGGTATGCATTCCATTATGGACATTTTTGCTTGGCTTGAATCATCTAACATGATAGCAAAACGGAAGAAGCTTATTGAAGCAGTGATCCTCACCACAATATGGGTCTTATGGCGTTTCAGAAATGCAACGCTTTTTGGTACAAATAAGTTTAGAAATGACAGAATTGTCGACTCTATTAAGGAGTTTTCGTTTCTTTGGGTGTCTAATCGTAGTAAGAATTTTGTAAGTAATTGGGTTGATTGGCTTAAAAACCCAATTAATATCTTGTAACTTGTTTTTCTAGTTTCTCGCTAGATTTTATATATATATTTAAGCTGTTTAAAAAAAAGCATTAGTCGCTTAGTATTTTACAGAAGTGAGATGTGTTGAAACTTGAAAGTCCTCGACATAAATTATTAACTTTTTTAATAACTAACGATTATGATCGTAAAAGAACCGGACTTTTAGTGAAAATTTCGTAAACCGTTCGGTGAAAGTTCGTTTATTTATTAAATGAACGAATATGAACAAAAGTCGAGTCCGTTAATTTACGTTCATGGACATCCGATTATGCAGTTATCAACGTTCGTTTATGTTCATTTATAAGTTTATGTTCGTATATAATCTCTTTTAATTGTATATTTTTAAAACTAGTTGTTTAAACAAAACAACACTTATATAATGAAATAAAAGTATAATTTAATAAATTTTATGTTTATTTTTTATGTTCATTTATTTTCAATTGTTTATGTACATTTATGGTTCGTTTAGTGTCTTATTGAACGCACATAAACAAACATGAACAACTCATTTTCTTAATAAACGAACACGAACAAGAAAATACGTCTTTTATAGCGTTCGTGACCGCTTATTTGTCTGGATTAAACTAAATGAACGAATATGAACAAAACTCCGTTCATTTGTCTGGATTAAACTAAATGAACGAATATGAATAAAACTCGGCTCATTTTTGTCCGGTTCGTTTACATTTTGATTTTTTTTCTTTTTCTTTATTTCATCTCTCATTTCTTTTGGCTAAAAAATCACACAAAATAAAAATAGTAATAATGGTACATAACTTTACCATTTCACGAATAATAATCCATCTTGAATAAACTTGGAACACATAATCAAACTCGGATGACATCATATATGTGAAAGTAAGACAACTCGACATACATACTTACATACTTTTTTTTTTCTTTTTTTCTTTTTTCATCTCTCATTTCTTTTGGCTCACAAATCACACAAAATAAAAATAGTAATAATGGTACATAACTTTACCATTTCACGAATAATAATCCATCTTGACTAAACTTGGATCACATAATCAAACTCGGATGACATCATATAAGTGAAAGTAAGACAACTCGATATACATACTTACATCTTTCACATTACCATTGCATTGTGCAATTTCCCGAACAAAATCTCTCTAGAAAAGAATCTACCATAAAAGTTGTAGCCCACTGAGTCGTGGATCTACCATAAAAATTTCAATTTTTTTCGACATACAAATTAATTATGAATTATTTAGTAAGCAGGTGTCATACAATCAACAACTAAATAGTTTAAATTAATCATCTTAATTAGGTTTTTAATCATTAAATTTGCATGTAAACCACTATCAAATAATCAAAAAACCATATATCACATATCAAGATTTATCATCAATGATAAAAACATGCATGTTTTCATCATGGATATCCAATTAACAATTAATCATAAACATATAACGTCATATAACCAATTAAATCCCACGTTATAAGCAAGTAAAAATTGCATACATCCTAAGATTATGATCTACCAATTTTATAAACCCTAAAAATCGAATCTTTTTACCTTAAAAAATCGCCCAAAGGGCGTATATAAAATTAAAGATCGATCAAACCATCAATTATGTCCAATTTTACGTTTTTATGTAATTACATATACTATACAAGGCTCATGATGCTACTGTTGGAATTATAAACTATTATCATGCATCATATTAATCATAAACACATGAGTTACGCAACGGAAGCAAGATCAAATATAGCATATAGTGGGGAAACTATTAAAAAATGTATCGAACTTTACGTGAAAATCGGTTTTGTGTAGCGAACTAAATGTTTTAAGGAAAAGAGCATCGAACTTCAAAAAATGCATGTATTTATGTAACATGTGACCTGCACAGCAGGTCACAAGCCTAGTCAGCAGGTTTCCCTTTTTTTTTCTTCCCACATTTACCCTACTAACCCGAATTTACATAAATGGTCCCTCTCGTTACATTAAATTGCGAAAAACGTCCAAAATCATAATTTTTTTAGAAAAAGAAATATTTTATTTCAGAAAAAAAAAATTTAGAAAAATAACTTATTTTTTCCCGAAATTAATTTTTTTTACGGAAAATTTTTTTTTTAGGAAAATTTTTTTTTGAAAATAATTTTTGAAAAAAGAAAAAAAAAAAATTTCTGAAAAAAAAATTTATTTTTCGGAAAATTTTAAAAATAAAATATTTTTCGAAAAAAAATATTTTTTCGGAAAAAAAAAATTTTGGAAAAATATTTTTTTTTATAAAAAAAATTTTTCTGGAAAATTAAAAAATAAATAAATATTTTTCGGAAAAAAATATTTTTTCGGAAAAAATAAATTTTTTGGAAATTTTTTTTTTTTTTTTTTTATAAAATTTTTTTTTCTGGAAAATTAAAAAAAATAAATATTTTTTGGAAAAAAATAATTTTCGAAAAAAATTTTTTTTTTGGAAAAATAAAATTTTTTTTTTATAAAAAATAAATATTTTCCGGAATAAAATAATATTTTTGGAAAAAAAAATTTTTTTTATAAAAAAAAAATTCGGAAAATTTAAAAAAATAAATATTTTTCGGAAAAAAAATTTCGAATAAAAAATATTTTTTGGAAATTTTTTTTTTTTTTTACAAAAAAATTTTATTCGGAAACAAAATAAAAAAAAATCCGAATTATTTTTTTCCGGAAAAAAATAATTTTCTGAAATTTTTTTTTGAAATTATATATAATTTTCTAAAAAAAATGATTTTGGACCTTGGACGCAATTTAGCGTAACGACAGGGACTATTTATGTAACTTACTGTTAGGACCTTGGCTGCAATTTGCAAAATAAGGAAGGGTAAAAAGTCATTTCCCCTTAAAAAAACCTGCAACCTGCTGTGCAGGTCAAATGTTACATAAATAGATGCATTTTTGGAAGTTCGATGCTCTTTTCCTTAAAAATTTTAGTTCGCTACACAAAACCGATTTTCACGTAAAGTTCGATACATTTTTTAATAGTTTCCCCAGCATATAATAATTAACATAAATAAAGGAATCGTGTGCCTTTTAGCAATTAAAAGCTAACGAACAAGATTCTTTAATATACACATATGTATACGCAAAACAGAAAGATCAAAAGAGTTGATCTCTCTATGTATCCACACACAATACGTTCTTAGGCAAACAATTAAGTATGCTAGTACCAGTAAGTGATAAGCGTACGATAGCTTGGATTCTTGCTGCAAACGAACACGACGATGATGATGGTTGTTGTTGGTCGACAAAAACCAAAACTCTAAGGGTGTTTGGATCGGCCGATTAGGAGCAAGGGAGAGAAAGAAAGTGTTTTTTGATTTAGGGATAAATCTAGGTTAATGAATAATGAACCAAAGGATTCATTATATAGGATTAGTTTCCTTGGCAAGCAAGTAAACAATCCCACCTCCTCATACATGACTTAAACCGATCGGCCCTATGTACAAGGGGTGTTTCCCAAACTTTCCTTTTTCTCGATTTGCTTCTAGGTCCTTCTATTAACATTTAATGACCGTTAGTTAAACCTCCCATTAAGTATTTATCACTAATAATTAATATATTACTTTAACATATTAATTATATTAATTGTTTTACGTATTAACGCGTGTGTCCCATAGGCTCACGTGTTTTCCGGACGTATATTTATTTGGGAGATGGACATATCCCAACATTATGATGCATCTAAATAACTAGGGATGCATCTAAATATAGGGGATGCAACTCTAATGTGTGGTTATAGTTATTTCTATCATTTTTATTTTAGGATTTCTTCGCATTAAATTCTAAGTCACGTACGAGGTTATTTTCATCAGTGGGTGACCTAATGAACCTACTTTAATGGACATTTTTTTGTGTGGACACAGCCCACAATGCAGCCCATGCATGATTAAGGAGCTCATGCATGATACCACATGCACATAGGGCCCATGACAATATATGAACTTGTGAAGTATATAAATGGAGATGGTCGACTGTTTTTATTCATTCAATTCTAAACCTAAGTTATTAGGGTTTCGTTTCTTATTTTTTATCTCAACTCTTTATCCCAAAGGTCAGAATGACAGAGCCTCGCCTTGATATTCATGAAGAGATACTCTTACGATTGGAAGTAAAAGATCTTATACGATACAAAAGTGTATGTAAGTCATGGAATTCTTTAATCTCAAGTTGTCGTTTTATTAATTCTCATCTTAACTACACTGTCAAAAAGAAAGAGGATAATAACGAAATTGGAGATACAAGAATTACTGCTTTGCCTTCTAGCTTTTGTGTTGATGATTGTAAGAGAAGGCATGAATGTAAGGTTGTTGGTTCTTCAAATGGTCTTGTATGCATATCTCATGCTTTATCAACAGTAGAAGCCGAGTATGTGTCTCTATCTGCGTGTTGTGCTCAAGTCCTTTGGATGAGAACACAACTCACAGATTATGGTTTCTCTTTCAACCGCATACCTTTGTATTGCGATTCAAAAAGTGCCATAGCCATCTCGTGCAACCCAGTGCAACACTCGAAGACCAAGCATATTAGAGTCCGCTACCACTTCATAAAAGAGCACGTTGAAGAGGGTACTGTTGAATTGTTTTTCGTGAAGACTGAATACCAGCTCGCCGATCTATTTACTAAGGCCCTCCCACAAGAGCGGTTTGAAAACTTAGTTCGTCGAATTGGAATGCGAAGCCTAACTCCCGAAGAGTTAGAACGTCTTCTCGAATCTTATTGATTTATATCAAAAAGCTTCGCATGTAAATATTTTTGTAAATATATACTTGTTAAAATCTATACTGTAAATATAGAAAAATTTCAAAAAGCCATAAAAAAAAATATATATATATATAAAACAACAAAAACCAAAAATATTCTTCTCACGACATGTCTCTCGTCTAATCAATATTCTGTACGTACTTAGAAATGTCATTCAACAATGATTCGGGTATTTTACAGATGCTTGAGCGAGAGTTATTTTTTATGTTTTTCTAAAACATGTCGTTTCTAAAAATTCTTCATTAAGGCTTTCGTGCATTTCAGTACGGAACCCGTTCTTAAACGTGAAATCTTTTAAATGTAGCTCGGGTATGCCGGAAAAGGTTTCAAATAAACGCTACATTGAATGACTTCTGATTATTTCCGATCAGAACTCGCAATGTTAATGGCGAAAAGCTAAAACCCGTGAGCACTTAATCAAAATTGTTTCAAAAGATTTTTCTAAGTCTTTTTATAAATTTTGTGCTCACAACAACTCCCTCTAAGACCTCTAAATGCTTTTAAACTCAGAAGTTTAACCATTTGCTTTGATTAAGGGGGAGTATAAAAGAAAAATGTTCCATTTTTCATGCTAAAATCAGTCCGTCTCTCCACAAAAAGTTTCATTTTAATCAACTGTTTTCAAAAATACCACTTAATGCTATTTTTGAGGGGGAGATTAGGTGTTTATTATAAATATGGGGGAGAGGACGTGATTAAAATGTGATCTAAAAGAAGTTTTGTCGTTTGAATCTCAAAACGAGTTCTTCAAAAAGACTCAGCATGAACCCTCGAATTGACGAAACTAAATGTCCGTTCTCGAAAAGACATGTCCTGGACGGGCAATAATTTCAAGATGGTTACCCATTGATGTAAACGTGTCTCGCAAAGGACTTGTCTGAGTAGAATGTACCAATTCGAGAGATGATCATTGAATATGACCGGGACGGGTAATAATTTCAAGCTAGTCTAACTAATGATGTAAGCGTGTCTCGCGAAGGTCATGTTCATCGAAAATCGATCATTTCAAAATGTGCGAGCTCTACCCAACATGTGCAATTTTATCTTAAAATGCATGAGCACATGTGAAGGGGGGAGTATGATTCGTGGTTTTGCAACCTTACAACAGGTTTTACCTCTCGAGGGATCTCAAGAGGCTTACAACCCCACCAGGCAGTGTACCTGACCGATGTAGTATAGTGTAGTGGTAAGTACGGGGGATTGATCGTTCTCCACAGGGAATAGTGTTCGTTAGGTATGAAAAACTACTTTAATAGGTCTAAGGGTGAGAGAAGATTCTTTTTATGTTTTTATATTTTTTTGGAAAGCAAGTAAAATCTCGGGTTTGAAAGAGTGGGCGGAATTAGTTGCTAGTCAACTAACCCAAATTACTACGAATGCAAATAAAATAAAATAACAGAAAATGAAAATGTTGGTGAAAACTTATGTGGAGGGAAATGTGTTTACTTAGATTTCCTTACTCCCTAACTATCTTTTACCGGTTGATTAGTGTGTATTAGTTGCGTGGATGACGGGTGTATTCCTTAATACCATTCGTGGGGTGGCGTACGTACTTCCCCAACTCTACAAGCTCCTACTTCACTCCTATGTCGAGCCGGCTAGGAAGCTCCTAACATGGGATCACTAGAATTCGCTTGTGCATTAAATACAACCATAAAAACCTTTAGTACGCATTGGTTCATGTTTCTTAAGACGTTCAAGCAAGTTACCGAATAGGAAGTTAGCCAGTTTTCTTAAGCCTAACATAGATGAACAATCATCCAATACAACTAACAACACACTAATAACCAATAATCAATAGCTAGGTTTCATTAGATCTAAGCAAACACAAGATAAATCTAGCCTAACATGTTAAACAAAAGACAAGAATAAGATAGAATCAAACAACACATAGACATATTGAATGATTAATTGATAACTTATCTTCAATGTAACATGGAAGATCTCAAGGCAAAAAGCCTTGAAAGAGCTGCCAAATTCGTCCTAGGGTTTTCACACACAAAGTTCCCCAATAAGTTCCACACTAATGACAAAGAATTGCAAAACTATATACAGATTTTTAGATCTGACGGCGTCACGTTATGGAGTGTGACGCCGTCACCTCGCCGCTTTTAGGGTTCTCGGATGACCATCTTGACGCCGTCCCTCTTTAGCTCTCCAAAATCCGTTCTGGCTTATCAAGGCTTGACGCCCTCAGACTATGAACGTGACGCCGTCCCTCTTTGAATTATAACGTGACGACCTTGATCAAATTAAAGGGTGACGCCGTCAGAATTTCCATGCAATTTCTCTGGCTTATCATGAGTAAATTTCACATCCACCACTTTTGCCAAGCCATGACGCCGTCCAGGGTTAATTATGACGCCGTCAAAGGTAATTTTCAGCCGATTTTTGAGACTTTGCCGTTTTCTTCACTTTTATGCTCCAAAAACGTCCAAAATGCCTCCTTTTCCAGATTTCTCCTCAAAAGTACCTAAAATGACAAAAGGAACGATTTAGGGCGATATTTGATCAAATAAATACGATTTAAGGCTTAAATGACCCCTTAAAAGCGGTACACTTTTCGCTTCATCAAATACCCTTACACTTGAGATTTGCTTGTCCTCAAGCAAATGCACTTTTATTCTAATCAAAATACAAGTTAGGGGTCATTTAATGCTAACATAAAAGTAATTACAACAAATATTCGTTCCACTTTAATCATAATAAGCACGGAGATTACAAACTAGCACCTCACAAGTAGTGTTTAGATACTCACATCTCTCAAGTGTCATCAAAATAAATCTCATAAATGAAAACGGATAATATCTCTCACTACCTGTCATAGCAAATAGATTACCATAGGCTTGGGAAAGGATCGAAAACCTCCTCCACTAGGCGTAAGCACCTAAGATAAACTATCAAAGAGGGCTTTTAAATGGGTTATAATGTTAGGTGTAGGGAAAAGGAAAACACGGTTTTGTTGGGTAAAGGATATTTTACTGGTGGCGAGTTAAAGATCTTGATCAATTACATGTACTATACAATGTTGCTAAGCCAAGACTCGACTCAATCTTAAGCTAATGAAAGAAAATAACAAAAACATAAAATAAACATAAAATAAAACGGGATGGTAGTCCGTATGTTTTTTCTACTTTTCTTTTTCTCATTTTTTTGTATTTTTCTTGATTTTTTTTTTTTTTTTTTTTTTTTTTTTTTTTTTTTTTTTTTTTTTTTTTTTTTTGAATACACTTTTGCCCTACCATCCAAAATAATACATCATAGGGGCATTGCATTCCCCTTACACTTGAACTTTTACATAACTTTACAAATTACTATTCTAATGACTCGAATTAAGATAATCAAAACACTTGGAGTACTTTTAAAATATTTAGCACATATGGGGGTAGTAAATGATGTTCTTCCCCATTACTCCATTACACTAGTACTTTACCCATGAGTCCCAATCGTCCCAAAACAATATGTACAAGGATATGACTCGACTTAGCAACCATGTAATCAATTAGATAATTAACTTGGGTTTAAACAAATGTTGTCACAATAATGCACTAAAAATGAGTGCATACAAGGTAGGCTAAGGCGATTTGGGTGTACATTTAAGTGGGGTGTAAACAAATTCTTCCTTTAAGTAAAATGCTTAAAGGTCGAAACGAAAAGATAGGCTCTGAGGGGTGTACTAGGGGTATCGTGTACTAAAAATGAGTACAACGCAAAGGGTGTGGGAGAATTACTTGACCAATGTAGCCAATGTAATTATAACAAAAACACAGGTGTAAAACAATGGGTGAATCCTAATGCCTCTTATCATGTAGTAAATCTAACTACACGAATGTAGTCTCACTTGTGGCCTCGGAATGGTCCTAACGCAAGTTCTAGAATCTAAGTGCTACCGGTACACACATCATAGCATAAATGCTTTTCCTACCAATTCTAGGGGCGAACCTCACATATTTGGGGTGAAATTTTTTTTTAGTGGTACGGTTTTTGTGCTAGTCATATAACTCCTATCCATGAGACGCTCATTAAGATCAAAGTTTCACTCCTATATGTTGTAAAAAATTTTAAATTTGGCACTAAAAATTACCCTAACAGGTATTTATCTCAGTTTTATTACACATCTACCATCAAACAAACAAAAATCAAGCGCAATTGTATTCTCTAAAAATCGTATTTTTACCCCCCCTTACACTTAAGATGAACATTGTCCCCAATGTTCAAATAACAAGATGTAAAAGTATAAAGTAAAAGAATGAAATCAAATACTCCCCTGATTCGTTCGGTGGATAATGAAGTAACACGGTTAGATCTTCTTCCAAAGAGAATGTTGAAGCTCCATGACTAATGCATCGCCATAAGCTTGATCCAAAAACATTTCCTTGTCCAAAATAACCTGTTAAACCTGAGAAAACAAACACGAAAACCTGCATAACATCGGCGGGATAAATCTATATATAAGGATATAATGCTTGTGGAATGATAATTTTGCAGATTCCTGGAGATTATAAGTTATAGATTTAATAAAAACTTTTTATGAAAACAAAACTTTCAAAAATTTTCAGAAAATTAAACCTGACGCCGTCAGGTTGTAACTCCTGACGCCGTCAGAAATGATTTGACAGAATTCTCATGTTACGTTTCCGGAAAAATTTTGGAAAAACCTATACCTTACTTCCTAGAAATCCTGCAAAACATCATTATGACTCGATACAAGCATTTGACTCAAACAAATACTAATATGTATGTTAATTTATTATTATTACGATTCATGTTCATTTGTGTTCTAATAAACCGATTTAGATTTCCCTTACACTTAACTTTTGCAAAATACCTTTATATGTAGTTAAGACGAAGTTAAAAACAAAATAAAGCATTTTCACAAATTACTTTTGAACATGAACCAATAAGAATAAAAATTAAACACACATACGGAAGCAAATAAAATCAAACAAACAAATAAATAAACACACAAAGCAAATAAAGCTTGGGTTGCCTCCCAAGAAGCGCTTGTTTTTGTTCGAGTCATGAGCCTGACTCTACCCTTATTTAACGGATAAAGGAGAGGTTTTTCCTACACTTAGGATTAAGTGCGGGTGATAGTAGCGATACACACCATCTTGGTGGAAGTATGCCGCGTGAGGAAAGAGTGGTGGATGAATTATATACTCAAAGGGGTGTGCTCCTTTCATCATAACCTTACCTAGTTCACTTTGGTCATTGGGTGAATTAAAGTTTTCTCCTAAAAAGGGATCATCTTCTATCAACTTCGAGAGATTCCTAGTTGGGAATCCATCTTGACCTAATAAACCCGGTTTAAACCCATAATGTTTCTTGTGATCAATCATGAATGGGTGATGTAAGTATGAAAAGTCATTTTTCACTCCTATATTGTCTTCCTCACTACAAGGCTTAATGTCTACTACCTTAAACTTAAGACTACCCGGACTATATGTTTTGATGGGTGGATCGGGACCTAATTCAATTCCTAAATTTTCATCCAAGGATGGAAGATTAGGTAATGGTTTTGGTTGAGGCTCCGGCTCATCAAAATTAGGAACTTCCATAGGACTAAAAGAAAGGTTGTAATCACTAAAAGCATTCAAACCTATTTCTTCTAGTTGTGTTTGGTCCAAGGGCTCTACCTCTATTGGGGTTCCTATAGTCTCCTCAACTTCTTCCAGGTAAGTCACGGGCGGTGTGTGTGCCTCAAATGATGGTAGGACTTGTGGGGTACTTGGTGGGCTTATGTTACTTACCTCATCATTCCTTATGTCAAGATCACCTATATCCTCATCATGTGTTTTAGTAGAATCTAACCCAAACATGTTTTTAAGTATCTCAAATCCTTCTCTAGCCATTTCAAGTTCTAAGTCCGATTCATAAGAATCTTCCCCGATAACTTGATTGCTATGTTCAATTTGCCTAAAGGATTCATCATGTGTTCCTTGAGATTCAAAGTCATTGATCATAAAACCTAGGTCTTTTTGCTCAATATGCTCATGTTCGGCTAAATCCTCCTCAATTGTTTCCTCAAGTTGTGATGTATACGAACCCATTAATTCATTAAACTTATGGTTCACGGTTAGGAGGCTTTCCTCAAAATTTTTCCAAAGGGTCTTATTAAAAGGAGTTGATCCTAACAATGATTGTTTAATAGAAGCCACACATGCACATAATTCATCAAACCTATCAAACTTTATACCCATCTCCTCTTGTATATATCTAAGATCACTTAAAAATTCATTGGAACAACAGGAAGCAAATCTATCCGTGTAAAGTAATTGTTCCTCTATTGTTAATGATCTAAATGGAATTTCATCCGCCATGGTGACAAATGAAAATGGTTTTACAAACAAAGGGCACAAAGAAAAAGATAGACTAAAGAAATCTAATAAAAAGAAAATAAAAATCTCACTAGAAAGGAATCTAGTGAGTAGACCTAATAAAATAAAAATTCAACCTAAACAATAACTATTCCCCGGCAGCGGCGCCAAAAACTTGATGCGTGGTTTTGCAACCTTACAACAGGTTTTACCTCTCGAGGGATCTCAAGAGGCTTACAACCCCACCAGGCAGTGTACCTGACCGATGTAGTATAGTGTAGTGGTAAGTACGGGGGATTGATCGTTCTCCACAGGGAATAGTGTTCGTTAGGTATGAAAAACTACTTTAATAGGTCTAAGGGTGAGAGAAGATTCTTTTTATGTTTTTATATTTTTTTGGAAAGCAAGTAAAATCTCGGGTTTGAAAGAGTGGGCGGAATTAGTTGCTAGTCAACTAACCCAAATTACTACGAATGCAAATAAAATAAAATAACAGAAAATGAAAATGTTGGTGAAAACTTATGTGGAGGGAAATGTGTTTACTTAGATTTCCTTACTCCCTAACTATCTTTTACCGGTTGATTAGTGTGCATTAGTTGCGTGGATGACGGGTGTATTCCTTAATACCATTCGTGGGGTGGCGTACGTACTTCCCCAACTCTACAAGCTCCTACTTCACTCCTATGTCGAGCCGGCTAGGAAGCTCCTAACATGGGATCACTAGAATTCGCTTGTGCATTAAATACAACCATAAAAACCTTTAGTACGCATTGGTTCATGTTTCTTAAGACGTTCAAGCAAGTTACCGAATAGGAAGTTAGCCAGTTTTCTTAAGCCTAACATAGATGAACAATCATCCAATACAACTAACAACACACTAATAACCAATAATCAATAGCTAGGTTTCATTAGATCTAAGCAAACACAAGATAAATCTAGCCTAACATGTTAAACAAAAGACAAGAATAAGATAGAATCAAACAACACATAGACATATTGAATGATTAATTGATAACTTATCTTCAATGTAACATGGAAGATCTCAAGGCAAAAAGCCTTGAAAGAGCTGCCAAATTCGTCCTAGGGTTTTCACACACAAAGTTCCCCAATAAGTTCCACACTAATGACAAAGAATTGCAAAACTATATACAGATTTTTAGATCTGACGGCGTCACGTTATGGAGTGTGACGCCGTCACCTCGCCGCTTTTAGGGTTCTCGGATGACCATCTTGACGCCGTCCCTCTTTAGCTCTCCAAAATCCGTTCTGGCTTATCAAGGCTTGACGCCCTCAGACTATGAACGTGACGCCGTCCCTCTTTGAATTATAACGTGACGACCTTGATCAAATTAAAGGGTGACGCCGTCAGAATTTCCATGCAATTTCTCTAGCTTATCATGAGTAAATTTCACATCCACCACTTTTGCCAAGCCATGACGCCGTCCAGGGTTAATTATGACGCCGTCAAAGGTAACTTTCAGCCGATTTTTGAGACTTTGCCGTTTTCTTCACTTTTATGCTCCAAAAATGTCCAAAATGCCTCCTTTTCCAGATTTCTCCTCAAAAGTACCTAAAATGACAAAAGGAACGATTTAGGGCGATATTTGATCAAATAAATACGATTTAAGGCTTAAATGACCCCTTAAAAGCGGTACACTTTTCGCTTCATCAGAGTATTTCAGAAAATGCAAAACTCTCAATGTGTTATCTAAATGTGTTTGTTCATAAACATTTTGAGAGATTTTCACAAATGGTTTTATGGCATGCGATCAACAAATCTAGGATAATCATGGTGTAATAAGGTGATTATGGTTAGGTAATGTCTAATGATCCGCCAGAACCGGAGGGATCTACCCAAGGACAATTCCAATAGTTTAGAATTAGAAGTCCTTAGGTATGATTGAAAAAAGGAGCAAACGAGAAAGGAGAAAGAAGGGGTTGAAGAATTAAAAAGAAAAGTTTAATGTAAGGGTGAAAAGAAATAGCCCTCCATGAAAACTTAGGAAAGAAACCGGGTCAATACATATGCTATCGGTACTCACTAAGGTGATACTGATATTGAAGACAAGACGTCATGGACCCAGTGACGCAGTGCACAAACCCCTACCAGCCACTCAGATATCTCTTAAAAGATATTTGTTTCATTTCTCACGGAGATCAATGCATAATCTATCGACCTCTCACTCCGAGATGTGTTGATATTGAAAAGGTGGCACTCTGCTCCACGCCTCCGAAATCTAAAACCAAAACGCACATAATTGAGTCTAGAGCCATGAGATTCATCAAAGATCTCTTAGGAACACTTTCAATAAAATACACTTGTGTTCACCAAAAAGAACACAAGTTGTAAGTGTCATAATGAGATCTGAACCTGAAAGAGCTGGACGATTTATTGCTAACTGTTTTATGCAGGTACTGAAGAAAGTCCATCGATCATCGTATGTCTCAACATCTACATTGGAAGAAACGACGCTGTAAATACATGAAGATGTTGATCAAGGCAAAGAACAATCCAAAAGTCGATACGATGAAGATCACAATGCATGAAGGAACAAAGAATCACAAAGTTCAAGATGTTGAAGTATAAAGATCTAATCACGTAGTGCATCTTTTGAATGACCATCCCTTAGGGGGAGATTGTTAGCTTTAGTTTTTATAATTTAAAGTGATGGTCATTCACTTAGTTACGAACTTTGTAATATATGGGCTTATGTTAGATTTATTATCTTTTGTAAAAGTCCAATACAATGGACTCAAGCCCAAGCCCACACAAAAGCCCACAAGGCAAAATCCTTGTAGTATTTAAAGTTCAATATGCCTCATTTAGGCAGTGGTTCAGTGTGTGTATGGAATATGCTTAATAGAAAAACCTTTAACATATATCTATCTTTCTAAATATACTATCCAACATACATCACAGTCCCATCTCATTCTTGTGATTAACGAGCATATAAAAGTGTGATAAAGAGTGATTATCGACTACAACAACACCTTTTATAAGTAGAGTTTGTTTTTTCACTTGTTTGAATATGATCAACTTATGTTGATTGACAGTTTCGAAAACAATGTTGATTGTCCTGTGTGGAAAAATTTAATCTTTTTTGCTGGTTATGACTTGCAAGGTTGTAAACATTGGCTTTGGGTGCTTTCCGATGTGATTCAGCGTTAATTAGCCAAATTATTCGAGAAAATCATAATCTGCGCCCCAACTAGTTACCCGCCAAGGCTGATTAATCCAGTTACTAGCTAGAAGGTGGCCGGCCGCCAGATTAGCGCTTAGTGGTTTTTGCAAGATTGGTTACAAGTACTTAATAACAAACTTGAGATTACATTTAAACCTGTGAATGGATTAACCAAACTTTCTTTTTCTAATTAATAGCAATGTAGAATTCAATATGGAGTTGCAAAGTTACAATCGTTATTCATAACCAAAATTGGAACTTTTGTAAATATGTAAATTTGTTTTTGCAAGCCAAAGATGACATTTAATTTGTAGAACGAAAGGGATATTCCTAATAAAGGATCTCTTTCAGCCTTGTACGCAGTTGGGGTCCATGACTTTCGTCGCTCGTTTAGCTCTTCATCTGTTAGCTGAGCGTCCATTCTTTTCTTGATGATGTCTATTGTGATTATATCACCATTCTGGACTAGACCAATTAGACCACCATCCTGCATTCCCGTTATCGTTTCATTAAAAGGGTTCAACCTACAGTTACAACTCCTTAAACTAATGCAAGTCTTGGAAATTCTTGATATTCTTTCGGCTAATCATGAACAGCTTCTTGATATTCCTTTTGGAAATGTGTCATGAAAGTCACTGTCATTAGCTTTTGTAGCTAATCTTGTATCTAAATTACCAATTTGACATGACTAATGTTACATCCGCTAATTGTCATTTCTGAAAGGGGATTGAACAGTTTATTAAGCTAGAAGCGGATTCAAGAGGGAGTAGAACTAGAAAAAGATCAAACCTGTGATTCGGGGCAAATGTGTCCGACAACATATCCGTGAGAACCACCTGAAAATCGTCCATCGGTTAACAACTTCCTGCAAAATATAACAAAACTCTTAGATCATAAATAACCAAGTTTACCTGATTAAACAGCCCTTAAGAACACAACATGTTGAACGAATTAAAAAATAATAATTCTGGGTCGTTTTGAACAGATACTAAAATGAATAGCTTAAGATTGGAACCCACAAAATGCTGAATGAAGCTAAAATGGTTTAGACCAATAAAATGTTATAGTTCTTTGGGATGCTAAAAAGAGAGGATTTACAAGAGAAGTATAACCCTTCTTTTCCTGTGATCTTTGCAACAGAACCATTGGGTGCAAGATTTCCGTATAGTATCTGAACGTGACCTGTTTCCTTTATGGGGTGTGTTGGCTATATCCGAGACTCATTTTTCCCAAACAACATCTGAATGCGATGCGTTTTTTCAAGAACCTAAATAACCACAATACGAACAAAACCCGACTAGACCCGGATTTGCGGCTAATACCCGGTTATATCCGGTCAGACCCGGAATATACGGTCAATACCCGGCTAGACCCGGATATTCCGGCCAAGACCCGGCTATATCCGGCCAAGACCTGGCTATCTCCGGCTAGATCCGGCTATATCTGGTTAGACCCATAGAGATAAACAAAATATCGTTTTCTTTCCTTTAAACGAAAATCTGAAAATTTATGTCATCTGTTCAACTTTCTTCCTTTATCCGTTAGATTTATCGGACTTAAAACGGGTTAAACCACTATAGGACTTTTACTGATGTTGGTGTTCCACCAGCGATTATGGGAATTGGCCTTTTTGAGATCGACGAGGTGATAATTAGCTATGTTCTTATGCAGTTTCGTATGTATCATAACCTCTTACATTAGTATTGGAAAAACTGTCCTATATTTTATGGAAATAACATGCCGATACCTTATCATTGCAATCGTTCTTTTCATTATTTTGGCTCTTGTTAATGTTGTAAAGATATCTGAATCATGATACTTATGACAGGAGCCCATTGTGTTGCTACTCTACTGCACGAGATGAAGCGTCGTTGCAGAGACTGCCGATTTGGTGTCGTTTCGATGTGTGTGCTTGTTTTTGCACGTGTGACGTGAATGCTAAGCAACTTGTACAATGCAGGAACAGGTGATTCTTGTGATGATCTATCATTCTATCCTATGCTAAATAGACCATCTAATCTTCCACCCATTGTAGCAAGTTACTTGTTCGCATTGTTTCATTTTAAAGCGTATGTATTTGTTTGAACTTGAAACAGTTTGTTTATTTGCGTGTTGGAATTTGATCAACATATGTACATCTATCATTCGAAACACTGTCTCGTGCTGCTGGATCCTACATTTTCAATGCAACTCGAATTGTTGGTAAATTGCTGTGATTGCCTTTTCTTCGGTGGATACGACTTCTAAGTAGCTAGTAGCTTATGTTTATAATGTTACAAATAACTTAAAAAATTATCAAAAATCAATCAATCAAAAGACCATAGAAAGTAAAACTAATGCAAGCAAATCATGTAAAAAGATAAAATTCAATTGGGTTGAACATCCCACATCGTGCTTTAGAGGAAAGTTGCAAAGAAAGATGTTATTATAAATAGGGAGGGAAAGGTAGCATTCGAGGTAGGGAAGTTCAAAGTTTGAAAAAATCTAATGGTGGTATGAACATGTGTTATAATTTTGTAACTCACGCTCATATCATCAATAGGTTTATTTAAGTTTTTTACAAACCCAACAATATTATAAGAAAAACTTGTGGTTCTATGATTCTTGAAATACTAGGTGGTACTTTTTGCGAGTTCTAGGACAATGTTAAAAGATACATCCAATGTAGAATTTGAAATGGACTTGCAAGGATAGTCATAATTCATAACCATTACAATGATCTTCGATTTCAAAAGAAAATTGAAACTGTTTGTAAAAAGTAAAAACAATGATTTTGTTCAAAAAAAGCAGGCAAGCAAAACTACAATGCCATTTACTAATCGTAGTGTAAAGCTCGAGTAATAGGTTTGAACCCAAATATCTCTTCTCGAAATAAAAACATAAATACTGAACTCAAGGCATTTGTGTAAACCACGAATCACTTCTTTATCATACAAACAAAGACTCGATGACACTCACAATCATATTAAGAACAAGAAGAGTAGATGTGGATCATATGGTTATAAATGCTAGTCGAATGATTATATTCAAGTGAAGAAGATAATACAATGACTAGAGAGAAAACTTGCACACACACACACACACACTCTTTTCTTATGTTGAATGAGGCACTCCTTAGTGAATGAGGAGTGTGTGTGTGTGTTTGTTGTGTTTACAGCCAACCAAGGATGGGCTTGGTGGGTTTTCATATGGACCTTGTAGTGGGCTTGATAATTACATTACACTTAAACTAAACACACTATTAACTCTAATGCTACAAGCCCACTTTTCTAAATACATATTATACTTGACACATAAATTCGATACTCCAAATGACCATCACTTTCAAAGTAGCATAAATTAAATGCTAACAATCTCCCCCTAAGGGATGGTCATTTCAATGATGCTCCCGTGATTGGTCTTTTGCATTTGACATCTTGAACTTTGTGTGTCAATGTATAATATTCTTCATTCATTGTTCCTTCATGCACTGTGATCTTCAAAGAATCGTCTTTTGGTCTTTCTTGCCTTGATCTACATCTTCTGTCCAGATGCATCGTCGTTGTAGATGATGATGGTGGATGGACTTTCGTCGGTACCTGCATAAAACAGTTAGCAATAAATTGTCCAGCGGCCATCATGTTGTGAGGCAAGATCCTTAGATCTCATTAAGACTCATACAACTTGTATCCTTTTGAGTGAACACAAGTGTATTGCATAGGAAGTGTTCCTAAGAGATCTTTGATGAATCTCATGTCTCTAGACTCAATTATGTGCTTTTTGGTTTTAGTTGTCGGAGGCATGGAGCAGAGTGCCACCTTTTCAATATCTACACATCTCGGAGTGAGAGGTCGATAGATTATGTAGTGTTCTGCGTGAGAAATGAAACAAATATCTTTCGAGAGATATCTGAGTGGATAGGAGGGGTGGTGCAAATGCGTCACTGGGTCCATGACGTATTGTCTTCAATACCAGTATCACCTTAGTGAATACCGATAGCAGATGTATTGACCCGGTTTCTGACCTAAGTTTTCATGGAGGGCTATTTCTTTTTACCCTTACAAAAACTTTTCTTTTTCATTCTTCAACCCCTTCTTTCTCCTTTATCATTATACTCCTTTTTTCAATCTTTCCTAAGGACTTCTAATGCTAAGCTATTGGAATAGTCCTTGGGTAGATCCCTCCGGTTCTGGCGGATCATTGGATATAACCTAACAATAATCACCTTATTACTCCATGATTATCCTAGATTAGATCACTTGCCATTAAACCTTTTTATGAAAAATCTCTCAAAGTGTTTATGAGAAAACACATTTAGATAACACATTGAGAGTTTTGCATTTTTGAAACACTACCCCTTCACATGTACTCATGCATTTTTTAATAAATTGCACATATTGGGTAGAGTTCGCACATTTTGAAGTGATTGAATTTCAATGAACATGACCTTCGCGAGACACGCTTACATCACTAGTTAGACTAGCTTGAAGTTATTACCCGTCCTGGCCATATTCAAAGATCATCTCTCGAATTGGTACATTCTACTCAGACAAGTCCTTTGCGAGACACGCTTACATCACTGGTAAACCAGCTTGAAATTATTACCCGTCCAGGACATGTCTTTTCGAGAACGGACATTTAGTTTCGTCAATTCGAGGGTTCATGCTGAGTCTTTTGAAGAACTCGTTTTGAGATTCAGACGACAAAACTTCTTTTCGATCACATTTTAATCACGTCCTCTCCCCCATATATAAACACTTAATCTCCCCCTCAAAAATAGCATGAAGTGGTATTTTTGAAAATAGTTGATTAAAATGAAACCTTTTGTGGAGAGACGGACTGATTTTAGCATGAAATTGGAACATTTTTCTTTTTCTACTCCCCCTTAATTAGAGCAAATGGTTAAACTTTGGAGTTTAAAAGCATTTAGGGGTCTTTTGAGGGAGTCGATGTGAGCACAAAATTTATAAAAAGACTTTGAAAAATCTTTTGAAACAATTTTGATTAGGTGCTTGATGTGCTGCGTGTGTCGTTGCGGTTTAGCAGTTTTAATGCCTACTCAAGTTTTAAATTTATATTTAGCCGACTTATCAATAACACACACACCTAACGAGCAGTGTACCCGGTCAGTATGAATATAATGGTAAGTAGAGTGTCGATCACTAAGAGTGGAACGTATTATCTAGTTATTCTAATCAGTATTTTAATATTCTAACGCAAGGGGGTTTCAGCCTGAGAGACTGGCACGATTTGTTTGCAATTAAATAATAAACTAAACCAATAGGCACGAATCAGCAAGTAGCACACACGTACACAGATAAATACTCGAGACAATAAGAGGGCTGTCCTTATGATTAAGTAGTTTGTCACTTGTTTTATTGATAGCTTTATATGAAGTGTATGTAGTTAATCCTTTCTCGTTGGTCCTATTCTTATCGGCGAGTAAACCCTTAATGATTACTTATGTCTAAAAGTTATTCCTAAGTGATCAATTTAGTAACAACCGTGGGAGTGCAACCTTTCAATTGCCACATTACACAAGCCACTAATAAACACAGAGGTTATCAATGCACTAATAAGTAGTAACCAAAGACATCAACATATAAACTTTAATTGATGGGAAAGCAATATTAAAGGGAGTGCAATCTTTCCGTTGTCACATTACACAAGCCACCAATCCTGATGAATTAAAGTTTGCTAACACAATAAAACAAAACTACTTAATGAATTAAACACATGCAGCACCTTCTTACAGCTTTTGTATCTTTGATTTGGGTGTGTCTTGTGCTGCTGCCTTGACTGAATTCGTCCTAGGGTTCTGTCCTTCGGTCTTCGGTATTATATGGTACGTACGAAATTCGTCTGGTCTTGGGGTATTTATAGTTTCTGTTTGAGGGTGAGATGTGGCGCATCTAAGGAGTAGATGCGGCGCATGTACTTAACTTCGCGTGGGGTCCAAGATTATAATATTCAGGAATATTCGTACACCGCCAGAAGATGCGGCGTATCTTTATCTTTGGATGCGGCGCATGTCCTCTTGTATCTTGGATTGTATCTGGTGAGATCTTGATAGCGATGCGGCGCATGTAATGAGTGAGATGCGGCGCATCTGGAGCAGATTCGACTTGATCTTGTCCATTTCAGTAGACTCTTCACTTTATGCATGTTTTGCTCCATAATTAGTCCAAAATCGCCAAGTTTCACCAAATGCTTGTTTTCAACTGAGAATTACAAAAGTAAACGATTAAGTATCAATCCTCATACATAATATAATAAAACAAGTCAATTTAATAGGATAAATGATAGTAATAAAATGTACTTATTTGAGTTCATCAAATATCCCCCCACTTGAACTTTACTTGTCCCCAAGTAAACCTTAGATTAAATCTTATGAAAATGTATCCTAAAAGATGTTAGGATTTATTTTTATATTTAAGCATGTATTCGTTTTTGTCATAATCACACAACTAAACACTTAACGATTTAGAAGTAAAATAAAATATTTCGATAAAAGCAAATCTAATCGTTTAACTGTCCAGTCGCGATGAATATTCTATCATAAGCTTGGCAAGTATACACATCTCCACCACTAAAGCCAAGGAATAACAAGTCTAAAGCGGTAAAAAGGGTTTTTAGGCTTAAGGGTTAATTATTCTTATTCTCTATCGATCTCAAATTCCAGAAAAGGCGACAAAATCACAAATACATGATCGAATCCACGAACACGATACTTGCAATTGCTCAAATCCTTAACTCGAATAGGCTAAAGATAGGTCCAAACTTCACCAATAATAATATATCAAAAAGGGCGACAAAATCATAAATACATAGCCGAATCCACGACTACGATACTTAAGATTGCTCAAATCCCTAATCTCAATAAATCAAAGGTTTGGTTGGATAAAGAATAGGGTATGGATAACATTTGGGATATAAATTGGTGTAAAATGAAAAATAAACAAAACAAATAAATTAAAATCCTAAGTGTGGTTAATCACTATCCCAACCATCCCATGAATAAGACTCATATCATTGAATAACTCACGCTTTAACACTTGAAACACACGCTTTAGGTAGACACGAATTATACTCAACAAGATCTTAATCAAAGAACATACCTTAGTTGACGTTCCCATAACTGCCAACTCCCATTCAATCCATAAATGTAGTACAACAACTAGTGGTGATATCGACCACTTACATAACTTTACATCGTTGGTTTAAAACAAACATCCAACTTTCTTTTTCTTTTTCTTTTCTATTTTTTTCGATTTTTTTTTTTTTTTTTTTTTTTTTTTTTTTTTTTTTAATAACATAAATATAGATGTGTAAAATTTCACCACATCACTATAATGATAATTCTGGATAATTTTTCCATACTTTTCATACTTCAGAAATAACGGTATTAGTGAAAGTAGTAAACACACGAAAAATAAACTCAAAGATATACAATATTTACTTTCACTCCAATTGCATTGTGCAATTTCCCGACCTAACCATAGATAATGAATTACGCACGCGAACACAGGTAATGTAAGAAAACACACTTTGCCTATAGCAATTAACCAACCACGGATCTTAATCTACAGGGTAGGCTAAGGTGTAAGGTGTAACAAAACATTTTAAACATAGGTGTAAGAAACGAAAGGAATGGCTCTGAGTATTTTTCTAGGGGTATCTTACTCTAAAAATGAGAGTAACAAAGGGTTTATACGGGGGTTAACTAACCAGTGTAGTTAGCTAATAACACATACATATAAAGGTTATTTGGGTGTAATCCTAGAATTTTACCAAGTTAGACAAGTCATTCCAATTATATCAATAATACTCATTATGGTGGTCTCGAATAGTATACAAGCCAAGTTCTAAAGTTTACAAGTCACCGGCACACTCATAGATTTGTGAATTTTGAAAAATCACAATTTTTGAAAATAACGTCATGTGTGCAGCTATGCAACTTAGACTTTAAACAAAAACATGCTAAAAAATTTTAAATTTTGATATATTAAGCACTTTTTAAGCATATTTTGAAAAGTTTAGGACAAGTAATGTTAAGTGTTCTAATTCTCCAATCCCCCCACTTAAGTTAAACAACGTCCTCGTTGTTTGTATTAAAGGTTAAAAACTGGAAAATAAAAGAATTAGAACAGAAAAACTCCCCTGAGATTTGCTCGGTATGATCCTCCATTTGTATTAGAGCAAAAATCATCTTTCTTGTGGATTAGAACGTTTAATCTTCATATGCGATGTATCCACAGGAAATGCAGGAATCTATAATACCACCAATGCTTCAAAACACACCTAAGATAAGAAAGGTTCAACTTTGCATAATACATTAGTAGTTAGGTAAAAATAAAAATTAAAAATGAAAAATGAAAATCATCAGGTCAGTCGATGCGCCGTATCTTATGGAAGAAGATACGCCGTATCGAGCCTGGAATAAATACGGATCAGAATAAAAAATGCGCCGCATCCTTAACCAGGGATGCGCCGCATTGAAAATAAACTGATAAAAAGTTTTAAGTTCGAAAATAAAAAATGCAGAAAATAAAATAAAATAAGATATGACCATTTGCAGGAGATGCGCCGCATCTCAGGATTGAGATGCGCCGTATCCTCGGCGGCCTGACTGACTCGACACAAAAACAGTAAAATAAAAGATAAATCCGGGTTGTCTCCCGGTAAGCACTTCTCTTTATTCCAGAGTCTTCAAGTTAGACTCACGTTCAGCTCATTAATTCATTATGTCGGGCTCAAACTCCACCACCTCATTTTCATTATCCTCAATTTTATTATCAAAGTATTTCTTCACACGTTGCCCGTTTACTTTGAATATATAACCATTTTTATCGCATATTTCAATAGTTCCATATGGATACACTTTCTTGACAACGAACGGACCCGTCCATCTTGATTTAAGTTTACCAGGATACATCTTTAACCTAGAATTAAATAGTAGCACTTTCTCTCCAATAGTAAACATTTTATCCCCACGTAACCTCGAGTCATGCCATCTTTTAGTTCTTTCTTTGTAGATCTTAGTATTTTTGTAGGCCTCATCTCTTAGTTCATAGAGTTCATTAAGTTCCATGAAACGGTTCTTCGTTGCAGCTTCCATATCCATATTACAATTCGTCAGAGCCCAATATGCACTTTGTTCAATTTCGACCGGTAGGTGGCATGCTTTTTCGTATACAAGACGAAATGGAGTGCATCCCGTTGGTGTCTTATAGGCTGTACGGAATGCCCATAAAGCATCATTTAACTTGTCAGACCACCCTTTTGGATTATATCCAGTCGTTTTTTCAAGAATTCGCTTTATAGCCCTATTGGTTACTTCGGTTTGCCTATTGGATTGAGGATGGTATGCGGTGGAAACCCTGTGATATACTCCATATTTTTGCAAGGCTCTCCCCAGATGATGATTACAAAAGTGTGTTCCCCTATCACTAATCAATGCTTTAGGAATTCCAAACCTAGAGAACAAACTTTGTAAAAATTTAAGTACTACCTTGCTGTCGTTTGTTGGTAATGCTTGCGCTTCGACCCATTTTGATACGTAATCAACAGCAACCAAAATATATTTATTACCTTTAGATTCAGGAAACGGTCCCATGAAGTCCAATCCCCATATGTCGAAAACTTCACACACATGGATATAATTCTGTGGCATTTCGTTTCTTGATGTTATATTCCCGGATCGTTGACACGCATCACATCCTTTTATATAATCTTTTGCATCATCCAACATAGTAGGCCAATAAAATCCCGCTTCAAGGATCTTTCTTCTTGTGACGACTGCACCGTGATGTCCCCCCGTTGGCCCTGAATGGCAATGTGCCAATATTGCTGGGATGTCATCACCATCTACGCATCTTCGTAAAATATTGTCAGGACATAATTTAAAGGCATAAGGTTCATCCCAAATATACTCGCTAGCGCGAGTTAGAAACCTTCTTTTCTCTTCGGATGTTAGCCCTTTTGGAATTTCATTTGCAACAATAAAGTTTATATAGTCGGCATACCAGGGTCCATTATTATTGCTCTTAATTCCAACCATCATAAGGTGTTCATCAGGAAAGTCATCAGCTATTTCCCGTTCGTCAAGCACCTCCATATTAGGGTTTTCAAGTCTAGATAAGTGGTCAGCAGCTAGATTCTCGGCACCCTTTTTATCTTTAATTTCAATATCGAATCCTTGGAGCAATAAAACCCACCTAATAAGCCTTGGCTTGGCATCCTGTTTATTGAACAAATACTTCAAAGCAGAATGGTCAGTGTAAACCATAGTTTTTGACAATATAAGATATGATCTAAATTTATCGAATGCAAAAACTACTGCTAAAAGTTCTTTTTCCGTGGTGGTGTAGTGTTCTTGGGCATTATTCAATGTTTTGCTAGCATAATAAATTGGCTTAAATTTCTTATCTATCTTTTGACCAAGTACAGCTCCAACAGCATAATCACTAGCATCACACATTAGTTCAAAAGGCAAATTCCAATCCGGCGAAATTATAATAGGTGCTGAAGTTAGTTTTTCTTTAAGTATATTAAATGCCTTTTTGCAATCTTCAGAAAAATCAAACTTCGCATCTTTTAGCAATAATTGGGTCATTGGCCTAGATATCATTGAAAAATCCTTTATGAACCTACGATAAAATCCAGCATGCCCTAAAAAACTTCTAACACCTTTTACATTAGTGGGGTAAGGTAGTTTAGCAATTACATCAATTTTAGCTTTATCGACTTCTATACCTTTCCCAGAAATCTTATGTCCTAACACAATTCCCTCTCTAACCATAAAGTGACATTTTTCCCAATTAAGAACAAGGTTAGTTTCTTCACACCTAGCAAGCATTTTATCAAGTTTAAAGAGACAATCACTAAATGATTTACCGAACACCGAGAAGTCATCCATGAAGACTTCCATAAAGTCTTCTACCATATCATGGAAGATAGCCGTCATACAACGTTGGAAAGTAGCAGGGGCGTTGCATAGTCCAAACGGCATTCTCCTATAGGCGAAGGTTCCATAAGGGCAGGTGAAAGTCGTCTTCTCTTGATCCTCGGGGTCAATTGGTATTTGGAAGAAACCTGAAAAACCATCTAAAAAACAATAATAATCATAACCTGATAGTCTTTCTAACATTTGATCAATAAATGGAAGAGGGAAGTGATCTTTTCGCGTAGCATCATTGAGTTTGCGATATTCGATGCAAACTCTCCATCCAGTAACGGTTCTTGAGGGGATTAGCTCATTATCGTCATTGAGTACTACTGTCATTCCTCCTTTTTTTGGTACAACGTGGATGGGACTAACCCACGAGCTGTCGGAAATTGGGTAGATAAGTCCGGAGTCAAGCAATTTCACGATTTCATTTTTCACCACATCTTGGACTTTTGGATTCAAACGCCTTTGAGGTTGGATAGTTGGCTTGAATTCATCCTCCATAAGGATTTTATGCGTACAAAATGACGGGCTAATTCCCTTAATATCAGACATACTCCATGCTAATGCTCCTTTTCGTTTATACAGTACCTGCAAAAGTAATTCCTTTTCTTTTGGCGTTAAATCAGATGCAATAATAACGGGTGAATTAGTGTTCCCATTTAAATAGGCATACTCTAAAGTAGAAGGGAGATCCTTAAGCATAGGTTTAACATTATTAATTTCAGTAGCACTAGCGGAATAAACATGTTCCTTAATTATATCGTTGCTGTCATTAGAAAGATGCGCCGCATCGATATTATCGATGCGCCGCATCGCGTTATATACAGCAGAATCAGCAGCTAAATTATAATCAATAGTATTCTCATCTACTTGATCTTCTATAGCAATTGCGTTTTCTAAATTTTTAAGCAGAAAAGAATCAAGCAAATTATTCTTTAACAATTTCTGAGTAAATTGATTAATCGTGTCATCAGAAACATCGATATTATAGCATTCATCGTCATCGGATTCATCTTTACTCATAGATTGTTCCATGTTAAACTCAACCTCATCTTTCCCTATGGTAAAAGTTATCTTTTTATTAAAAACATCAATTATGGCCCTAGCTGTGGCTAAAAATGGTCGTCCTAATATTATAGGAGTTCTAGAATTTTCAGGCATATCGAGGATAACAAAGTCGATAGGTAGTTCAAATTTATCAACTTTTATTAATATATTTTCAGCTATTCCTAATGGGTATTGTATGGACCTATCAGCTAGTTCTAAGCACATCCTAGTAGGTTTTGGTTCACCAAGACCTAATTTATCATACATAGAAGAGGGCATAAGACTTATACTAGCTCCTAGGTCGGCTAAAGCATTATCAATATGCAAATTTTTAATTTGACAAGGAATAGTGAAACTCCCTGGATCTTTTTCTTTAGACGGAAGTTTGTTGAGCAATGCAGCTGAGCTTCTTTTCCCCATTGTAATTGTGCAAGCCTCTTCAAGTTTAGACTTGTTTGTAAGCAAGCTCTTCAGATATTTAGCATACTTTGGCATTTGCACCAGGGCTTCCATAAATGGTATGCTTAGCTGCAGCTGCTTGAGATTCTCCAGAAATTTCTTTTGATAGGCATCTTCTTTCTCTTTCCTTACCCTATGTGGGAAAGGTAGTGTTGATCGTTTAGGTTCAACAGAAGGTTCTTCTCTAATTACTGGTTTTGGATCACTCTCTTTTGGTTGCTCTTGCTCAGGTGATAAAGATTCAGGGGAAATCTTGTTTGTAGCGTCATCCTCGGGTGTCTCTCCGATTTGAAAGGTTGACTTACCGCCTCTAGTTGTAATCCCTTTCAAGTCTTGCCTTACCAAAAGAACTCTGTTAAGCACCGTTGACAATTGGTGCACTTCAATTGCCAATCCATAAATCATGTTGTTTTGTTCCTTTAGTAACAGCTCATGACTGCCCTTGAATTCATTAATAAAGTTTCTTGCTTCATGATGTTCTTTTTCATTGGCTTGAGCGATTAGTAGCGCAAACTCTTCCATGGTAAGATTTCTTCGGGGTCTTCCGAACAAGTTGGGGAAAATATCGAACATCGTTCCTGAAAATCAAAGAGAGATAGATATCAAAGTAAAAGTTTCCAGGTATAAGGGTCAGAGTATTTTCCGTTCGGAGATAAGAAAAATAAAAGTTACTGATATCAGCAGACGATGCGCCGTATCCAAAAAGTTGGATACGCCGTATCTTATAATCGTTAAAATTAAATCAGACTTTATTCAGGAAATAGATACGCCGCTTAGAAATTTGAATGCGCCGTATCTGTTTTAATTATCAAAAATCGATATTTATTTAAAATTAAATGCGTCGTATTAACAAAAGTTAATGCGCCGTATTTTCGTTACGTTTTAAAATACGAGATTTTTGATTCAGAAGATGCGCCGTATCGATAAAAATCGATACGCCGTATCTGTTTAATAATTCGAAAACTGTTTTTAATTAAAATGACAGATACGCCGTATCTGCTAAAGCAGATGCGTCGTATTACTTTATCGCTTAGAAAAAATTTCTTATCAAAAACAGATACGCCGTATCTTGGGGAAAAGATGCGTCGTATCGAATTAATTAAACGCGTTGTATTTATAAAAAAATTGAACGCAATACGCCGTATCTGAGAAATCAGATGCGCCGTATCGTTCGATTTAGCTCAGTACAACGATAGCAGAACACAAAAATATGAAAAATAAAAAACAAATAAAAACACACGAAAATAATCACAAATAAAGCAAACAAATAACACACAAAAACAGAAAATATGCAAAATAGTACAATGAATGCAAATTAATCTAATACACAACAAAATTAGCGGTTAGATAAAAAATAAAAAAAAATTAAAACCTAATTAAAATACTAATCAAATTAACAGATAATAACAATTCACTCCCCGGCAGCGGCGCCAAAAACTTGATGTGCTGCGTGTGTCGTTGCGGTTTAGCAGTTTTAATGCCTACTCAAGTTTTAAATTTATATTTAGCCGACTTATCAATAACACACACACCTAACGAGCAGTGTACCCGGTCAGTATGAATATAATGGTAAGTAGAGTGTCGATCACTAAGAGTGGAACGTATTATCTAGTTATTCTAATCAGTATTTTAATATTCTAACGCAAGGGGGTTTCAGCCTGAGAGACTGGCACGATTTGTTTGCAATTAAATAATAAACTAAACCAATAGGCACGAATCAGCAAGTAGCACACACGTACACAGATAAATACTCGAGACAATAAGAGGGTTGTCCTTATGATTAAGTAGTTTGTCACTTGTTTTATTGATAGCTTTATATGAAGTGTATGTAGTTAATCCTTTCTCGTTGGTCCTATTCTTATCGGCGAGTAAACCCTTAATGATTACTTATGTCTAAAAGTTATTCCTAAGTGATCAATTTAGTAACAACCGTGGGAGTGCAACCTTTCAATTGCCACATTACACAAGCCACTAATAAACACAGAGGTTATCAATGCACTAATAAGTAGTAACCAAAGACATCAACATATAAACTTTAATTGATGGGAAAGCAATATTAAAGGGAGTGCAATCTTTCCGTTGTCACATTACACAAGCCACCAATCCTGATGAATTAAAGTTTGCTAACACAATAAAACAAAACTACTTAATGAATTAAACACATGCAGCACCTTCTTACAGCTCTTGTATCTTTGATTTGGGTGTGTCTTGTGCTGCTGCCTTGACTGAATTCGTCCTAGGGTTCTGTCCTTCGGTCTTCGGTATTATATGGTACGTACGAAATTCGTCTGGTCTTGGGGTATTTATAGTTTCTGTCTGAGGGTGAGATGCGGCGCATCTAAGGAGTAGATGCGGCGCATGTACTTAACTTCGCGTGGGGTCCAAGATTATAATATTCAGGAATATTCGTACACCGCCAGAAGATGCGGCGTATCTTTATCTTTGGATGCGGCGCATGTCCTCTTGTATCTTGGATCGTATCTGGTGAGATCTTGATAGCGATGCGGCGCATGTCATGAGTGAGATGCGGCGCATCTGGAGCAGATTCGACTTGATCTTGTCCATTTCAGTAGACTCTTCACTTTATGCATGTTTTGCTCCATAATTAGTCCAAAATCGCCAAGTTTCACCAAATGCTTGTTTTCAACTGAGAATTACAAAAGTAAACGATTAAGTATCAATCCTCATACATAATATAATAAAACAAGTCAATTTAATAGGATAAATGATAGTAATAAAATGTACTTATTTGAGTTCATCAGTGCTCACGGGTTTTAGCTTTTTGCCATTAACATTGCGAGTTCTGATCAGAAATAATAAGAAGTCATTCAATGTAGCACTTAATTGAAATCTTTTGAGGTTGGCCTACCCGTGCTACAATAAAAGATTTCGCATTTAAGTACGGGTTCCGTACTGAAATGCACGAAAGCCTTACTGAAGAAATTTGAGAAACGACATGTTTTAGAAAAACGTAAAAAATAACTCTCGTTCAAGCATCTGTAAACACCCGTATCATTGTTGAATGACATTTCTAAGTACGTACAGAATATTGATTAGACAAGAGACATGTCGTGAGAAGAATATTTTTGGTTTTTGATGTTCTATATTTTTGATGTTTTTTTTTTTTTTTTTTTTTTTTTTTTCAATATATATTTACAAAAATATTTACATGCGAAGCTTGATGATATAAATCAAGAAGATTCGAGAAGACTTTCTAACTCGTTGGGAGTTAGGCTTCGCATTCCAATTCGACGAACTAAATTTTCAAACCGGTCTTTTGGTAGGGCTTTAGTAAATAGATCGGCGAGTTGGTATTCAGTCTTCACGAAGAATAATTCAACAGTACCCTCTTCGACGTGTTCCTTTATGAAGTGATAGCGGACTCTAATATGCTTGGTCTTCGAGTGTTGCACTAGATTGCACGAGATGGCTATGGCACTTTTTGAATCGCAATTCAAAGGTATGCGGTTGAAAGAGAAACCATAATATGTGAGTTGTGTTCTCATCCAAAGAACTTGAGCACAACACGCAGATAGAGACACATACTCGGCTTCAGCCGTTGATAAAGCAGTGCAGTCTTGTTTCCTTGAGGACCAGCCTACTAGCTTTTCTCCCAGAAATTGTGCTCCGCCTGATGTACTCTTTGCTGTAACTTGGCAACCGGCATGGTCTGCATCTGAAAATGCTATTAGAGTAAACTCCGAATCCTTCGGATACCAAAGACCCATGTTAATGGTTCATCGAAGGTACCAAAAGATCCGTTTAACCTCTTGGAGGTGAAGTTCGGTAGGCCTTGCCTGAAACCGTGCAAGTAAACAAACAGCGAAATGTATATCTGGTCGGCTTGCAGTTAAGTACATTAGGGACCCAATCATGCTTCGATATTTCTTCGGATCCATGGGTTTCCCATTTAAATCTGCGCCAATTTTGGGTGTAGTGACCATTGGGGTTCCAACAGAGTCACAATTTTCCATACCATGTTTCTTTAAAATCTCAATTGTATATTTAGCCTGATTAAGAAAAATTCCACGCGGGGATTGATGAATTTGTAAGCCTAAAAAGAATTTTAATTCACCCATCATGGACATTTCAAATTTGCTTTTCATGAGATTTTCAAAATGTTTTGAATGTTGCGGATTAGTGGACCCAAAAATTATGTCGTCCACATAAATCTGAACAATCAAAATGTCATTTTTAAATTTTCTCGTAAACAAGGTCGGATCAATTGTTCATTTGGTGAAATTATTTGACAACAAGAATGATGATAATTCGTCATACCACGCCCGTGGGGCTTGTTTCAAACCATAGATTGCTTTCTTTAGCTTGTAGATGTATTTCGGATGATCTTTGTCAACGAAACCGTCTGGTTGACTCACGTACACTTCTTCTTTCAGAGTACCATTCAAGAAAGCTGTCTTGATGTCCATCTGATAAACTGTGATGTTCTTGTGAGCCGCATAAGCTAAGAAAATCCTGACTGCTTCAAGCCTTGCAACTGGTGCGAATGACTCTTCAAAATCTATCCCTTCTTCTTGTCTGTATCCCTTTGCCACTAGACGAGCTTTGTTGCGAATTACAGTCATCTCTTCATCCTTTTTGTTCTTCCATAACCATTTAAGATCAATGACAAGTTTGTCAATTAGTCTTGGAACTAAATCCCAAGTGTCATGGAGTTGAAATTGAAGAAGTTCTTCCTGCATTGCTTCAATCCAGGCATTTTCTGCCATTGCTTCCCGAATGTTCTTAGGTTCTATGAGACTGACTAAGCAGACATAGATGCACAAGTCACAATCGGTGTTTAACTATTTTCTCGTCTGAATTGGCCTTGAGGGTTCACCAATAACTTGTTCTATTGGATGGTCTTTCATCCACTGTAACGTCGAGGGATACCTTGGTCTTTGTTAGCTTTAAAGTTTTGTCATTTGTGGGAATTGCAGTAGCATGTAAAGTACAAGGACTAGTTTAGTCATATTTGCTAAGTTAGAACTTGTAGCTTGTAATAAATACCCTCCTATGTCAATACTAGGAGGGTTGAGGATTCATTTGTAACACACGAGGTGTGTGTGTTTTCTAGACTCTCTCTCTAGAAAACATACACACCTCGGCAATCAATAAACCGAATATTCATTGTTTAATCTTTAGTTCGAGTTTATGGTGTTTCCTCCACCTCCAAACGTGATTCTTGGTCATATAATTGATATGACCAAGAATCACGTTTGGAGGTGGAGGAAACACCATAAACTCGAACTAAAGATTAAACAATGAATATTCGGTTTATTGATTGCCAAGGTGTGTATGTTTTCTAGAGAGAGAGTCTAGAAAACACACACACCTCGTGTGTTACAAATGAATCCTCAACCCTCCTAGTATTGACATAGGAGGGTATTTATTACAAGCTACAAGTTCTAACTTAGCAAATATGACTAAACTAGTCCTTGTACTTTACATGCTACTGCAATTCCCACAAATGACAAAACTTTAAAGCTAACAATCTCTCCCCAAAGTGAAGTCATATGAGAATTGCTTACAATGTTCCCTACAAGTAAAATTCAATACAAATACATCAGAAAGATCTTCAAACTTCATTACTTCGTTCAGCTTGCATAATCTTCTCAGCCGCCATTTCTTTACTTGCAGACGAACTAAGTGAGCAAATCTAATTAGGGTTTAATTCAGAGTGCCCTGAGTACTCTCCCCTAATTAGTGCTCCCCCCCAAACTAACAACCTCATATTTTGGATGCCCTGAGTGCCCTGCAGTTCGGGGGAATATGGTATCAACATCTTTATCTCACCAAATGCATCCCAGTTATTTTTCCCATGAGAGATCAGCCCGTACATTTCTCTCCCCTGCTGGTTGCGATTTATCGGAATCAGCATACTGATGTGTACGTGAAATACAAACTCGAAGCCCTTTATAAGGAATCATATCAGCCCGTGAGAAGATGTCGATATACCCAATCTAACCTCCTGTATTAAAAACAACGGCTTCATGTAGTGACTACTGATGGAGAAAACCCACTATAACGAACTTGAGACTGAAGTAGAATAACCCAAACTTGTGACTTAAACTTGCACGATAGTGTGACTAAGAACCTATACTGAGCACTACAATGTAACTCCTTAAAGCATAGGTCGTTTCATATACCCATCCATCCTTCCTTAACTGTATATGAACATCTCTTGAATTATCCACATCTTTGTGTGACACTGAGTACTACAACGTATCTCCTTTAAGTGATAGTTAACTAGGTCTTCGTCCATCCTCCCCTTGACCTATGAAAACTAGATAACCCAAGACTTAATCACTATTCCCATGAGTGCCCAAACAAGGATCTCGAAGAATCATGCATCCAACCAACCCTGATATCTTCAAGATACTAAGTACACGTACCTGAGATATTCCACTTCAACTTCAAATAAGTAATAATGAATCATCATCCTTGTAGTCACAGCTGATAATTTGACCATTGTCATCTGATTGTGAATCTTGATCAGGATCTTTTAGGCTATACGTGGTGATGTTGAAGGTGCAGTCTGATAATTTCAATTGTGATTTTGATGTGAAATATGCCATAAAATGACATTATAATGATGCTGGAAAAATTTGAGTTTAAGAAATTTTTACGCCAAAAATTCCCCGAAAAATTCGAATTTTGGCCAAAAAATTTGAATTTTAGGCCAAAATTTTCACTCTTGTACCAGAATTTGAATCTCGCGTAAAAATGGACCGTTAAGTCTCCTGTGAAAATTAAATTTTGGCCAAAAAATTTGAATTTTAGGCCAATTTTTTTTTTTTTTTTTTTTTTTTTTTTTGTTTTTTTTTTTTTTTTTGCCAAAGGTTGTCCGATATCGCAGAAGCAAGAGTTGTCCGATATCGCAGTTGATAAAACTTCTCGGACAGAACTGCGATAATGTCTGAACTGCGATAAGTCTGAATCAGACCTCAAATGCGATAGGTCAAATGCGATAGCTCAAATGCGATAATGCTGAAATGCGATAAGAATCTGAGTTGTCAAATGCGATAGTTATCTGATTTGCCAATTGCGATAACTTCTTAGCAGACCCCAATTGCGATAGAAGAGCTGAAATGCGATGAAACGTCTGCTCAAGTGAATTGCGATAATTCGCAGATTCTCACCCACTTTCACTAACTTTTTGACTTTTAGCTACTACCCATGCTACTCCCATGCTTATCTGCCATTCTTCTGCCAACTTTTACTCACATTTACACAATTCAATAATGCACTATCTTCACTAAAATAATCAATAACAAATCTTTTACAAAATTTGTTAGTGATTTTCGATCAATGAACCAAGAACAAACCAAAGTCTATTCTTCCTTTAAGCAAGATTTGAGTGAAGAACTAGTGAACTTGCACAGCCCAAGTCGATATATCACAAAACAAACACAACCTTTGATCTTCAACATGTGTACGATTTGAACAAAAAACACAAACAGCCACGTTTTTGAAGATCAAAAAAACGCAGCAGTGGGTATTTTTTGGAACAAAAAAAACGAACACAAAAAATTAAAAACACACCACGAATCACAGATTCAAACCTCAAACACACCACGTTAGCCACCCGGTTAGCTCTTGATACCAATTGATATGACCAAGAAATCACGTTTGGAGGTGGAGGAAACACCATAAACTCGAACTAAAGATTAAACAATGAATATTCGGTTTATTGATTGCCGAGGTGTGTATGTTTTCTAGAGAGAGAGTCTAGAAAACACACACACCTCATGTGTTACAAATGAACCCTCAACCCTCCTAGTATTGACATAGGAGGGTATTTATTACAAGCTACAAGTTCTAACTTAGTAAATATGACTAAACTAGTCCTTGTACTTTACATGCTACTGCAATTCCCACAAATGACAAAACTTTAAAGCTAACAGTCTTGAATGTGTGTTAGATGATTCATGTAACCCAGAAGATGATTCTACCGAATCTGTTGCAAATGGGTTTTCAAAGATTTCATCTTCTAACACAGCATTGACTTGTTCTTCTTCCTCATCAATTCTCGGTAACCAAATCTCAATTCTTGGAGATGGAGGAGTGCATATAGATGTTGTTGAAGGAGATGGTGCATCGGCTTCGAATGTTGTAGATGCATCTTGATTTGGTGGAGGTGGTGGTGGTTGTTGTTGAGGTTGTGGTTGAGCGGGTGCAGCGGATGTTTGTTCAGATGCAATCTTCGAAGGGCCACCAAAGTAATCATCATACATGAACTCGAAAAAGTTCTCCAGTTCTTGAGGTGTTGGTTTATCCGATGGAATTGATTGAGTGCTTTGGGGTACGAGTCCTGAACTGATATGTCCAGAAGTTTGACTTTGAGGTTCGGGTCCTAATCCGGTATGATTAGAAGCCATTGGGTTAAGCGCGGGTTCTAGAGCGAGTCTCTCAAAAGCCATTTGTGAAATTTCATCAAACTTCACATTCATCGTCTCCATAACTTTCTTCGTTCTTCTATTATACACCCTGAATGCCCTCGAGTTTTCCGAATAACCAATGAAGATTCCAATATCACCCTTAGCTTTCAACTTTCCCAAATCTTCTCTGTCATTAGTTGGATAACATAAAGCACCAAATACATGTAGGTAAGAGATTTCGGGTTTTCGTTTGTTGATAAGTTCATATGGGGTTTTATTGAATCTTGGATGAATTAGGGATCGGTTTTGAGTAAAACAAGCAGTTGAAACAGCAACAGCCCATAAGAATAACAGTGCAGTGGAGTAAATCAGCATTGTGCGAGCAGCTTCCACAAGATTTCGAATTCTTCTTTCAACTACCCCATTCTGCTGTGGAGTTCTGACAGCTGATGTCTGGTGTGTAATACTAGTTTCTTCAAAGAATGTCCTTAACTCCTGATTTACGAATTCCGTGCCATTGTCAGTTCTTACTATCCTAACTGGAGCTTGAAGTAGAACTTGAATACGCTTCAGAAAGGTGATGATGGTGCTTGGTGCTTCATCTTTTGATCTCAAAAACTTTACCCACGTATATCTTGAATAGTCGTCAACAATTACAAGAATATACTTCTTTCCATTAATGCTTTGAACTCTCATTGGGCCACATAAGTCCATAGGCAACAAATGTAACCTATCAACCGAACTGGGTACGGTTTAGGTTTAAATGTTGCCTTTTTTGCTCTTGCCTTGCTCACATGATGGACATAAGTGTTCTTTGGTGTATTTGAACTTTGGAAGACCTGAGACGATGTTGTCTTTGGCAAGCTTGTTGATCGTGTCAAAGTTTAGATGGGACAAACGTCTATGCCAATAACCAGGATTTTGTTTCACCTGCCCTGGTCATGAGACAAATTGGTGATGAAGAGGCCATTTGGTTTATGTCAATTGCATAGAGATTGGTGCCACGATTCCCAATTAAGAGATCATCCCCAACCAAGTTCCTAACATAACACGTGTTTCTCCTAAATGCAACCTCTAGATCAGCATCGCAAAACTGTCCGACAGAGAACAGATTGTGTCCCAACCCCCTTTGACATAGTAAACTCGAGTGATTAAGTAATTTCCAACAGTAGATCTCCATAACCCAGAATAGCTGCAACATGATCATTCCCAAAACGTAACAGTCCCCATGAACTGCCACACAAAATTGATCAGCAGCTTCAGATTCCCCGGTCATGTGCTTGGAGAAACCCGAGTCGACGATCCAAAGAAAAATTTCAATGACCTGCGAAGAACAGAAGATTTTGTATATGGAAACCGTTTAACATTTGGTTCCAAGGGGTTAGATGTAACAGGTGAATCACACTTAGAAATGGTTTCCTTAGATGCATTGGGAACTATTTCAGATGTGCCATTCTAAGTGCAAGCATTCTACCCGTTGGTTTCCATTCACAAAACTTAATGTGATCTTAGGTAATAGGCTGCTAGTGGTTTTCCTAGCTTTTGCAATAAGTCTTCGAATGTATCTAGACTTGCCTTAGTCACTAAAGGAATCTTTTTCTGTTCAGGCATATCATTCTTTTTCACATTATTAGAAACATTATCATCGCAAGCATTTTTAGACAAAGATTTCTTTTGCATTAAACAATCAGGATCATTACATGCATTAGAAAAAGGAGTCTTATCATTACAATTAGATGATACATGTTTCTTCTTGGAAAGCGGTAAAAATTTCCCAGGGTGTTCTTCTACTTTCTTGCTTGCACTCTCTGAAACAGGCGAGACACTAGGTTTTTGGTTTTAGCTCCTATCTGTCTTTTGCTCCTAGAGATGCTTTCTTTGTCCTGTATAAGGTAAGGCACACTCATTAGAATTTATGTTGTTGTCCTTAGATTTTGTTGTAGCATTCCTAGACTCGTTTGGATTATCCTTTTTACTTTTATCTACAGCCCTATATGTTTTAGATGTAGAGGCAGATTTAGTAGTGGGACTAATCCTATATAGGCCAGGTGCTATTACATTTGATGATTCGACAAACAGCTTTCTCTTTTTGTTTCTCACTAGGCAAGGAGTTAATGGTGCAATACCCTTTGGTTCTCTCCCTTCCCTTTTTGACATTCGAGTCGAGACTTCAAAAGATCAATTTGTTCTTTCAACTGTTTGTAAGAACGTTTGTACGACAATTTGTCGTATTTGCATTCTTCCCTTTTTCTTATCAAGTTGTTTAAAATATGTTACATTTTGTTTTTAAACTTTGCAAATGCTTTTTCATATTTTAAAACAATTTTTGAAGTCTCATCCCGAAGCCTTTCATCATCTTCCACAGAATATGTTGTTCCAAAACCTTTATTCGTTCCAGGTATTCATTTGCTTCCTTCACTAAGGATTTGTGGTCCTTAACAATTCTGCTGACTCTTTAAAAGATTATTTACTCAAGCCCAAGCCCACACAAAAGCCCACAAGGCAAAATCCTTGTAGTATTTAAAGTTCAATATGCCTCATTTAGGCAGTGGTTCAGTGTGTGTATGGAATATGCTTAATAGAAAAACCTTTAACATATATCTATCTTTCTAAATATACTATCCAACATACATCACAGTCCCATCTCATTCTTGTGATTAACGAGCATATAAAAGTGTGATAAAGAGTGATTATCGACTACAACAACACCTTTTATAAGTAGAGTTTGTTTTTTCACTTGTTTGAATATGATCAACTTATGTTGATTGACAGTTTCGAAAACAATGTTGATTGTCCTGTGTGGAAAAATTTAATCTTTTTTGCTGGTTATGACTTGCAAGGTTGTAAACATTGGCTTTGGGTGCTTTCCGATGTGATTCAGCGTTAATTAGCCAAATTATTCGAGAAAATCATAATCTGCGCCCCAACTAGTTACCCGCCAAGGCTGATTAATCCAGTTACTAGCTAGAAGGTGGCCGGCCGCCAGATTAGCGCTTAGTGGTTTTTGCAAGATTGGTTACAAGTACTTAATAACAAACTTGAGATTACATTTAAACCTGTGAATGGATTAACCAAACTTTCTTTTTCTAATTAATAGCAATGTAGAATTCAATATGGAGTTGCAAAGTTACAATCGTTATTCATAACCAAAATTGGAACTTTTGTAAATATGTAAATTTGTTTTTGCAAGCCAAAGATGACATTTAATTTGTAGAACGAAAGGGATATTCCTAATAAAGGATCTCTTTCAGCCTTGTACGCAGTTGGGGTCCATGACTTTCGTCGCTCGTTTAGCTCTTCATCTGTTAGCTGAGCGTCCATTCTTTTCTTGATGATGTCTATTGTGATTATATCACCATTCTGGACTAGACCAATTAGACCACCATCCTGCATTCCCGTTATCGTTTCATTAAAAGGGTTCAACCTACAGTTACAACTCCTTAAACTAATGCAAGTCTTGGAAATTCTTGATATTCTTTCGGCTAATCCTGAACAGCTTCTTGATATTCCTTTTGGAAATGTGTCATGAAAGTCACTGTCATTAGCTTTTGTAGCTAATCTTGTATCTAAATTACCAATTTGACATGACTAATGTTACATCCGCTAATTGTCATTTCTGAAAGGGGATTGAACAGTTTATTAAGCTAGAAGCGGATTCAAGAGGGAGTAGAACTAGAAAAAGATCAAACCTGTGATTCGGGGCAAATGTGTCCGACAACATATCCGTGAGAACCACCTGAAAATCGTCCATCGGTTAACAACTTCCTGCAAAATATAACAAAACTCTTAGATCATAAATAACCAAGTTTACCTGATTAAACAGCCCTTAAGAACACAACATGTTGAACGAATTAAAAAATAATAATTCTGGGTCGTTTTGAACAGATACTAAAATGAATAGCTTAAGATTGGAACCCACAAAATGTTGAATGAAGCTAAAATGGTTTAGACCAATAAAATGTTATAGTTCTTTGGGATGCTAAAAAGAGAGGATTTACAAGAGAAGTATAACCCTTCTTTTCTTGTGATCTTTGCAACAGAAACATTGGGTGCAAGATTTCCGTATAGTATCTGAACGTGACCTGTTTCCTTTATGGGGTGTGTTGGCTATATCCGAGACTCATTTTTCCCAAACAACATCTGAATGCGATGCGTTTTTTTCAAGAACCTAAATAACCACAATACGAACAAAACCCGACTAGACCCGGATTTGCGGCTAATACCCGGTTATATCCGGTCAGACCCGGAATATACGGTCAATACCCGGCTAGACCCGGATATTCCGGCCAAGACCCGGCTATATCCGGCCAAGACCTGGCTATCTCCGGCTAGATCCGGCTATATCTGGTTAGACCCATAGAGATAAACAAAATATCGTTTTCTTTCCTTTAAACGAAAATCTGAAAATTTATGTCATCTGTTCAACTTTCTTCCTTTATCCGTTAGATTTATCGGACTTAAAACGGGTTAAACCACTATAGGACTTTTACTGATGTTGGTGTTCCACCAGCGATTATGGGAATTGGCCTTTTTGAGATCGACGAGGTGATAATTAGCTATGTTCTTATGCAGTTTCGTATGTATCATAACCTCTTACATTAGTATTGGAAAAACTGTCCTATATTTTATGGAAATAACATGCCGATACCTTATCATTGCAATCGTTCTTTTCATTATTTTGGCTCTTGTTAATGTTGTAAAGATATCTGAATCATGATACTTATGACAGGAGCCCATTGTGTTGCTACTCTACTGCACGAGATGAAGCGTCGTTGCAGAGACTGCCGATTTGGTGTCGTTTCGATGTGTGTGCTTGTTTTTGCACGTGTGACGTGAATGCTAAGCAACTTGTACAATGCAGGAACTGGTGATTCTTGTGATGATCTATCATTCTATCCTATGCTAAATAGACCATCTAATCTTCCACCCATTGTAGCAAGTTACTTGTTCGCATTGTTTCATTTTAAAGCGTATGTATTTGTTTGAACTTGAAACAGTTTGTTTATTTGCGTGTTGGAATTTGATCAACATATGTACATCTATCATTCGAAACACTGTCTCGTGCTGCTGGATCCTACATTTTCAATGCAACTCGAATTGTTGGTAAATTGCTGTGATTGCCTTTTCTTCGGTGGATACGACTTCTAAGTAGCTAGTAGCTTATGTTTATAATGTTACAAATAACTTAAAAAATTATCAAAAATCAATCAATCAAAAGACCATAGAAAGTAAAACTAATGCAAGCAAATCATGTAAAAAGATAAAATTCAATTGGGTTGAACATCCCACATCGTGCTTTAGAGGAAAGTTGCAAAGAAAGATGTTATTATAAATAGGGAGGGAAAGGTAGCAATCGAGGTAGGGAAGTTCAAAGTTTGAAAAAATCTAATGGTGGTATGAACATGTGTTATAATTTTGTAACTCACGCTCATATCATCAATAGGTTTATTTAAGTTTTTTACAAACCCAACAATATTATAAGAAAAACTTGTGGTTCTATGATTCTTGAAATACTAGGTGGTACTTTTTGCGAGTTCTAGGACAATGTTAAAAGATACATCCAATGTAGAATTTGAAATGGACTTGCAAGGATAGTCATAATTCATAACCATTACAATGATCTTCGATTTCAAAAGAAAATTGAAACTGTTTGTAAAAAGTAAAAACAATGATTTTGTTCAAAAAAAGCAGGCAAGCAAAACTACAATGCCATTTACTAATCGTAGTGTAAAGCTCGAGTAATAGGTTTGAACCCAAATATCTCTTCTCGAAATAAAAACATAAATACTGAACTCAAGGCATTTGTGTAAACCACGAATCACTTCTTTATCATACAAACAAAGACTCGATGACACTCACAATCATATTAAGAACAAGAAGAGTAGATGTGGATTATATGGTTATAAATGCTAGTCGAATGATTATATTCAAGTGAAGAAGATAATACAATGACTAGAGAGAAAACTTGCACACACACACACACACACTCTTTTCTTATGTTGAATGAGGCACTCCTTAGTGAATGAGGAGTGTGTGTGTGTGTTTGTTGTGTTTACAGCCAACCAAGGATGGGCTTGGTGGGTTTTCATATGGACCTTGTAGTGGGCTTGATAATTACATTACACTTAAACTAAACACACTATTAACTCTAATGCTACAAGCCCACTTTTCTAAATACATATTATACTTGACACATAAATTCGATACTCCAAATGACCATCACTTTCAAAGTAGCATAAATTAAATGCTAACAATCTCCCCCTAAGGGATGGTCATTTCAATGATGCTCCCGTGATTGGTCTTTTGCATTTGACATCTTGAACTTTGTGTGTCAATGTATAATATTCTTCATTCATTGTTCCTTCATGCACTGTGATCTTCAAAGAATCGTCTTTTGGTCTTTCTTGCCTTGATCTACATCTTCTGTCCAGATGCATCGTCGTTGTAGATGATGATGGTGGATGGACTTTCGTCGGTACCTGCATAAAACAGTTAGCAATAAATTGTCCAGCGGCCATCATGTTGTGAGGCAAGATCCTTAGATCTCATTAAGACTCATACAACTTGTATCCTTTTGAGTGAACACAAGTGTATTGCATAGGAAGTGTTCCTAAGAGATCTTTGATGAATCTCATGTCTCTAGACTCAATTATGTGCTTTTTGGTTTTAGTTGTCGGAGGCATGGAGCAGAGTGCCACCTTTTCAATATCTACACATCTCGGAGTGAGAGGTCGATAGATTATGTAGTGTTCTGCGTGAGAAATGAAACAAATATCTTTCGAGAGATATCTGAGTGGATAGGAGGGGTGGTGCAAATGCGTCACTGGGTCCATGACGTATTGTCTTCAATACCAGTATCACCTTAGTGAATACCGATAGCAGATGTATTGACCCGGTTTCTGACCTAAGTTTTCATGGAGGGCTATTTCTTTTTACCCTTACAAAAACTTTTCTTTTTCATTCTTCAACCCCTTCTTTCTCCTTTATCATTATACTCCTTTTTTCAGTCTTTCCTAAGGACTTCTAATGCTAAGCTATTGGAATAGTCCTTGGGTAGATCCCTCCGGTTCTGGCGGATCATTGGATATAACCTAACAATAATCACCTTATTACTCCATGATTATCCTAGATTAGATCACTTGCCATTAAACCTTTTTATGAAAAATCTCTCAAAGTGTTTATGAGAAAACACATTTAGATAACACATTGAGAGTTTTGCATTTTTGAAACACTACCCCTTCACATGTACTCATGCATTTTTTAATAAATTGCACATATTGGGTAGAGTTCGCACATTTTGAAGTGATTGAATTTCAATGAACATGACCTTCGCGAGACACGCTTACATCACTAGTTAGACTAGCTTGAAGTTATTACCCGTCCTGGCCATATTCAAAGATCATCTCTCGAATTGGTACATTCTACTCAGACAAGTCCTTTGCGAGACACGCTTACATCACTGGTAAACCAGCTTGAAATTATTACCCGTCCAGGACATGTCTTTTCGAGAACGGACATTTAGTTTCGTCAATTCGAGGGTTCATGCTGAGTCTTTTGAAGAACTCGTTTTGAGATTCAGACGACAAAACTTCTTTTCGATCACATTTTAATCACGTCCTCTCCCCCATATATAAACACTTAATCTCCCCCTCAAAAATAGCATGAAGTGGTATTTTTGAAAATAGTTGATTAAAATGAAACCTTTTGTGGAGAGACGGACTGATTTTAGCATGAAATTGGAACATTTTTCTTTTTCTACTCCCCCTTAATTAGAGCAAATGGTTAAACTTTGGAGTTTAAAAGCATTTAGGGGTCTTTTGAGGGAGTCGATGTGAGCACAAAATTTATAAAAAGACTTTGAAAAATCTTTTGAAACAATTTTGATTAGGTGCTTGATGTGCTGCGTGTGTCGTTGCGGTTTAGCAGTTTTAATGCCTACTCAAGTTTTAAATTTATATTTAGCCGACTTATCAATAACACACACACCTAACGAGTAGTGTACCCGGTCAGTATGAATATAATGGTAAGTAGAGTGTCGATCACTAAGAGTGGAACGTATTATCTAGTTATTCTAATCAGTATTTTAATATTCTAACGCAAGGGGGTTTCAGCCTGAGAGACTGGCACGATTTGTTTGCAATTAAATAATAAACTAAACCAATAGGCACGAATCAGCAAGTAGCACACACGTACACAGATAAATACTCGAGACAATAAGAGGGCTGTCCTTATGATTAAGTAGTTTGTCACTTGTTTTATTGATAGCTTTATATGAAGTGTATGTAGTTAATCCTTTCTCGTTGGTCCTATTCTTATCGGCGAGTAAACCCTTAATGATTACTTATGTCTAAAAGTTATTCCTAAGTGATCAATTTAGTAACAACCGTGGGAGTGCAACCTTTCAATTGCCACATTACACAAGCCACTAATAAACACAGAGGTTATCAATGCACTAATAAGTAGTAACCAAAGACATCAACATATAAACTTTAATTGATGGGAAAGCAATATTAAAGGGAGTGCAATCTTTCCGTTGTCACATTACACAAGCCACCAATCCTGATGAATTAAAGTTTGCTAACACAATAAAACAAAACTACTTAATGAATTAAACACATGCAGCACCTTCTTACAGCTTTTGTATCTTTGATTTGGGTGTGTCTTGTGCTGCTGCCTTGACTGAATTCGTCCTAGGGTTCTGTCCTTCGGTCTTCGGTATTATATGGTACGTACGAAATTCGTCTGGTCTTGGGGTATTTATAGTTTCTGTTTGAGGGTGAGATGTGGCGCATCTAAGGAGTAGATGCGGCGCATGTACTTAACTTCGCGTGGGGTCCAAGATTATAATATTCAGGAATATTCGTACACCGCCAGAAGATGCGGCGTATCTTTATCTTTGGATGCGGCGCATGTCCTCTTGTATCTTGGATTGTATCTGGTGAGATCTTGATAGCGATGCGGCGCATGTAATGAGTGAGATGCGGCGCATCTGGAGCAGATTCGACTTGATCTTGTCCATTTCAGTAGACTCTTCACTTTATGCATGTTTTGCTCCATAATTAGTCCAAAATCGCCAAGTTTCACCAAATGCTTGTTTTCAACTGAGAATTACAAAAGTAAACGATTAAGTATCAATCCTCATACATAATATAATAAAACAAGTCAATTTAATAGGATAAATGATAGTAATAAAATGTACTTATTTGAGTTCATCAAATATCCCCCCACTTGAACTTTACTTGTCCCCAAGTAAACCTTAGATTAAATCTTATGAAAATGTATCCTAAAAGATGTTAGGATTTATTTTTATATTTAAGCATGTATTCGTTTTTGTCATAATCACACAACTAAACACTTAACGAATTAGAAGTAAAATAAAATATTTCGATAAAAGCAAATCTAATCGTTTAACTGTCCAGTCGCGATGAATATTCTATCATAAGCTTGGCAAGTATACACATCTCCACCACTAAAGCCAAGGAATAACAAGTCTAAAGCGGTAAAAAGGGTTTTTAGGCTTAAGGGTTAATTATTCTTATTCTCTATCGATCTCAAATTCCAGAAAAGGCGACAAAATCACAAATACATGATCGAATCCACGAACACGATACTTGCAATTGCTCAAATCCTTAACTCGAATAGGCTAAAGATAGGTCCAAACTTCACCAATAATAATATATCAAAAAGGGCGACAAAATCATAAATACATAGCCGAATCCACGACTACGATACTTAAGATTGCTCAAATCCCTAATCTCAATAAATCAAAGGTTTGGTTGGATAAAGAATAGGGTATGGATAACATTTGGGATATAAATTGGTGTAAAATGAAAAATAAACAAAACAAATAAATTAAAATCCTAAGTGTGGTTAATCACTATCCCAACCATCCCATGAATAAGACTCATATCATTGAATAACTCACGCTTTAACACTTGAAACACACGCTTTAGGTAGACACGAATTATACTCAACAAGATCTTAATCAAAGAACATACCTTAGTTGACGTTCCCATAACTGCCAACTCCCATTCAATCCATAAATGTAGTACAACAACTAGTGGTGATATCGACCACTTACATAACTTTACATCGTTGGTTTAAAACAAACATCCAACTTTCTTTTTCTTTTTCTTTTCTATTTTTTTCGATTTTTTTTTTTTTTTTTTTTTTTTTTTTTTTTTTTTTAATAACATAAATATAGATGTGTAAAATTTCACCACATCACTATAATGATAATTCTGGATAATTTTTCCATACTTTTCATACTTCAGAAATAACGGTATTAGTGAAAGTAGTAAACACACGAAAAATAAACTCAAAGATATACAATATTTACTTTCACTCCAATTGCATTGTGCAATTTCCCGACCTAACCATAGATAATGAATTACGCACGCGAACATAGGTAATGTAAGGAAACACACTTTGCCTATAGCAATTAACCAACCACGGATCTTAATCTACAGGGTAGGCTAAGGTGTAAGGTGTAACAAAACATTTTAAACATAGGTGTAAGAAACGAAAGGAATGGCTCTGAGTATTTTTCTAGGGGTATCTTACTCTAAAAATGAGAGTAACAAAGGGTTTATACGGGGGTTAACTAACCAGTGTAGTTAGCTAATAACACATACATATAAAGGTTATTTGGGTGTAATCCTAGAATTTTACCAAGTTAGACAAGTCATTCCAATTATATCAATAATACTCATTATGGTGGTCTCGAATAGTATACAAGCCAAGTTCTAAAGTTTACAAGTCACCGGCACACTCATAGATTTGTGAATTTTGAAAAATCACAATTTTTGAAAATAACGTCATGTGTGCAGCTATGCAACTTAGACTTTAAACAAAAACATGCTAAAAAATTTTAAATTTTGATATATTAAGCACTTTTTAAGCATATTTTGAAAAGTTTAGGACAAGTAATGTTAAGTGTTCTAATTCTCCAATCCCCCCACTTAAGTTAAACAACGTCCTCGTTGTTTGTATTAAAGGTTAAAAACTGGAAAATAAAAGAATTAGAACAGAAAAACTCCCCTGAGATTTGCTCGGTATGATCCTCCATTTGTATTAGAGCAAAAATCATCTTTCTTGTGGATTAGAACGTTTAATCTTCATATGCGATGTATCCACAGGAAATGCAGGAATCTATAATACCACCAATGCTTCAAAACACACCTAAGATAAGAAAGGTTCAACTTTGCATAATACATTAGTAGTTAGGTAAAAATAAAAATTAAAAATGAAAAATGAAAATCATCAGGTCAGTCGATGCGCCGTATCTTATGGAAGAAGATACGCCGTATCGAGCCTGGAATAAATACGGATCAGAATAAAAAATGCGCCGCATCCTTAACCAGGGATGCGCCGCATTGAAAATAAACTGATAAAAAGTTTTAAGTTCGAAAATAAAAAATGCAGAAAATAAAATAAAATAAGATATGACCATTTGCAGGAGATGCGCCGCATCTCAGGATTGAGATGCGCCGTATCCTCGGCGGCCTGACTGACTCGACACAAAAACAGTAAAATAAAAGATAAATCCGGGTTGTCTCCCGGTAAGCACTTCTCTTTATTCCAGAGTCTTCAAGTTAGACTCACGTTCAGCTCATTAATTCATTATGTCGGGCTCAAACTCCACCACCTCATTTTCATTATCCTCAATTTTATTATCAAAGTATTTCTTCACACGTTGCCCGTTTACTTTGAATATATAACCATTTTTATCGCATATTTCAATAGTTCCATATGGATACACTTTCTTGACAACGAACGGACCCGTCCATCTTGATTTAAGTTTACCAGGATACATCTTTAACCTAGAATTAAATAGTAGCACTTTCTCTCCAATAGTAAACATTTTATCCCCACGTAACCTCGAGTCATGCCATCTTTTAGTTCTTTCTTTGTAGATCTTAGTATTTTTGTAGGCCTCATCTCTTAGTTCATAGAGTTCATTAAGTTCCATGAAACGGTTCTTCGTTGCAGCTTCCATATCCATATTACAATTCGTCAGAGCCCAATATGCACTTTGTTCAATTTCGACCGGTAGGTGGCATGCTTTTTCGTATACAAGACGAAATGGAGTGCATCCCGTTGGTGTCTTATAGGCTGTACGGAATGCCCATAAAGCATCATTTAACTTGTCAGACCACCCTTTTGGATTATATCCAGTCGTTTTTTCAAGAATTCGCTTTATAGCCCTATTGGTTACTTCGGTTTGCCTATTGGATTGAGGATGGTATGCGGTGGAAACCCTGTGATATACTCCATATTTTTGCAAGGCTCTCCCCAGATGATGATTACAAAAGTGTGTTCCCCTATCACTAATCAATGCTTTAGGAATTCCAAACCTAGAGAACAAACTTTGTAAAAATTTAAGTACTACCTTGCTGTCGTTTGTTGGTAATGCTTGCGCTTCGACCCATTTTGATACGTAATCAACAGCAACCAAAATATATTTATTACCTTTAGATTCAGGAAACGGTCCCATGAAGTCCAATCCCCATATGTCGAAAACTTCACACACATGGATATAATTCTGTGGCATTTCGTTTCTTGATGTTATATTCCCGGATCGTTGACACGCATCACATCCTTTTATATAATCTTTTGCATCATCCAACATAGTAGGCCAATAAAATCCCGCTTCAAGGATCTTTCTTCTTGTGACGACTGCACCGTGATGTCCCCCCGTTGGCCCTGAATGGCAATGTGCCAATATTGCTGGGATGTCATCACCATCTACGCATCTTCGTAAAATATTGTCAGGACATAATTTAAAGGCATAAGGTTCATCCCAAATATACTCGCTAGCGCGAGTTAGAAACCTTCTTTTCTCTTCGGATGTTAGCCCTTTTGGAATTTCATTTGCAACAATAAAGTTTATATAGTCGGCATACCAGGGTCCATTATTATTGCTCTTAATTCCAACCATCATAAGGTGTTCATCAGGAAAGTCATCAGCTATTTCCCGTTCGTCAAGCACCTCCATATTAGGGTTTTCAAGTCTAGATAAGTGGTCAGCAGCTAGATTCTCGGCACCCTTTTTATCTTTAATTTCAATATCGAATCCTTGGAGCAATAAAACCCACCTAATAAGCCTTGGCTTGGCATCCTGTTTATTGAACAAATACTTCAAAGCAGAATGGTCAGTGTAAACCATAGTTTTTGACAATATAAGATATGATCTAAATTTATCGAATGCAAAAACTACTGCTAAAAGTTCTTTTTCCGTGGTGGTGTAGTGTTCTTGGGCATTATTCAATGTTTTGCTAGCATAATAAATTGGCTTAAATTTCTTATCTATCTTTTGACCAAGTACAGCTCCAACAGCATAATCACTAGCATCACACATTAGTTCAAAAGGCAAATTCCAATCCGGCGAAATTATAATAGGTGCTGAAGTTAGTTTTTCTTTAAGTATATTAAATGCCTTTTTGCAATCTTCAGAAAAATCAAACTTCGCATCTTTTAGCAATAATTGGGTCATTGGCCTAGATATCATTGAAAAATCCTTTATGAACCTACGATAAAATCCAGCATGCCCTAAAAAACTTCTAACACCTTTTACATTAGTGGGGTAAGGTAGTTTAGCAATTACATCAATTTTAGCTTTATCGACTTCTATACCTTTCCCAGAAATCTTATGTCCTAACACAATTCCCTCTCTAACCATAAAGTGACATTTTTCCCAATTAAGAACAAGGTTAGTTTCTTCACACCTAGCAAGCATTTTATCAAGTTTAAAGAGACAATCACTAAATGATTTACCGAACACCGAGAAGTCATCCATGAAGACTTCCATAAAGTCTTCTACCATATCATGGAAGATAGCCGTCATACAACGTTGGAAAGTAGCAGGGGCGTTGCATAGTCCAAACGGCATTCTCCTATAGGCGAAGGTTCCATAAGGGCAGGTGAAAGTCGTCTTCTCTTGATCCTCGGGGTCAATTGGTATTTGGAAGAAACCTGAAAAACCATCTAAAAAACAATAATAATCATAACCTGATAGTCTTTCTAACATTTGATCAATAAATGGAAGAGGGAAGTGATCTTTTCGCGTAGCATCATTGAGTTTGCGATATTCGATGCAAACTCTCCATCCAGTAACGGTTCTTGAGGGGATTAGCTCATTATCGTCATTGAGTACTACTGTCATTCCTCCTTTTTTTGGTACAACGTGGATGGGACTAACCCACGAGCTGTCGGAAATTGGGTAGATAAGTCCGGAGTCAAGCAATTTCACGATTTCATTTTTCACCACATCTTGGACTTTTGGATTCAAACGCCTTTGAGGTTGGATAGTTGGCTTGAATTCATCCTCCATAAGGATTTTATGCGTACAAAATGACGGGCTAATTCCCTTAATATCAGACATACTCCATGCTAATGCTCCTTTTCGTTTATACAGTACCTGCAAAAGTAATTCCTTTTCTTTTGGCGTTAAATCAGATGCAATAATAACGGGTGAATTAGTGTTCCCATTTAAATAGGCATACTCTAAAGTAGAAGGGAGATCCTTAAGCATAGGTTTAACATTATTAATTTCAGTAGCACTAGCGGAATAAACATGTTCCTTAATTATATCGTTGCTGTCATTAGAAAGATGCGCCGCATCGATATTATCGATGCGCCGCATCGCGTTATATACAGCAGAATCAGCAGCTAAATTATAATCAATAGTATTCTCATCTACTTGATCTTCTATAGCAATTGCGTTTTCTAAATTTTTAAGCAGAAAAGAATCAAGCAAATTATTCTTTAACAATTTCTGAGTAAATTGATTAATCGTGTCATCAGAAACATCGATATTATAGCATTCATCGTCATCGGATTCATCTTTACTCATAGATTGTTCCATGTTAAACTCAACCTCATCTTTCCCTATGGTAAAAGTTATCTTTTTATTAAAAACATCAATTATGGCCCTAGCTGTGGCTAAAAATGGTCGTCCTAATATTATAGGAGTTCTAGAATTTTCAGGCATATCGAGGATAACAAAGTCGATAGGTAGTTCAAATTTATCAACTTTTATTAATATATTTTCAGCTATTCCTAATGGGTATTGTATGGACCTATCAGCTAGTTCTAAGCACATCCTAGTAGGTTTTGGTTCACCAAGACCTAATTTATCATACATAGAAGAGGGCATAAGACTTATACTAGCTCCTAGGTCGGCTAAAGCATTATCAATATGCAAATTTTTAATTTGACAAGGAATAGTGAAACTCCCTGGATCTTTTTCTTTAGACGGAAGTTTGTTGAGCAATGCAGCTGAGCTTCTTTTCCCCATTGTAATTGTGCAAGCCTCTTCAAGTTTAGACTTGTTTGTAAGCAAGCTCTTCAGATATTTAGCATACTTTGGCATTTGCACCAGGGCTTCCATAAATGGTATGCTTAGCTGCAGCTGCTTGAGATTCTCCAGAAATTTCTTTTGATAGGCATCTTCTTTCTCTTTCCTTACCCTATGTGGGAAAGGTAGTGTTGATCGTTTAGGTTCAACAGAAGGTTCTTCTCTAATTACTGGTTTTGGATCACTCTCTTTTGGTTGCTCTTGCTCAGGTGATAAAGATTCAGGGGAAATCTTGTTTGTAGCGTCATCCTCGGGTGTCTCTCCGATTTGAAAGGTTGACTTACCGCCTCTAGTTGTAATCCCTTTCAAGTCTTGCCTTACCAAAAGAACTCTGTTAAGCACCGTTGACAATTGGTGCACTTCAATTGCCAATCCATAAATCATGTTGTTTTGTTCCTTTAGTAACAGCTCATGACTGCCCTTGAATTCATTAATAAAGTTTCTTGCTTCATGATGTTCTTTTTCATTGGCTTGAGCGATTAGTAGCGCAAACTCTTCCATGGTAAGATTTCTTCGGGGTCTTCCGAACAAGTTGGGGAAAATATCGAACATCGTTCCTGAAAATCAAAGAGAGATAGATATCAAAGTAAAAGTTTCCAGGTATAAGGGTCAGAGTATTTTCCGTTCGGAGATAAGAAAAATAAAAGTTACTGATATCAGCAGACGATGCGCCGTATCCAAAAAGTTGGATACGCCGTATCTTATAATCGTTAAAATTAAATCAGACTTTATTCAGAAAATAGATACGCCGCTTAGAAATTTGAATGCGCCGTATCTGTTTTAATTATCAAAAATCGATATTTATTTAAAATTAAATGCGTCGTATTAACAAAAGTTAATGCGCCGTATTTTCGTTACGTTTTAAAATACGAGATTTTTGATTCAGAAGATGCGCCGTATCGATAAAAATCGATACGCCGTATCTGTTTAATAATTCGAAAACTGTTTTTAATTAAAATAACAGATACGCCGTATCTGCTAAAGCAGATGCGTCGTATTACTTTATCGCTTAGAAAAAATTTCTTATCAAAAACAGATACGCCGTATCTTGGGGAAAAGATGCGTCGTATCGAATTAATTAAACGCGTTGTATTTATAAAAAAATTGAACGCAATACGCCGTATCTGAGAAATCAGATGCGCCGTATCGTTCGATTTAGCTCAGTACAACGATAGCAGAACACAAAAATATGAAAAATAAAAAACAAATAAAAACACACGAAAATAATCACAAATAAAGCAAACAAATAACACACAAAAACAGAAAATATGCAAAATAGTACAATGAATGCAAATTAATCTAATACACAACAAAATTAGCGGTTAGATAAAAAATAAAAAAAAATTAAAACCTAATTAAAATACTAATCAAATTAACAGATAATAACAATTCACTCCCCGGCAGCGGCGCCAAAAACTTGATGTGCTGCGTGTGTCGTTGCGGTTTAGCAGTTTTAATGCCTACTCAAGTTTTAAATTTATATTTAGCCGACTTATCAATAACACACACACCTAACGAGCAGTGTACCCGGTCAGTATGAATATAATGGTAAGTAGAGTGTCGATCACTAAGAGTGGAACGTATTATCTAGTTATTCTAATCAGTATTTTAATATTCTAACGCAAGGGGGTTTCAGCCTGAGAGACTGGCACGATTTGTTTGCAATTAAATAATAAACTAAACCAATAGGCACGAATCAGCAAGTAGCACACACGTACACAGATAAATACTCGAGACAATAAGAGGGTTGTCCTTATGATTAAGTAGTTTGTCACTTGTTTTATTGATAGCTTTATATGAAGTGTATGTAGTTAATCCTTTCTCGTTGGTCCTATTCTTATCGGCGAGTAAACCCTTAATGATTACTTATGTCTAAAAGTTATTCCTAAGTGATCAATTTAGTAACAACCGTGGGAGTGCAACCTTTCAATTGCCACATTACACAAGCCACTAATAAACACAGAGGTTATCAATGCACTAATAAGTAGTAACCAAAGACATCAACATATAAACTTTAATTGATGGGAAAGCAATATTAAAGGGAGTGCAATCTTTCCGTTGTCACATTACACAAGCCACCAATCCTGATGAATTAAAGTTTGCTAACACAATAAAACAAAACTACTTAATGAATTAAACACATGCAGCACCTTCTTACAGCTCTTGTATCTTTGATTTGGGTGTGTCTTGTGCTGCTGCCTTGACTGAATTCGTCCTAGGGTTCTGTCCTTCGGTCTTCGGTATTATATGGTACGTACGAAATTCGTCTGGTCTTGGGGTATTTATAGTTTCTGTCTGAGGGTGAGATGCGGCGCATCTAAGGAGTAGATGCGGCGCATGTACTTAACTTCGCGTGGGGTCCAAGATTATAATATTCAGGAATATTCGTACACCGCCAGAAGATGCGGCGTATCTTTATCTTTGGATGCGGCGCATGTCCTCTTGTATCTTGGATCGTATCTGGTGAGATCTTGATAGCGATGCGGCGCATGTCATGAGTGAGATGCGGCGCATCTGGAGCAGATTCGACTTGATCTTGTCCATTTCAGTAGACTCTTCACTTTATGCATGTTTTGCTCCATAATTAGTCCAAAATCGCCAAGTTTCACCAAATGCTTGTTTTCAACTGAGAATTACAAAAGTAAACGATTAAGTATCAATCCTCATACATAATATAATAAAACAAGTCAATTTAATAGGATAAATGATAGTAATAAAATGTACTTATTTGAGTTCATCAGTGCTCACGGGTTTTAGCTTTTTGCCATTAACATTGCGAGTTCTGATCAGAAATAATAAGAAGTCATTCAATGTAGCACTTAATTGAAATCTTTTGAGGTTGGCCTACCCGTGCTACAATAAAAGATTTCGCATTTAAGTACGGGTTCCGTACTGAAATGCACGAAAGCCTTACTGAAGAAATTTGAGAAACGACATGTTTTAGAAAAACGTAAAAAATAACTCTCGTTCAAGCATCTGTAAACACCCGTATCATAGTTGAATGACATTTCTAAGTACGTACAGAATATTGATTAGACAAGAGACATGTCGTGAGAAGAATATTTTTGGTTTTTGATGTTCTATATTTTTGATGTTTTTTTTTTTTTTTTTTTTTTTTTTTTTCAATATATATTTACAAAAATATTTACATGCGAAGCTTGATGATATAAATCAAGAAGATTCGAGAAGACTTTCTAACTCGTTGGGAGTTAGGCTTCGCATTCCAATTCGACGAACTAAATTTTCAAACCGGTCTTTTGGTAGGGCTTTAGTAAATAGATCGGCGAGTTGGTATTCAGTCTTCACGAAGAATAATTCAACAGTACCCTCTTCGACGTGTTCCTTTATGAAGTGATAGCGGACTCTAATATGCTTGGTCTTCGAGTGTTGCACTAGATTGCACGAGATGGCTATGGCACTTTTTGAATCGCAATTCAAAGGTATGCGGTTGAAAGAGAAACCATAATATGTGAGTTGTGTTCTCATCCAAAGAACTTGAGCACAACACGCAGATAGAGACACATACTCGGCTTCAGCCGTTGATAAAGCAGTGCAGTCTTGTTTCCTTGAGGACCAGCCTACTAGCTTTTCTCCCAGAAATTGTGCTCCGCCTGATGTACTCTTTGCTGTAACTTGGCAACCGGCATGGTCTGCATCTGAAAATGCTATTAGAGTAAACTCCGAATCCTTCGGATACCAAAGACCCATGTTAATGGTTCATCGAAGGTACCAAAAGATCCGTTTAACCTATTGGAGGTGAAGTTCGGTAGGCCTTGCCTGAAACCGTGCAAGTAAACAAACAGCGAAATGTATATCTGGTCGGCTTGCAGTTAAGTACATTAGGGACCCAATCATGCTTCGATATTTCTTCGGATCCATGGGTTTCCCATTTAAATCTGCGCCAATTTTGGGTGTAGTGACCATTGGGGTTCCAACAGAGTCACAATTTTCCATACCATGTTTCTTTAAAATCTCAATTGTATATTTAGCCTGATTAAGAAAAATTCCACGCGGGGATTGATGAATTTGTAAGCCTAAAAAGAATTTTAATTCACCCATCATGGACATTTCAAATTTGCTTTTCATGAGATTTTCAAAATGTTTTGAATGTTGCGGATTAGTGGACCCAAAAATTATGTCGTCCACATAAATCTGAACAATCAAAATGTCATTTTTAAATTTTCTCGTAAACAAGGTCGGATCAATTGTTCATTTGGTGAAATTATTTGACAACAAGAATGATGATAATTCGTCATACCACGCCCGTGGGGCTTGTTTCAAACCATAGATTGCTTTCTTTAGCTTGTAGATGTATTTCGGATGATCTTTGTCAACGAAACCGTCTGGTTGACTCACGTACACTTCTTCTTTCAGAGTACCATTCAAGAAAGCTGTCTTGATGTCCATCTGATAAACTGTGATGTTCTTGTGAGCCGCATAAGCTAAGAAAATCCTGACTGCTTCAAGCCTTGCAACTGGTGCGAATGACTCTTCAAAATCTATCCCTTCTTCTTGTCTGTATCCCTTTGCCACTAGACGAGCTTTGTTGCGAATTACAGTCATCTCTTCATCCTTTTTGTTCTTCCATAACCATTTAAGATCAATGACAAGTTTGTCAATTAGTCTTGGAACTAAATCCCAAGTGTCATGGAGTTGAAATTGAAGAAGTTCTTCCTGCATTGCTTCAATCCAGGCATTTTCTGCCATTGCTTCCCGAATGTTCTTAGGTTCTATGAGACTGACTAAGCAGACATAGATGCACAAGTCACAATCGGTGTTTAACTATTTTCTCGTCTGAATTGGCCTTGAGGGTTCACCAATAACTTGTTCTATTGGATGGTCTTTCATCCACTGTAACGTCGAGGGATACCTTGGTCTTTGTTAGCTTTAAAGTTTTGTCATTTGTGGGAATTGCAGTAGCATGTAAAGTACAAGGACTAGTTTAGTCATATTTGCTAAGTTAGAACTTGTAGCTTGTAATAAATACCCTCCTATGTCAATACTAGGAGGGTTGAGGATTCATTTGTAACACACGAGGTGTGTGTGTTTTCTAGACTCTCTCTCTAGAAAACATACACACCTCGGCAATCAATAAACCGAATATTCATTGTTTAATCTTTAGTTCGAGTTTATGGTGTTTCCTCCACCTCCAAACGTGATTCTTGGTCATATAATTGATATGACCAAGAATCACGTTTGGAGGTGGAGGAAACACCATAAACTCGAACTAAAGATTAAACAATGAATATTCGGTTTATTGATTGCCAAGGTGTGTATGTTTTCTAGAGAGAGAGTCTAGAAAACACACACACCTCGTGTGTTACAAATGAATCCTCAACCCTCCTAGTATTGACATAGGAGGGTATTTATTACAAGCTACAAGTTCTAACTTAGCAAATATGACTAAACTAGTCCTTGTACTTTACATGCTACTGCAATTCCCACAAATGACAAAACTTTAAAGCTAACAATCTCTCCCCAAAGTGAAGTCATATGAGAATTGCTTACAATGTTCCCTACAAGTAAAATTCAATACAAATACATCAGAAAGATCTTCAAACTTCATTACTTCGTTCAGCTTGCATAATCTTCTCAGCCGCCATTTCTTTACTTGCAGACGAACTAAGTGAGCAAATCTAATTAGGGTTTAATTCAGAGTGCCCTGAGTACTCTCCCCTAATTAGTGCTCCCCCCCAAACTAACAACCTCATATTTTGGATGCCCTGAGTGCCCTGCAGTTCGGGGGAATATGGTATCAACATCTTTATCTCACCAAATGCATCCCAGTTATTTTTCCCATGAGAGATCAGCCCGTACATTTCTCTCCCCTGCTGGTTGCGATTTATCGGAATCAGCATACTGATGTGTACGTGAAATACAAACTCGAAGCCCTTTATAAGGAATCATATCAGCCCGTGAGAAGATGTCGATATACCCAATCTAACCTCCTGTATTAAAAACAACGGCTTCATGTAGTGACTACTGATGGAGAAAACCCACTATAACGAACTTGAGACTGAAGTAGAATAACCCAAACTTGTGACTTAAACTTGCACGATAGTGTGACTAAGAACCTATACTGAGCACTACAATGTAACTCCTTAAAGCATAGGTCGTTTCATATACCCATCCATCCTTCCTTAACTGTATATGAACATCTCTTGAATTATCCACATCTTTGTGTGACACTGAGTACTACAACGTATCTCCTTTAAGTGATAGTTAACTAGGTCTTCGTCCATCCTCCCCTTGACCTATGAAAACTAGATAACCCAAGACTTAATCACTATTCCCATGAGTGCCCAAACAAGGATCTCGAAGAATCATGCATCCAACCAACCCTGATATCTTCAAGATACTAAGTACACGTACCTGAGATATTCCACTTCAACTTCAAATAAGTAATAATGAATCATCATCCTTGTAGTCACAGCTGATAATTTGACCATTGTCATCTGATTGTGAATCTTGATCAGGATCTTTTAGGCTATACGTGGTGATGTTGAAGGTGCAGTCTGATAATTTCAATTGTGATTTTGATGTGAAATATGCCATAAAATGACATTATAATGATGCTGGAAAAATTTGAGTTTAAGAAATTTTTACGCCAAAAATTCCCCGAAAAATTCGAATTTTGGCCAAAAAATTTGAATTTTAGGCCAAAATTTTCACTCTTGTACCAGAATTTGAATCTCGCGTAAAAATGGACCGTTAAGTCTCCTGTGAAAATTAAATTTTGGCCAAAAAATTTGAATTTTAGGCCAATTTTTTTTTTTTTTTTTTTTTTTTTTTTTGTTTTTTTTTTTTTTTGCCAAAGGTTGTCCGATATCGCAGAAGCAAGAGTTGTCCGATATCGCAGTTGATAAAACTTCTCGGACAGAACTGCGATAATGTCTGAACTGCGATAAGTCTGAATCAGACCTCAAATGCGATAGGTCAAATGCGATAGCTCAAATGCGATAATGCTGAAATGCGATAAGAATCTGAGTTGTCAAATGCGATAGTTATCTGATTTGCCAATTGCGATAACTTCTTAGCAGACCCCAATTGCGATAGAAGAGCTGAAATGCGATGAAACGTCTGCTCAAGTGAATTGCGATAATTCGCAGATTCTCACCCACTTTCACTAACTTTTTGACTTTTAGCTACTACCCATGCTACTCCCATGCTTGTCTGCCATTCTTCTGCCAACTTTTACTCACATTTACACACTTCAATAATGCACTATCTTCACTAAAATAATCAATAACAAATCTTTTACAAAATTTGTTAGTGATTTTCGATCAATGAACCAAGAACAAACCAAAGTCTATTCTTCCTTTAAGCAAGATTTGAGTGAAGAACTAGTGAACTTGCACAGCCCAAGTCGATATATCACAAAACAAACACAACCTTTGATCTTCAACATGTGTACGATTTGAACAAAAAACACAAACAGCCACGTTTTTGAAGATCAAAAAACGCAGCAGTGGGTATTTTTTGGAACAAAAAAAACGAACACAAAAATTAAAAACACACCACGAATCACAGATTTTACCTCAAACACACCACGTTAGCCACCCGGTTAGCTCTTGATACCAATTGATATGACCAAGAATCACGTTTGGAGGTGGAGGAAACACCATAAACTCGAACTAAAGATTAAACATTGAATATTCGGTTTATTGATTGCCGAGGTGTGTATGTTTTCTAGAGAGAGAGTCTAGAAAACACACACACCTCATGTGTTACAAATGAACCCTCAACCCTCCTAGTATTGACATAGGAGGGTATTTATTACAAGCTACAAGTTCTAACTTAGTAAATATGACTAAACTAGTCCTTGTACTTTACATGCTACTGCAATTCCCACAAATGACAAAACTTTAAAGCTAACAGTCTTGAATGTGTGTTAGATGATTCATGTAACCCAGAAGATGATTCTACCGAATCTGTTGCAAATGGGTTTTCAAAGATTTCATCTTCTAACACAGCATTGACTTGTTCTTCTTCCTCATCAATTCTCGGTAACCAAATCTCAATTCTTGGAGATGGAGGAGTGCATATAGATGTTGTTGAAGGAGATGGTGCATCGGCTTCGAATGTTGTAGATGCATCTTGATTTGGTGGAGGTGGTGGTGGTTGTTGTTGAGGTTGTGGTTGAGCGGGTGCAGCGGATGTTTGTTCAGATGCAATCTTCGAAGGGCCACCAAAGTAATCATCATACATGAACTCGAAAAAGTTCTCCAATTCTTGAGGTGTTGGTTTATCCGATGGAATTGATTGAGTGCTTTGGGGTACGAGTCCTGAACTGATATGTCCAGAAGTTTGACTTTGAGGTTCGGGTCCTAATCCGGTATGATTAGAAGCCATTGGGTTAAGCGCGGGTTCTAGAGCGTGTCTCTCAAAAGCCATTTGTGAAATTTCATCAAACTTCACATTCATCGTCTCCATAACTTTCTTCGTTCTTCTATTATACACCCTGAATGCCCTCGAGTTTTCCGAATAACCAATGAAGATTCCAATATCACCCTTAGCTTTCAACTTTCCCAAATCTTCTCTGTCATTAGTTGGATAACATAAAGCACCAAATACATGTAGGTAAGAGATTTCGGGTTTTCGTTTGTTGATAAGTTCATATGGGGTTTTATTGAATCTTGGATGAATTAGGGATCGGTTTTGAGTAAAACAAGCAGTTGAAACAGCAACAGCCCATAAGAATAACAGTGCAGTGGAGTAAATCAGCATTGTGCGAGCAGCTTCCACAAGAGTTCGAATTCTTCTTTCAACTACCCCATTCTGCTGTGGAGTTCTGACAGCTGATGTCTGGTGTGTAATACCAGTTTCTTCAAAGAATGTCCTTAACTCCTGATTTACGAATTCCGTGCCATTGTCAGTTCTTACTATCCTAACTGGAGCTTGAAGTAGAACTTGAATACGCTTCAGAAAGGTGATGATGGTGCTTGGTGCTTCATCTTTTGATCTCAAAAACTTTACCCACGTATATCTTGAATAGTCGTCAACAATTACAAGAATATACTTCTTTCCATTAATGCTTTGAACTCTCATTGGGCCACATAAGTCCATAGGCAACAAATGTAACCTATCAACCGAACTGGGTACGGGTTTAGGTTTAAATGTTGCCTTTTTGCTCTTGCCTTGCTCACATGATGGACATAAGTGTTCTTTGGTGTATTTGAACTTTGGAAGACCTGAGACGATGTTGTCTTTGGCAAGCTTGTTGATCGTGTCAAAGTTTAGATGGGACAAACGTCTATGCCATAACTAGGATTTTGTTTCACCTGCCCTGGTCATGAGACAAATTGGTGATGAAGAGGCCATTTGGTTTATGTCAATTGCATAGAGATTGGTGCCACGATTCCCAATTAAGAGATCATCCCCAACCAAGTTCCTAACATAACACGTGTTTCTCCTAAATGCAACCTCTAGATCAGCATCGCAAAACTGTCCGACAGAGAACAGATTGTGTCCCAACCCTTCGACATAGTAAACTCGAGTGATTAAGTAATTTCCAAACAGTAGATCTCCATAACCCAGAATAGCTGCAACATGATCATTCCCAAAATGTACAGTCCCCATGAACTGCCACACAAAATTGATCAGCAGCTTCAGATTCCCGGTCATGTGCTTGGAGAAACCTGAGTCGACGATCCAAAGAAAAATTTCAATGACCTGCGAAGAACAGAAGATTTTGTATATGGAAACCGTTTAACATTTGGTTCCAAGGGGTTAGATGTAACAGGTGAATCACACTTAGAAATGGTTTCCTTAGATGCATTGGGAACTATTTCAGATGTGCCATTCTTAAGTGCAAGCATTCTACCCGTTGGTTTCCATTCACAAAACTTAATGTGATCCTTAGGTAATAGGCTGCTAGTGGTTTTCCTAGCTTTTGCAATAAGTCTTCGAATGTATCTAGACTTAGCCTTAGTCACTAAAGGAATCTTTTTCTGTTCAGGCATATCATTCTTTTTCACATTATTAGAAACATTATCATCGCAAGCATTTTTAGACAAAGATTTCTTTTGCATTAAACAATCAGAATCATTACATGCATTAGAAACAGGAGTCTTATCATTACAATTAGATGATACATGTTTCTTCTTGGAAAGCGGTAAATTCCTAGGGTGTTCTTCTACTTTCTTGCTTGCACTCTCTGAAACAGGCGAGACACTAGGTTTCTTGGTATAGCTCCTAGTCTGTCTTTTGCTCCTAGAGATGCTTTCTAGTCCTGTATAAGGTAAGGCACACTCATTAGAATTTATGTTGTTGTCCTTAGATTTTGTTGTAGCATTCCTAGACTCGTTTGGATTATCCTTTTTACTTTTATCTACAGCCCTATATGTTTTAGATGTAGAGGCAGATTTAGTAGTGGGACTAATCCTATATAGGCCAGGTGCTATTACATTTGATGATTCGACAACAGCTTTCTCTTTTTGTTTCTCACTAGGCAAGGGAGTTAATGGTGCAATACCCTTTGGTTCCTCTCCCTTCCCTTTTTGACATTCGAGTCGAGACTTCAAAAGATCAATTTGTTCTTTCAACTGTTTGTAAGAACGTTCGTACGACAATTTGTCGTATTTACATTCTTCCTTTTTCTTATCAAGTTGTTTAAAATATGTTACATTTTGTTTTTCAATCTTTGCAAATGCTTTTTCATATTTTAAAACAATTTTTGAAGTCTCATCCCGAAGCCTTTCATCATCTTCCACAGAATATGTTGTTCCAAAACCTTTATTCGTTCCAGGTATTCATTTGCTTCCTTCACTAAGGATTTGTGGTCCTTAACAAATTCTGCTGACTCTTTTAAAAGATTATTTTCCACATTTTGAACAACCGCATAGATTGCAGCAACATGTGGATTAATTTCTTTTTCAAAGATCTTTTTCAGTTCATCTTGAACACCCGGAAACCATTCAAACTTTTGATTGTTTATTTTGGAAGCCACAATACGTTGAAGTTTCTCAATTCTCTGTTTAAGATCAACCAAATATAGTCTAGCTGCACTTGTATCATAAGTGTTTTTAGATGCCATTTGTTCGATGTTAGACAGATGTTTTGAAGCAAATATTCGTTTTGGGACTGCCACTGGATTTTGAAAATACAATGGAGACTCTCTTTGAACAAGATGAAGACCATAATTTTTGTGAAGTTCATTATAGTCAATGGGCTTTATTTCTCTGTTCAATTGTCGCATTTTATTTCTGCTCTCTTCTACAATCTCTATCGTCTCAACAGAATTATAATCATAACCCGGAGGAGGATCATGCACATCATTTATAAGCGTACCATCATATAACACATTCCGTTCTTTCTGAGCCTTTTTGAGATTACAAGGGTTTTCATAACCGATAGCCACTTTCTTTATTGTATGTAAAATCGGGTTTTTATCGTTTATTAAGAGATTAACAGTTTGTGCAGAATGACCCGTTTTTACAAGCAAATTTTCCAACTTTGCAATGGTTTCCTTTTTGTCATTGATCTCTTTAAGAAGATCCTTTTCACGTTTTGAAAACCTTTCATTCAACTCTTTCTTTTCCTTTTCAAGATTAGAATAAGTTGATTTTTGTTTTGAAAGCTGGTTAGTTAGCTTAGAAATTTCTTTCTTAAGAGATTTGATTTGGTTGTTCAAATTAACATCTAGAGTGTCAAATTTGATTTGTAAATGTTTCTCTCTTAACTCAGAATCTTTTAAGCTAACTTCAAGTTCTGACTGTTTTTTGTTATGAAAATCATAAGCCCTTTGATTAACCTTGTAACTTTCAAGCTCAGCGGTCAATTTGTCATTCACGGTCTTAACATCGCGATTGATCTTTTTGACCTTTTCTATTTCCATACCGTACTGATTTTTTAGTTGTTAATCCCTCAACTCATGAAGTGAAAGAACTAAGAAATCCTCCTAAAGCTTATAAAAAATATGGGAGGGAATATGTGTCAGGTTTTGGCTATGATTCATCCATAGATGATTACAAGGTTGTAATAGGGTTCAAGAATGAATATAGTAAGCTTGTTTTTGAAGTGTTAACTTTGAAATCAAACGTTTGGAGATCAGTTGCTCTAGAATCAGGCTATGGTTCTTTTTTCGGCAATGGTATCGTATGGAATGGGGCGATTCACTGGATTTCTTATCGTCAAAATGACAAGAAATTAGTAATTGTTTCTTTTGATTTATCCAAAGAGGTTTTAAAAGAAATTCCCCTACCATTGGGTGATCAATATGTACTCTACTGGAATTTGGGGACTATGAAAGACTGTCTATGCGTCTTTCATTTTCCAGATACAGACTAAGGCTCATTTTGATTTATAGACGGGTTCACAATTTAAATTTGGATTTGATATAAAATTTAAATTAGATGTAATGTTAAGAGAGAAAAATTATATTTATTTAATACTCCATTCGTTCTAAAAGATAAGTCTATTTTGACTTTTTAAATCCTACCATTACCCATGCCTGTTTCATCATCACCATTAATTTCCCCTTCGAGCCAACAATCACCACAGCTTATAGAGTCAACACTCTGAGTATCCACAGTAGAAGCAACATCGCCCTCATATTCCTCCTCCTTCATTTCACCAGCATCACTCTCCTCCTCATTGAACTCAACCCCCTCCATACTAACCACAGACTTACTTCCTTTCCTACCCAACTTCTGAGAGTTTTTCTTGAAGCTGATAGACTTAGTACCAACCTTAGACTGCCTATTCTTGTTTTTTAGAGCACTATTTTGACTTCTAGTAGTCCTATTAGGACGAATGACATCATCTGATTCCCTAGGTGGGGGAACCAAATTAGGGTTTGTGTTATTAGGATCATTCATGATGAAATTGATGTTAAAATGTAATGGAATCTGTGGGGAATCATACAGAAATGCGTATTAGTTTTAAGGATTTGATTTGGGGAAAACGAGGATGAACAGTTCGTGAAATGGGTCTAGTAACGGATTTTTAAACGGTATTAAATGCAATGATTAAACAAAAAAATGTATAAGAAATTGGTATAGAACTGTAGATCTATACGAGTACTATCCAAATCCAAAAACCATATGACAATTCATTTGATAAAATTAATTTAGATGATGAAATACTGTATAAAAAATTGTTTAGTTAGTTAGTATTTTTTTTTTTTTTTTTTTTTTTTTTTTTTATAGAGAGAGCGAAAGTACAAAACTTGATTAGGTTTTTTTCGGTCCAGCGGTATAATTTTTTTGTGGATAGATGATGATTTGTGTTTGTAGGTTGACTGAGTGTTTGTGTTTATGCATTTATACAATAAGGACTAACGTGGTCAACGGTTAGTTTATAAAATAAGGACTAACGATGCAAAAAATACTAATGGAGGGACTAACGGGTAAGTAATATTTAAACACTTAACGGTCAAAGATAACGCCCATCCAACTTAGGGACCAAACGCGTGCAACGCTTGCCAAATTAGGTACGTCTGGCGTAAATAAAATGAAATAGCTCCCAAACTTGCAATTCGTTTAAACCACAAGGACCATCCGTGTAATTTTTTCTGTTATTTATAAAGTGACCCATGTATTCTTCAAGAATGTCAAACAATTTTATTTCTCACCGGGTATAATATACTGTAGTAACTTATCTGGTCAAATTATCTTTCAAAACATTTCAGTCCAACAAAACCCCAAACTGAAACCCTAAATCAAGCATCTCCCAATTCAAAATGTCAGACAATATACTACCATTCGATCTCCAAGTTGAAATCATGAAAAGGCTTCCAATCAAATCACTCATTCAGTTCCGATCTGTTTCTAAAGCATGGAAGTCTGTTATCGACAGCTCCAAATTTATCACAAATTACCACCGCACTCAGCATCATCATCATCATCATCATCATCTACTTGTAAGTTAAAAGGAGAGATCATTTATATATCAAAAGTTTCTTGAATATCAAGTGATCAATTTTAGCCGTTCGCTTTTATATTAAACAACAAACCCATTTTTTTTTTCAAAAATTAGTATCACTAACAATTGTTAAGCCAAAAAAATTACGCCAATAATATTAACGCATTTGGAACAAACCCACTTATTTATTTATTTATTTATTTATTTTTTGGCTAATTACTTAAAAACTCATCTAACTTGGCATTTTTTTTTAACTGCAAAGTTTTATAACCTACATCACCTATCTCATAAATTATATCTCACATGTCTCCAACGAGACTTGAACCCGCAACCTCTAGGTTGACAGGCCACTCAAATACCGCTAGGCCAAGAGGCCTTTGGTGGCAATTTTTGTTTTTGTGTGTACTGAACATTTTTTTTTCTCATTATACGTATTGAATTTTCAAATTTCGATCATTGTGTGTATTTTGTGACTATTTAGCTATGTAAAATAATCATTTTACCTTTCGAAATTTGAAAAAAACAAGGGTAAAATGGTCACAAGATACACACACACAATGAGGAAAAAAGTTCAATGACACAATAACAAAAAGTAGCAACTTAAATGACATTTTAAGTAATTAGCCATTTTTTTTTCAAAGGCAATAAAAAATCTGTTAGACAACATATTTAACGCATTTGGAACAACAATATTAACCGATTTCCTAATCGTAGGATTCCAAATAATCGCAGTCTTTGTTACACCATCATTGAAAAAACAGAATAAGCCTTGAGAGCTACCAAGAATAATCGGGTGATAAAGTAACTTAATAGACATAGGCATAGCGTGTGCATCAATAAGCATTGCCCCTAAATTTAGTCTCTAGATGGCCATAAAAAATCTGACAACTAACTGGTCAAATTATTAACTGAAGGTTCAAATTACATGCAACCGACATAAAAACACACTGAATGCAATTCTCGGCAATATAAGCAGTCACTAACCTATATGCAGCTAAAAAGGTAAAATACAAAAACTCGAACCTTGAAAGTTCGTTTCAAGAAGTACATGTTCAGTCATTTACCAGCTCCAGTGCAACCTCTTAATTAGTGCAACCTCTTCATCAGCATCATGCATCTCTTTCGTTGATTGTTGTGTCCTTGCATTATCTGATTTTTCATCGTGTGCGGTCTCCACACTTCAACAGTAAGTCGGTAACTATTCCTTAACCACTTAAAGTCAATTCTACATGTGGTATTACAGGACTTCTGAACTTGTTCAGGCGGTATTACTTCCTATTAGTCAAATATTTCAATCACATTGATCCATATAACTATAGATCATAGCAGAATTAATAAAGAAGCAATTAACACTATACCAACTGATAAATTAAGTTTCCATCTGCTAAACATCATCTAGTTACAAGTTTTGACATAGGATCAATACATTCAAAGTGTAAATGGGTTGATTATGATGTTTGGAGATTCGGCCAAAAGTCAAGTTGAATACAGCTTAACTGACACACATTCCCAATTATTAAGATTCAAAGTAGTACTAATAAAAACAAAAACAAAAGAAAAAAATTGAAATATGAGGAAATTTTGAATGGCGCCACTTCTCATGTCAGAAGTATTACATATTTTACCGCTGCTCAAGACATGGCATATCATCTTATAATGCAAACATTGATTAACAGAACCGTTGTAAAACCAAAATGAGTAACATATATGGAAATTAATTTGCTTGGCATAAATTGTTTGTACACAAGGATCACAAATAATTTACATTTATATGTACTACAACGGCACTTCAATCTCCATACCATCCTTGCTTGCTCCAAAAGTCATATGTAATAAGCTTTGCACTTTGCTATGTTGAATTCATCTTGTCCAGAATCTATATCACACTAAATACTACGTCCACGGTGATCAAGCAAAAGTAGTGTTTCCATGTAGCAACTTGCAAATAAAGAAAACTTTTTGCCAGAAAACCAAATATGATTGATGTGTTCAGAGTCATGTTCATAAACACAAAATGCATCATGTTCCTCTTCTATCACTTCCATTATAGTTTCACCACTCTTACTGAATCCAAGCACCATTCTTATGAAATCATCAGGTGGGGGTTTGTAAATGATTTTGGATCACCATTCTCCATCATCCATACTCCACAACTGAATAATGATACATGGTCCTTATGACCAGATCGAAGGACTACAAGAAAGTCTCTTAACTTAGATATAGACAAACCAGCTCTAGTCCGATAAACTATCGGGGAGATATATTTTTATAAATTCCTCACTTGTCAAATCAAATGACATAATTAGATCAATTGAATATCGCCATCAACCATACTCATATCATAAGCATGCCAATAAATAAATCCATCCGGTACCAATCCAGTCATATTTGTAGGCAAATTGCTGGCCTGAGGACTTCTCCACAATTGAAACATATTTTCGCTCAGATTCATTTTCTAGGTCGGAGTAACTTTCTAGTAGACGATGATGTTGCTGAATGTCGTGGTAATTAGTGATAAATTTGGAGCTATCGATAACAGACTTCCATGGTTTCGAAACATATCTGAATTGAATCAGTTATTTAATTGGAAGCCTTTTCAAGTTGATTCAATTATGTTGATTTAATTGCTGAATGGTAGGTCCAAATTCGGATAGCACATATGTAGGTCCAAATTTTGTCAGCCAATATTTGCAGCCCACAACCAACTTAGTTAATTTTGAGCCCAATCCAATCATTATGTATGGTCTAGCATTTTGGTCCAAACAAATCACCACAAAATTTCGGTATAAGAAATGCAGTATACCCTAATCACAACACCATATTATTATCGCCTACCGATCAATATCTGTCACATCTCAACTCATCTCATCTATTTTTTATCATCACGAATCATAATTGCATCTCACAAATCAATCAAGCAAAATGTCAGACAATATACTACCATTCGATCTCCAAGTTGAAATCATGAAAAGGCTTCCTATCAAATCATTGATTCAGTTCCGATCTGTTTCAAAAGCATGGAAATCTGTTATCGACAGCTCCAAATTTATCACTAATTACCACCGCACTCAGCATCATCATCATCATCGTCATCATCTACTTGTAAGTTACTTTCCCTTCGTATCAAACCCGGAAAATGAACCTGAGCGAAAATATGTTTCGATTGTGGATGATGACACTTTCCCCCAACAAAAGCTACCAGTTACTGTCCCTTCGCCTGTTACACTCTTTTACGACCCAACAATAGTTGGCTCCTCTCAAGGCTTAGTATGCTTTTATGATACTATTGAACATCCAGATTCCGAAACAAAGACTGCTGTAATTTGGAATCCTACGATTAGGAAATCGGTTACCATATCTGTGCCTAATGTTTTAGGTTTACCATATACTTATATGGAGGCTTTAGGTTTTGGGGTTACTCCGGACACATGTGACCCTAAGCTTGTCAGGGTTTCATTTGATTGTAATTATGGGAATGGGGGGAATCTTGATACTGTAGTTGAGGTCTTTAGCTTAAGCACACAGGCTTGGAAAAGACTAACCACGAACTTGCCTCGTAATTCAGCTGCATTCACATATAATCAGGTAGTTATAGACAGTTTTATTTATTGGCGTGCTTTGGATCTGCCTTTTGAGGACCCTAGATATCACAAGCTAGAATATATTATGTCATTTGATATGATAACTGAAGAATTTAAAGAATTAGATCTTCCGAATAGTTTTGCACGTAATACTTGTTTGTTAATATCTAAGTTGAGGGAGTCCCTAGTTGTGGCTCAAAGGAAAGTGGTGGGTGAGAAAGAAGTTGTTAGTGTATGGATGATGGAACACAGCGATCCAAAATCGTTGACAAAGAAATTTACCATCAACACACCAAATGGATCATTTGAGGTACGTGGATTTAGGAAGAGTGGCGAACCTTTAATTGAAATGACAGAAGATGATGCTGAATGTGAACTTGATGACCTTTTTGTTTATGAACCATACTCAGGACACATGAAGTCTGTTGGGATCACTGCAATGGAATATTCATGGAGTGTGAGTTCTTGCATAGAGACACTACTTTTGCTTGATAATTGAGATCCTAGCTACTTTGACATGAATTGACGCAAAGATAATGTTAACATTGCAAAGAGTGGATCTTGGAATAGATGACTTTTGGTCTTTGGAACATGCAAGTAAGGTATGGAGATTGTAGTGCAAATTAAGTTAGATGCATTACATATATGCATGTATTTAGCAGTGAGATCAATGTTTTAAACAATTATCATGATGAATCTCTAATTTTGTTATGCTGAATCTCTAATTTCAAATGTTATGCAGCTATGCACTAACATCTTATTGAAAGTCAACCTTCTATAATTGCATTTTGTGTTACTATAATTTAGAATGCACCATGATAAGCTATATCACGAAGACGGTACGACCTTGTCTAGTAGGAAAAAGAATCGTCTTGTAAGCACTACATAAAGTTAATTCATAAAATGAAGGTATAAGGAAGCATTTGTGTTGAAACTACATAAATCCTCTCTAATAACAGCAGTTTTTACTACTGATCTATTTCCAAACAAGTTGTAATTACTACTTACCCATCGTTCATACTCCAGCTCCATTGCGTCAAAAATTTTAAAATACTTATAATTAGAGTGAAGACAGAAATTCTATTATCAAAGGTGAGCCTGTGCATATGTTTTTCCTTGAGACTCATATCTTGGTATCTATGATATTAAAACTTGTGTTTTCCATACTATATGAAACTTGTGTTTGTTATCTAAGTTTTTGACAACCTTTTTCCAAACAAGTTATGCACCCAAAATAACATATAAAGTGAATATGAAAAATCTATGAAAAGAATCGTGTTTTTTAAATATTCAAAGCAATGCAAACTAATCACAACCATCATAAATAAAGCTTTTTGACAAATGATTTCTTGTTTTTTAATGAACTTGTGAGATGCATAGATTGTTACCATGCACATAGTTACAGCAATAGATATAGTAACCTCAGAACATCTATTAATTGCATGAATTGAGACCTGAGTTTGCAGCTCCAGGGAACCCAAGTTGACCAGCATTGACTCCAGCACTCATTAAAGCACACTGCAGAATTAAGCAATGGCTAACAAAATATCATCAATAAAAAATAACGTATGGAAAGATAAGTCAATCTTCAGTTACCTGTGCTTTAGTTTGTTCAAGTTCTTGTTCAAGCTGAAGCAGTTTCAAACGACTAGCTTCCAACTGCTGAACATAAGCCTAAAAACAAAAACCAGGGTTCACAGTTAGGCTTATTTATATGAAAGAGTTTTAGACCATGTTCTGTTGGCATCCTAAGAAATAGATATGATGACAATTTAAAACACTTATCGATGTATTGTTTTACACTTTTATGTGGTTGCATTTTATGTAAAAGACTCTGATGAACATACTACATTATGCTGCTGGTGGCGGAACCATAAATTATCATGTTTCTTATTCGGAATGTATTTATTACGTTGTGTGCTCTGTTTTTTTATATTATTGTTTTTACATTGTCTATTAGAAACATTAATAAGAACGATATATAATTAGTAGAAAATGTTCTCGAATAACATAAGCCAGTTAGGTACTAGTTACTCTAACTTGTGGTTGTTTTATTTAATTCTGAGGTTCAATTCGATGGATTTCCATTCTCATTTTTTTCTTTCTATTCTTATGTAGTTGTTGAAACTAATGACGGAACTGTCTCTGTTGCTTCGGCTTTTGCTGCCCACCAGCAAGGTTAGTTAAGATCACTGCTAAGTAGCTTATTTTACACTTCAGTTGGGTGCGTTTGAGTTGACATCAATGCTCGTAAATATGGATTTTAATTTTTTTATTTTTTCATTACAATTGTACCCTGCTCTGGTCAACAAAATTGCAACCTTTCACTGTAAACTGACATTTATAGAAAATGTCTAAATTGTGTTTTAAAAATCAACTCCTAGTTTCCAGGTGAAATAAGGCTTGTGGACCAACACTACAAATGGTTTCATTAAGTGTAAATATGATCCGGAGTAAAGTATTAGTACAACATAAAAGATTGCATCTTGTAGGAGAAATCCCGTTGTAAAAGTTTCCTTTTTCCGTGTAATGGAGGCGTTGTTCAGTGAGAGCTGTAGGTAGTCATGTATAATAATCATTCTATACATAGTTTTTGGATGCTACCTAAATGGAAAATAGTGCAATATCTATTTTAATGGGATGTGCTGGATTTCATCATTATGCATATATGAATAAGAGTACTGGCATGAGATGTGTATACAGTTAACAAAAGGAATATCGCTGCACAAATAGTTATACGATGGGGATTGTCATTATAAAATTTTGACTAATAATTCAATGCATACAATAAGTCAATGCCCCTTATTAAGATAGTGGAGAAAAGTAGTGGAAAACAATCACTTATATCTGTTAATGATTGCTAATGCAGAAATAGGGAAATGTCAAAAGAATCTTACATAAAAGACAGTGTTGCTATTCTGGGACAACATTATATAGATATTGTTGTATATTCTTGTAGGTTGGAGGGAGTATTCATATACTACGCATGCTTAAAAAATATTATATGACACGTATTTGGTTATTGTCAAGCAGTTGTACAGGACAGAGACCACAAATTCTTGACAAAAGCTGTTGAAGAAGCATATAAAGGAGTAGAATGTGGAGACGGAGGTCCATTTGGTGCAGTTGTTGTTCGCAACGATGAGATTGTTGTGAGTTGTCATAACATAGTTTTAAAACACACTGACCCAACAGCACATGCAGAAGTAACAGCAGTAAGAGAGGTTAGACTCTTTTCTACAGAAATGTGTACCATTTAAGTTTCACGTTTAAAGTTATGTGTGCTCTCTTTATGAAGTCTAATGAACTTTTTCCCTTGGTATTTCAATTTTTTGTTCCAAGTTTACTCTTTTTTGACTGGCTCTTTCCTCCAATTTGTTAGTTGCATCTCTATATATATTAATCTGAACATCATGAAACGGATCAAACCAGTAGCATAGCTTAAAAATGAGGTAATCTATGGATAGACGGAGTTTAAAATAACACCATATTTTATGCCGAAACTTATTGAACGAATCTATTAATTCCAAAAATATTGGACTAGAAGGCAAGGGACACCATTACTCACAGTTTCTAGATTTTGACTTATTTAGAGTAGGAAATATGGAAGAAATTTTGACCTATTAAAACATTTGATGTATTCGATGCACATGAATCAAAACATGATGGAAATTTGTGGTTGGAATACAAAAGAAAGTTAGAGCTTCCACTTTTTATAAACCATTTAACCAACAAGGCTCTAACGAACCAATATCAAGGCTCTAAAGAACCATCTAGAAACAAGCTGAAATTTCCGTTTTTTTGAGTACACAAAAGGAACATGAGAGCGACCACAAATGTTCTAATTTTAAAAGCCCCAAATTTGTTTCCTACATACTATAGATATGATACTTATTTCAGATATTATTGATTATCTCTTCAGTATCTTTTGATAGTTTTTTTGGGTAACGGGTCCCCGGGTAAAATATATTGAAATCAAAACATTGAAGTACATGGAATGTGGCTGAAATGCCATATTAACAAATAAACGCACCATTTGTGCTTTAAACTAGAACTACATGTATATGACAAACCATATACATGAAACTAACCAAACTACATAAACGACACCAAAAAATCAAACAAAGAGCAGCACATATAACGTTTATGATAAAACTACATGTGGCTGAGAATTTTCTAGAGGTAGTTTTAGGTACTTTAACAGCACCAAACTAATAAATCCGCCACAAGAATGTAATCGCTTATGCTAATTACTCAAAAAAAATAATAAATAAATGAAAGGGGAAAAACCTGTAAAATGGGGTTAGGTCGATCGCAATACTGCTTAAGATAGAGAGCATTTGTACCTCTAGACCCGAACACAAATTCCACAAATCGCCTGTATCATAATACAAACACAATGTGAGGAACACACATTTATATGCGTTTCACAATACATCTCCTTAATCAGTCTCACAATAACTAGATAAATTAAGGCAAACCGATAAAACAGAAAATTATTCTCTTAAATTTGTATGCTTGAATAATTTTCGCTAGCCGCAAAATAAATCGTACGGCACATCATTAAATATGAATTCTTTTCTTGGCAATTTTCCTAAGGGCCAATTCTACAAGTAGCCCGGTCTATTAAAGTATTTGACTTTTTTAGCCTCAAAAAAGTCATTTTCCCAAAATAGCCCAAGCATTAAGCGACTAAATGTGGGAGTGACATGTGGCGTGTACTTTTTGGCCCCTAGCGAAAAGTCGCTTAAAATCTAGCAAAAGTCGCTTAAAAAGGTTAAAAAGTCAAACTTTTCGGCTGCTAAAAGACACAAATAGTAGGTAACTTAATTCACAAAAAAGTCGCTTAGTAGCTTATTTCTTGGGCTATTTTGGGAAATCGACTTATTTGAGGCTAAAAAAGGCACACTTTAATAGACCGGGCTACTTCTATATTTGGCCCTTTTCCTAAAGTAACATAATTGATATCATTCTAAAAGCACAAGCATTTGATCTATAAATACAAAACTAATAAAAGAATTTTTTTTTAAACAATTATGTGTGGCAGTTAACAACTAAATGGTTATTAAAAAAAAAAGTTACCTTAAGTAATCAAAGGCAGCAAAAGTAAGAAAGTGATGAATGCGTTGAATGAAAGTGCCTTGAAAAATAGGCCACTGACCGCAGAGGAAAGATACAACGACTAATAGTGTTACAAGTCCAAGACATACAAGAAGCCATTGTACGGCCATTCAAGAATTATCTTGAATCAATCAATGTGAATCTCAATCACTGGGTGGTTGACTTTCAAACAGTTTAACACTGACAGGGAAGAAGAAAAGAAAAAAGAAAAGTAAAGAAAGTGGAGAGTAAAAAAGTTTGTTATTTTGAGTCTCAATTTATTTGTTAAGAAAACAAAAAATTTAATAAAAGTGGGGCCACTTTAATTTTCAACCATTAAAATGGAATATTCTTTCACTAGATTTTTTAGTTTTTACTAAATAAGGAAAGTGGACAATTAATTTGAGACATCCATAAAAGAAAATACGGACAATTAAATTGAGACGGGGGGAGTATTTTTTAGAGTTCCCTTCATTTCATCTCATTCTTTTTTCTCTATTAAAAAAACTGGGAACACTAGGTTTTCATAGTTTCCTGAGTAAACTTCAAAATACATCCCTGTGGTTTACCCAATTTCGCACCATACATCCAAATCTTTTTTTTGCAACATATATATCCTTCCGTTAGTAAAAGTCAAACACAATACATCCACGAGGACGAACGATGCAAAGATTGTGTCGTTAAATTGGACACATGGCAGTTATCTCTTTTTAAGCAAGGGTAATTTAGTCTTTTTATTCACACCTACTCACTCTTTTTCTACCACAAATTAAATAATTCAAATCTACTCCTTATAAAAAACACAAACACAAATCCAATCCAAACCAATTAAAAAACACAAACACAAATCCAAACCAAACCACAAATCCAGATCTGCTTGCTGGAAATTGTTTCCATTATCCAAAAGAAATCATCATACCCCAAATACCACAATCAACTACTTCAAATCTAAACCACAAATCCAAACTACAATCAACATATCCATACCACAAATCGAAGTTGTTAATTATTCAAGGCTTCAAGATCCCTTTTGAAGGGTTAAGGTAGGTTATTGCTTGTGTTTTTCGTTTCAAAATCCAAAAAAAAGATATAATCAACTCCTTTATCTATATATTCACCGAGCACCATTAAAAGCCAAGAAGTTTGGAATTATCTGTGTTTTGGATGGAATGTGATTCTTGTTTCTTGGAATCTTGTTTGTGAGTCGCAAACCAGGTAGGTGGTTTAGAGTTTTATTTTTTCCAAGATCAATGAAGGTTTTGTTGGATCTTTAAGGATCTTTGAGTGTTTCGAAAACCAAACCCGAGATCTTGTTATTGTTTTTTTTTTCGTTTAATTTTTTTGAGAAAGATGTGGGTTTGTTATTGTTCAAGCTTAGGCTGAGGAAAGTGTGTTTGTGTTTGATTCGGATTGAGGATGATATGGTGGTTGACGGATTTTGTTTTTGATTTGTGTTTGTGTTTTATTTGGGTTTATGACTGAAATTGTTAAAAGGGTTTAGGATTTGTGTTTGTGTTTAAGTTTGTGTTTTTCTGGGTTTTTGTTTGTGTTTAAGTTTGATTGAAATTGGATATGCATATATGAGTTTACTCAAACATATATGAGTTTACCCAGATACCAATTCTAGTCTAATTTCTGGATATTCAAATTGAAATTGGATATGCATATATGAGTTTACTCAAACATATACGAGTTTACCCAGTAAACTCATATTGAAATTGGATTTTACTCAAACATATATGAGTTTCTGGGTTTTGATTGAAATTGCATATATTGATCAAACTTCGGTCTAATTTCTGGGTTTTGATTGAAATTGGATATGCATATATGAAATTGGATTTTGATATCTGGGTAAACATATAGAAAAAGAGGGGTGAAGTAGATGGGACACATAAAATGACGAAAATACCCTTACTTAATTGCCACGTGTCCAAGTTAACGACACAATGTTTGCACCGTTCGTCCTCGTGTATGTATTGTGTTTGACTTTTACTAACGGATGATGTATATGTTGCAAAAAAAAAGATTTGGATGTATGGTGCGAAATTGGGTAAACCACAGGATGTATTTTGGAGTTTACTCTAGTTTCCTTTTCTTTTCTTTCATTTCTTCTCCAAAATTAGACTTAAAAACACAATGTAACACTTTGTTCCCGAGTGTAAAACAAAAAATAAAAAATAAAGAGGATAAAGAAGAGAGAAAAGAAGATAAGAGAAAACTTTGATTTTAGTTTTGATGTTAAAAAAGATAAGAGATGAAAAATAATTAAGCCTAAAATTTCATTTTTCTCCAAATCATTCTAATTTGGGAAGAAGATTAGGAGGAGGAATTTCATAAACGTGATTATTTTTCAATTTTCTCTTCACTTTTTTTTTTTTTTTTTTTTTTTTTTTTTTTTTTTTTTTTTTCAAATAGAAACTCGGGAACAGAGTGTAAGAATCTTGTTAGTCTGTATTTTGTGTTGAGCTAAAGCCCACATTCTAGATTAGTCCATGTACCCCTATATATGTATTATTGTGATGAATTAATAAGATATGAAACCCTTTTACACTTACATGGTATCAATTACTCTTGGGCTAATGAAATGCCCAATGGTCTCTAACTAGGATTTGTACATAAATCAAGCTAAGCAAAGAAGTATCTCTGATAATGAAATCAGAGAACAGTTCAAGAAGACTCGTTGATAATAAAATCAGCGAGCAGCTTTAGAAGAAGTTCAAGTCATAAGACATCGTCAAGTTTACTTGAAGACGTGCTCTCTAGCTGATGCGGGTCAGCCAGTATGTACAAGGAACTCTAGCTAAAGTGTAGGGATCATCAGGGGGTGGCAATACCCTGATAACCCCTCAGCTCTCTCATCAGACCAACAAAGCATAGCTCATGTCCTCTGATATTTAGGCGGGACTTTTCACTAATATATTTGAGCGGGACAAAGTAAACTTTAGTGATAAGTCTAATCAAGTACAAGTAGGTGATTAAAGCAGTGAACAATTGTCAAATCCGTTTTATCAAATCAGGTCGCAGCGGAAATAACATATGGGGTGCTACTTAATTGGATCATAACACAAGTAATAGAGAACGAATTTATCAAATCCGTTTTAAAAGCTTCATTAATAAAACATAAGTTTTACATAATTGAAATTGCGGAAAACAAGGCCCATTATTGTTATTAGTTGTCCCATAGTACAAAAACCATGGTCATGAGTGCTAGGTGTGCACTCCAAAAGTGTGCCTATGCCCCTGCCACACACTGCCTTGCATCATCATATATCAACAATTAAACACCTGAGAAAAACATGTTAAAAGTCAGCTAAAAGCTGGTGAGTTCATAGGTTTACATAAATCAGTAAAGTTGGACTATCAAGTTTATGAGTCAACATTTCAAAGCGCTAAATGTTACTAAAGTGTTATTACTCTGCTCTTAGTCTCATGCTACCGAAGCTACGACAGTTGCATGCAAAGTGCGCATGTAGATATACAGCCCGGCAAGTGATCTACATCTAGTCACTTGTAATTCGACATGGTATACATCCGTTTGTCCTATCTGGACTGTTGTATCCTCAACACGGATGGAGGTGTCACCCTCAATAGATCTATTTATATCACTCGTGCTTCCAGCAGGAATTAACGGTACATGAATCGGGGCAATGAATATAGTACTTAGGCCATCAGATAATAGTTTTGTCAAACAAAAGCATTGTTTAAATAGTCCTGAAAAGTAATGCATGTTTCTCACCCCAAGTAGTTTAAAATGAGTAATAAAGTAGTAGTGGGGCTATGACTCACCTTGAGTATAGTTGGCAAGGTCAAATATGTAATCAAGTATGTTATGGGAACGGCTCCAACACACGACCTGAATTAATAATGAAGTTTGAGATTTTTACAGTTTTGGTTCTATACGAATAATGAGTGTGAAACTGAGTAACGGATAACGATTTGGTTGGTGATGTGTGAGTTTGATATGCTTAAAATGCTTAAAGTTCAAAAATAGTATTATAAATAATATTATCTTGTTTTTATGTTTTTGATTCCACAATAAGCGTTTCCTCGAAAGTCGTTGAATTAATACGTTAAGTTATTCGTTAAAAGTTTGTAATACAAATATAACCGTAACGAAAGTAATATACTGAAACAAATGATTGAAATGCACATGTTTAAATGGAAATGTATAAAACATGTAATAGAAATGAATATAAATAAATGTTACTGTTCAGTCCTTGGTCTTACACAAAATTTACACTTTCTACCCTAACGGTGTATGTTTTGCACCGTTAGTCCTCCGTTAGTTAAATGTTACATATTAAGTCCAAAAAGTTTACAAAATGACAAATTATGCTTCCTGTTTACTGGTTGAACCATTTTTACCCTTAAGATATGAAATTTACAGTTTGAGACTCAATTATACGAAAGTGACAAATTTAACCTGAATAGTAAACTATGTTTGCAAATTTAGTCCGAAAATCACAAAAATAGTGGGAAATGATTTCCGAGAGTTTTAACAACTCTATGAAGCTTATTAAAGTCAAAATGAACTGCTTATTTCTAAAAACAGCTTATTTTCTGATTATTGGGCCTTAACGAGATTAAGAAAGGCCTAATAACAATAATTGATCTGTTGGGTCTAAAAGGGTTTTGGGCTTATAATTGGGCTTATTAAATGGTCTTAAAAAGATATTCAAACAGCTTATAAGCACTGCTTATGACAAGTGCTTATTGGGTTGCTTATTTGGTTAAAGCCCAATCGACAATTATAAGGGATTTATAGAACCGTTTAAGTAGCGATAGCTTTTAGGATTTTTAAGGGCTTATATGAGCTTATTAAAGGAAACTCATAACATAAATTTAATAAATGAGCTTATGGAGAATTGAGATAAGCAATAAAAACGACATGTTGTATATATGTATTCGATTATATTGACTCGTTTCTTAGTCGAGTTTTAACATGGTTCAAAAGAATAAAATGGCATATATTTAAGAGATATGAATATGAATGATAAAAATGAAGCTCGAAATGAATTGTAATGAATATGCAAACGTCGAATAAAAGTAGTACTCGTTAAATCTAGCCATCCATAAGTAGGAGGTCATATGTACTAAGAAAATTAAATAAAAGAAAACGTATAAATGTACAAGAAGTAAACGTACGTTCGAATAAAAATGTAAAGATGCATGATATATTAAAATTTAGTATAATGAGTAGGAATTGAGTTAAAAGGACTTACAATACTTAAAACGTTGTGTGAAACACGTGAATATGATCTAGGACCAAAGATTTATGTGCTTCACTTGTTTGTATGATCACACATGGCTTGAATGAAAAGTATATGATCGAGTAAATGGCTCGAATGGCTTGGAAATTGCTTCTGGCTTCTTGAGGACTTGGCAAAGGGAGTAAAAGGCTAGAGAGAATTACTTGAGTGTGTTGGGTTTTGAGATGCTGCTGCTCAGAATGGATACTACTTCTCTTGATGCTTAATGGAAAATTATCTAAGTGTCATTCTACTGCTGGGCTTAAACCTACTGCTGCTGGTGTATTTCATACTACTGATGGGGTATTCGATATGATCAAGGAAATACACTAAGTAGATACTACTGCTAGGCTTATGGATTCTACTGCTAGAGTTAGGATTCTACTGCTTATGTGATAACTATGTATAGTATGTTTAGATAATTATGGAATAGATACGAATAGATTTTATCTTGTATAGGAAGATATTATAAACCGACTAGGACTCCTTAATCTATAAAAGGAGGTTCTAGGGTTAGGGTTTAGTACACGTAATATCAGAGTTTATACACTTCAAGGTTTTTGATGCGTGGTTTTGCAACCTTACAACAGGTTTTACCTCTCGAGGGATCTCAAGAGGCTTACAACCCCACCAGGCAGTGTACCTGACCGATGTAGTATAGTGTAGTGGTAAGTACGGGGGATTGATCGTTCTCCACAGGGAATAGTGTTCGTTAGGTATGAAAGACTACTCTAATAGGTCTAAGGGTGAGAGAAGATTCTTTTTTATGTTTTTATAATTTTTTATGAAAGCAAGTAAAATCTCGGGTTTGAAAGAGTGGGCGGAATTAGTTGCTAGTCAACTAACCCAAATAACTACGAATGCAAATAAAATAAAGTAACAGAAAATGAAAAGGTGGTAAAACTTATATGGAGAGGAATGTGTTTACTTAGATTTCCTTACTCCCTAACTATCTTTTACCGGTTAATTAGTGTGCATTAATCGTGTGGATGACGGGTGTATTCCTTAATACCAATCGTGGGGTGGCGTACGTACTTCCCCAACTCTACAAGCTCCTACTTCACTCCTATGTCGAGCCGGCTAGGAAGCTCCTAACATGGGATCACTAGAATTCGCTTGTGCATTAAATACAACCATAAAAACCTTAGTACGCATTGGTTCATGTTTCTTAAGACGTTCAAGCAAGTTACCGAATAGGAAGTTAGCCAGTTTTCTTAAGCCTAACATAGATGAACAATCATCCAATACAACTAATAACACACTAATAACCAATAATCAATAGCTAGGTTTCATTAGATCTAAGCAAACACAAGATAAATCTAGCCTAGCATGTTAAACAAAAGACAAGAACAAGATAGAATCAAACAACACATAGACATATTGAATGATTAATTGATAACTTATCTTCAATGTAACATGGAAGATCTCAAGGCAAAAAGCCTTGAAAAAGCTGCCAAATTCGTCTTAGGGTTTTCACACACAAAGTTCCTCATTAAGTTCCACACTAATGACAAAAAATTGTAAAACTATATATAGACTTTCAGATCTGACGGCGTCACGTTATGGAGTGTGACGCCGTCACCTTGCCGCTTTTAGGGTTCCCGGATGGCCTTCTTGACGCCGTCCCTCTTTAGCTTTCCAAAATCCGTTCTGGCTTATCAAGGCTTGACGCCGTCAGACTTAGGCGTGACGCCGTCCCTCTTTAAATTATACCGTGACGACCTTGATCAGATTAAAGCGTGACGCCGTCAGAATTCCATGCAAATTTCTCTGGCTTATCATGAGTAATTTTCACATCCACCTTTTTCTTGCCAAAACATGACGCCGTCCAGAACAAATCCTGACGCCGTCAAAGGTAATTTTCAGCCGATTTTGAGACTTTGCCGTTTTCTTCACTTTTATGCTCCAAAAACGTCCAAAATGCCTCCTTTTCCAGATTTCTCCTCAAAAGTACCTAAAATGACAAAAGGAACGATTTAGGGCGATATTTGATCAAATAAATACGATTTAGGGCTTAAATGACCCCTTAAAAGCAGTACACTTTTCGCTTCATCAAATACCCTTACACTTGAGATTTGCTTGTCCTCAAGCAAATGCGCTTTTATTCTAATCAAAATACAAGTTAGGGGTCATTTAATGCTAATATAAAAGTAATTGCAACAAATAGTCGTTCCACTTTAATCATAATAAGCACGGAGATTACAAACTAGCACCTCACAAGTAGTGTTTAGATACTCACATCTCTCAAGTGTCATCAAAATAAATCTCATAAATGAAAACGGATAATATCTTTCACTACCTGTCATAGCAAATAGATTACCATAGGCTTGGGAAAGGATCGAAAACCTCCTCCACTAGGCGTAAGCACCTAAGATAAACTATCAAAGAGGGCTTTTAAATGGGTTATAACGTTAGGTGTAGGGATATGATAAACACGGTTTTGTTGGATAAGGGCTATTTTGCTGGTGGCGAGTTAAAGATCTTGATTAATTACATGTACTATACAATGTTGCTAAGCCAAGACTCGACTCAATCTTAAGCTAAAAACAAAATAACAAAAACATAAAATAAACATAAAATGAAACGGGATGGTAGTCCGTATGATTTTTCTACTTTTCTTTTTCTCATTTTTTTGTTTTTTTTTTTTTTGATTTTTTTTTGATTTTTTTTTTCATACACTCTTGCCCTACCATCCAAAATAATACATCATAGGGGCGTTGCATTCCCCTTACACTTGAACTTTTACATAACTTTACAAATACTATTCTAATGACTCGAATTAAGATAATCGAAAAACTTGGAGTACTTTTAAAATATTTAGCACATATGGGGGTAATAAATGATGTTCTTCCCCATTACTCCATTACACTAGTACTTTACCCATGAGTCCCAATCGTCCCAAAACAATATGTACAAGGATATGACTCGACTTAGCAACCATGTAATCAACTAGATAATTAACTTGGGTTTAAACAAATGTTGTCACAATAATGCACTAAAGATGAGTGCATACAAGGTGGGCTAAGGCGATTTGGGTGTACATTTTAGTGGGGTGTAAACAAATTCTTCCTTTTAGTAAAATGCTTAAAGGTCGAAACGAAAAGATAGGCTCTGAGGGGTGTACTATGGGTATCGTGTACTAAAAATGAGTACAACGCAAAGGGTGTGGGAGAATTACTTGACCAATGTAGCCAATGTAATTATAACAAAAACACAGGTGTAAAACAATGGGTTAATCCTAATGCCTCTTATCATGTAGTAAATCTAACTACACGAATGTAGTCTCACTTGTGGCCTCGGAATGGTCCTAACGCAAGTTCTAGAATCTAAGTGCTACCGGTACACACATCATAGCATAAATGCTTTTCCTACCAATTCTAGGGGCGAACCTCACATATTTGGGGGTGGAAAATTTTTTAGTGGTACGGTTTTTGTGCTAGTCATATAACTCCTATCCATGAGACGCTCATTAAGATCAAAGTTTCACTCCTATATGTTGTAAAAAATTTTAAATTTGGCACTAAAATTGCCCTAACAGATATTTATCTCAGTTTTATTACACATCTACTATCACACAAACAAAAATCAAGTGCAATTGTATTCTCTAATCGTACTTTTACCCCCCCTTACACTTAAGTTGAACATTGTCCCCAATGTTCAAATAACAAGATGTAAAAGCATAAAGTAAAAGAATGAAATCAAATACTCCCCTGATTCGTTCGGTGGATAATGAAGTAACATGGTTAAATCTTCTTCCAAGAGAATGTTGAAGCTCCAAGACTAATGCATCGCCATAAGCTTGATTCCACAAACTTTTCCTTGTCCAAAATAACCTGTTAAACCTGAGAAAACAAACACGAAAACCTGCATAACATCGGCGGGTTAAACTCTATATATAAGGATATAATGCTTGTGGAATGATAATTTTGCAGATTCCTGGAGATTATAAGTTAGAGATTTAATAAAAACTTTTTATGAAAACAAAACTTTCAAAAATTTTCAGAAAATTAAACCTGACGCCGTCAGGTTGTAAAGCCTGACGCCGTCAGAAATGATCTGACAGAATTCTCATGTTACGTTTCCGGAAAATTTTTGGAAAAACCTACACCTTACTTCCTGGAATTCCTGCAAAACATCATTATGACTCGATACAAGCATTTGACTCAAACAAATACTAATATGTATGTTAATTTATTATTATTATGATTCATGTTTATTTGTGTTCTAATAAACCGATTTGGATTTCCCTTACACTTAACTTTTGCAAAATACCTTTATATGTAGTTAAGACGAAGTTAAAAACAAAACAAAGCATTTTCACAAATTAGTTTTGAACATGAATCAATAATAATAAAATTTAAACATATATACGGAAACAAATAAAATCAAACAAACAAATAAATAAATAAACAAAGCAAATAAAGCTTGGGTTGCCTCCCAAGAAGCGCTTTTCTTTATTAACGAGTCTTGTAGCTAGACTCAAAGTCACGTACATTACGTGATTCCATCATTCATAATGACGTATCCCTGATAGATATAATCCTTGTTATCAGGGTGGTGGTGTCTCAATCGCTCGACATTCGCAGTCACTTCACCTCCTCACTTGCTGGTCAAGCTTACTACCCCATCTTGGTGTAGACTTTTAATTGTGAATGGTCCGTACCACCAGGGACTTGGTTCATCAGTAGGTGCTTTTGTTTCTGAATGCCTTAGGAGCACTGAGTCTCCCTTTGTAAATTCAACGGGGTTATTGGTCGTCTCATCAGTCTCAATATAATCGTTATTTCCCCCCTTACATTTTCTAATCTCATTTTCATTGTAACTCTTAATCCTTGCCTCCCATGCACGGATTTTCTCTCGAACATTACCACGGATTATATTGGGGTTCGCCTCCATCTTCTTTTGTAGAGCAACATCTCGTATATGTCGTGGGACCGTTGGGAAGTTTATTGTTTTCTTCCCCTTCTTCATTAGGATGGCACTATTTCCGTAATCGATTTGTGCCCTAGTGGTAGCGAGAAAGGGTGCCCCAAGGATTATTGGCATATTCATATCATTCCTCTCAATAATCATGAAGTCGACCGGATACAGGAATCCGGCAACGTTGACCAACACATCTTCTGCAATTCCTAACGGGTACTCATAAGAATGTTTTGCAAAGGAGAGTTTAGTACGGGTGATGGATGGCAGTTCGTCGGTTAACTGGACATAAACGGATAAAGGCATCAAATTTACGTCGGAACCTTGGTCAGCTACCGCATCCAGATACTTGAGTTTTCCAATGCTGCATGGTATTTCGAAGACCCCGTAGAATTCCTGCTTTTCCACTAACTTTTGTCTTATGAGGCACTCATACAATTGCCCTCCGGGTAATGTGTCGGATTCATCATCCGGTTCCATTCTCTTGGACTCCTTGTTGGGTAGATGAGTACGTCGATAGTTTCTCACCCAATCGTTTATGGTCTCCTTGTTTATATCGTGCTTCAAGTAATGCCTCACTTGTTGTGACTTTGGCGGTTCTACCAATTGGCGCTCCTTAGAGGGCGCCTCCTTGCCTTTGTCTGAATCGCAGTTGCAGGCATTGGTGTTTCCATCATTAATTGGGACGAGGTCAATTTTGTTAACTTCCATAGTTATGGATTTCCCTCTCCCATCATTTTCGCCCTCTTGGACGACGGGGATAGCCTTGACAAATTTAGTGTTGGGAACTCCAACGTCATTCCTCACCAACACTTTTTCAGGAGCTTTTGTGTTTGTGTATTCTTTCAAAAGGCTCATCATCTCTGCCATCTTCTCTTCCATTTCCTCCTTCTGTCTGTAGACGGCTTCCTCAAATTTTGCCAACCGTTCGGAGTGTTTTGACATGTATTCTCTCATTCTAGCTTCGAATGTTGGACTAAGTTCCTGAGGTGGTGAGTTGGGTTGAGCGTGCTTATGGAAGGGTTTAGTATTTTCCCTAAGGGGTGATTCGGACAATGGTATTTGTTTAACGCTTGAGACCGAGTTAATTGTTACTTTTTGTGGACTTAAGGGTCTTTTTTGCTTTTCCATAAGATATGCAACCATTTTCTCAAGTTCACTAACTCTTTCCTCAGTGATTTGATTGGCTGTATCGGGCGATGAATATGTCTTGACCGCCGAGCGTACGTCGTGGGAAACTTGCCACAATTCATCATCGTCGGATGCAAGCTCATCAATGATCTCCCATGATTCCTCGGCGCTTTTGTCGCGCAATCTGCCCCCGGCGGCTCGATCGATGGCACGCTTGGTGTGGTAATCAACATGGTCATAGAAGATTTGGATTTGAAGCCAGAGATTTATGCCATGATGAGGGACTTTTTGGAGTAAGTCCTTAAATCGAATCCATGCCCCGTAGAGGGTTTCGCCTCGACGTTGTTCAAACATCAAGATATCCTTCCTTAGCTTGGTAGTTCTTCCCGGTGGGAAAAACTGAGCAAGGAAACGAGTGGTAAGATCATCCCAAGAGGTGATGGATCATGCGGGTTGACGATCTAGCCATTGACTAGCTTGGTCCCGCAAAGAGAATTGAAAGAGACGCAGTCGGGTCGTCTCTTGAGTGGCAACATCAAGGTCTATAGAATCAACGATTTTGAGAAAGTCCTTGAGATGTTGATTAGGATCTTCAGAACGAAGTCCATGGAATGCGCATCCGCTTTGCACCAACCGGATGGTGTCGGATCGCAAGGGTGTGACATTGGCTCCTTGGGTGAGCTCAATGGTGTTTCGATAGCCATGGTGGCTAGGACGGGAGTACTCTCCTAAAGTACGGGCTCTAGGAGGTTGTGGTGGTGGGTTGTTGGGATTAAGGATATTACCATCTTCCATGATGTCGAATGGTAATGGTTACGAACAAAGAAACGAAGAAAATAGATAGACTAAAGAAAACCTAGAAAAATAAAATAAAAATCTCACTAGAAAGGAATCTAGTGAGTAGACCTATAAAATAAAAAATTCAACCTAAACAATAACTATTCCCCGGCAGCGGCGCCAAAAACTTGATGCGTGGTTTTGCAACCTTACAACAGGTTTTACCTCTCGAGGGATCTCAAGAGGCTTACAACCCCACCAGGCAGTGTACCTGACCGATGTAGTATAGTGTAGTGGTAAGTACGGGGGATTGATCGTTCTCCACAGGGAATAGTGTTCGTTAGGTATGAAAGACTACTCTAATAGGTCTAAGGGGAGAGAAGATTCTTTTTTATGTTTTTATAATTTTTTATGAAAGCAAGTAAAATCTCGGGTTTGAAAGAGTGGGCGGAATTAGTTGCTAGTCAACTAACCCAAATAACTACGAATGCAAATAAAATAAAATAACAGAAAATGAAAAGGTGGTAAAACTTATATGGAGAGGAATGTGTTTACTTAGATTTCCTTACTCCCTAACTATCTTTTACCGGTTAATTAGTGTGCATTAATCGCGTGGATGACGGGTGTATTCCTTAATACCAATCGTGGGGTGGCGTACGTACTTCCCCAACTCTACAAGCTCCTACTTCACTCCTATGTCGAGCCGGCTAGGAAGCTCCTAACATGGGATCACTAGAATTCGCTTGTGCATTAAATACAACCATAAAAACCTTAGTACGCATTGGTTCATGTTTCTTAAGACGTTCAAGCAAGTTACCGAATAGGAAGTTAGCCAGTTTTCTTAAGCCTAACATAGATGAACAATCATCCAATACAACTAATAACACACTAATAACCAATAATCAATAGCTAGGTTTCATTAGATCTAAGCAAACACAAGATAAATCTAGCCTAGCATGTTAAACAAAAGACAAGAACAAGATAGAATCAAACAACACATAGACATATTGAATGATTAATTGATAACTTATCTTCAATGTAACATGGAAGATCTCAAGGCAAAAAGCCTTGAAAAAGCTGCCAAATTCGTCTTAGGGTTTTCACACACAAAGTTCCTCATTAAGTTCCACACTAATGACAAAAAATTGCAAAACTATATATAGACTTTCAGATCTGACGGCGTCACGTTATGGAGTGTGACGCCGTCACCTTGCCGCTTTTAGGGTTCCCGGATGGCCTTCTTGACGCCGTCCCTCTTTAGCTCTCCAAAATCCGTTCTGGCTTATCAAGGCTTGACGCCGTCAGACTTAGGCGTGACGCCGTCCCTCTTTAAATTATACCGTGACGACCTTGATCAGATTAAAGCGTGACGCCGTCAGAATTCCATGCAAATTTCTCTGGCTTATCATGAGTAATTTTCACATCCACCTTTTTTTTGCCAAAACATGACGCCGTCCAGAACAAATCCTGACGCCGTCAAAGGTAATTTTCAGCCGATTTTGAGACTTTGCCGTTTTCTTCACTTTTATGCTCCAAAAACGTCCAAAATGCCTCCTTTTCCAGATTTCTCCTCAAAAGTACCTAAAATGACAAAAGGAACGATTTAGGGCGATATTTGATCAAATAAATACGATTTAGGGCTTAAATGACCCCTTAAAAGCGGTACACTTTTCGCTTCATCAGTTTTGTAACCCTGTTACTTTTGAGTAACCGTATTAATATATTGAAGTGTTTGTTGAGAGAAATCATATTGTTTTCATTGATAATTCTTCTTAAGAGTAAATACTAAATTCCGCATAGTATTTAATATTGCTCAAGAACAGTTTCTATACTTATTGTTTTAGATTTATATCTAAGATAATTAACAAGATCAATAGCTCAACTGGGATCAACAAGTGGTATCAGAGCTTGTGATCTAGAAACTGATACCAAGAAGAACGTTTATTAACTCAGACCTGTTCATCATCTACTCAAGCAATGGAATCCGAAACAACTCATATGGTTACTGCATCAAAGGTGCCCATGCTCAAGCCAGGGGAGTATGAGCTATGGAAGATGAGAATCCAACAGTATATGAAGATGATTGACTACTCAATGTGGGAAGTCATTCAGAATGGTGACACTCTCCCAGCCAAAGCTGCTGATGGGACAATCTTACACATTAAAACTAATGAGGAGAAGGCTCAAAGGAGATTGGAAATCAAGACTCACAATATTCTTATGATGGGGATACCTAATGAGTACCAATTAAGCTTTAGCCACATTCAGACTGCTAAGGCCTTGATGGAAGCCATTGAACTCAGATTTGGTGGGAATGCAGCAACAAAGAAGTCAAGGAAGAACTTACTGAAGCATCAATTTGAGACCTTTGTGGTCTCAAGTTCTGAAAACATTGATACTACTTATGACAGACTTCAGATGCTGGTAAGTCAGTTGGCTCTTATGAAGGTTACAATGGCTCAAGAAGACATCAATCTCAAGTTTCTCAGAAGCTTATCATCTGAATGGAGCATGCATACTGTGGTCTGGAGAAATAAAGAAGATTTTGATACAATGAGTCTGGATGATTTGTACAACAATCTAAAGGTGTATGAGTCTGAAGTCAAAGGATCATCTAGTTCATCTTCTGGTGCAAACAACCTAGCTTTTGTGTCCTCAAACAACAAGGGTTCTGGTAGCTCTCAGGAAAACTATTCTGCTGGTCATGTTGTTTCTGCTGTTGGTACAAATGTTTATGCTGCTAGCTCAAATAGTGATAACATCAGTGATGCTGCTATTTGTGCCTTTTTGGATGACCTCACCACAAGTACTACAGTTACAGATCAGGATTTGGAACAGATTGATCCTGATGACCTTGAGGAGATTGATTTGAAGTGGCAGATGGCTATGCTTACTATGAGGGCAAGGAGGTTCCTGAAGAAGACAGGAAGGGAGTTAAAGTACAGAGGTCAAACTAATGTGGGGTTTGATAAGTCAAAGATTGAGTGCTACAACTGCCAGAGAAAGGGCCATTTTACAAGGGAGTGTAAAGCACCCAAGAAGAACAGAAAGAACACAAGGCAGGTTCCTATCGAAGAGACAAAGCCTACTACTGCCTTGGTGTCATGTGATGGCTTATGAGAGTACGACTGGAGTGACCAAGTTGAGGAAGGACCCAACTTTGCATTGATGGCTTATGCTTCTTCCTCATCAGGTTCAGATTCAGAGGTATCTAATGAGTCTACTTGTTCTTTTAAATCATGTTTAGATACTGTGGAGGAACTCAAGTCTAGGAATGAGAGTCTAAGAACTGAAGTAGAAAAACTAAAATTAGATAACTTAGGTTACAAATTTGGTTTAAAATCAGTAGAAGATAGACTTGAATTTCTTAAGAAAAATGAGCTAGAATATGTTGATAGGATTAATATACTAGAAAGTGAGCTTATTAAGAAAAAACTGTGAGATTAATGTTCTAAATAAAAGAGTAGAGGAGGTTGAACAAGCTAAAGATGTAGCCTTATCTGAGAAAGAAAAACATGTTGTTAGGGTAGACAAACAACAATTTGCATCTGACCTTGTCAATAAGACCATTGAAAGTCAATTAATGAGAAGAGGGAGTGGCTTAGGGTACAAGGATGTAGCTCCCCCAGTCAAAAGTGTCTTTGCACCTCCTAGGAAGGAATTGTCTTTCATAACTAAGATAGATGCAAAACCTGTAGGTGAAACCAGTGAATCAAATAAAGAGTCACCTAGGGTTAACAAGTTGTCATCTGATGCACCAATAATTGAAGATTGGGTGTCAGATAGTGAGGATGAATAGGTTGAGCCAAAGAATAAAAAGGAAGAAATTTCACCTGTAGAATCTAAGGTTAAACAGGTTGAGTTTGTGAAACCTGTGTTTGGTGCCAATATCTCTAGGAAATTTGCTGAATTTGATAAGAAACCTAGAGAACATCCTAGGAAGCTTAATAACAGGCCTAGAGGAAACCAAAGAAATTGGAATAGCCTAATTTCACACAAGTTAGGTAGTGATTTTTAGTTGCTTAAGAAGGCTTGTTATAGTTGTGGTAGTTTTGAGCATTTGCAGGAAGATTGTTACTACTATCAAAAACCTGTTTGGAACCAACACAGTGGGGTGAACCATAAGAATTTTGCTAAAAAGACTAACCCTCATCCTAATAGAAACATGGTTCCTAGGGAAGTTTTACTGTGAAGTGGTGCTCATAGGATAATTACCACTGCTGCACCAAAAAGGCCCATTCAAAAGAATACAGTTGTTTATAATGCTAAGGCAAAAGCAGTTTCTACTGCTGAGCCAAACGTGATAACAGACACTGTTGTGGGCAATCACTTTTATGCTGTTAAGGCCTCAGCTTGCTGGGTATGGAAACCTAAAATCAATGTTTTAGATCATGTTCTCAGACACAGCAGTGCATCAATGGATTTGAAGAAATTTGATTATGTTGATGCACAAGGCAGAACCAAGTCAGTGATGGCTTGGGTCCCCAAGAGAAACTAATTCTCTTACTTTATGTGCAGGGCAATCTACAAAAGGAGCTAAAGGACAAATGCATTTTTTATAGTGGATGCTCTGGACATATGACTGGAGACCAAAGCAACCTTGAAGATTTTGAAGCTTTGGATGGTGGCTATGTTGCTTTTGGTAATGATCCTAAAGGACGAAAGATAGTTGGTAAAGGTACAATAAGAACAAGGAAATTGGATTTTGAGAAAGTGTACTTGGTGAAGGGGCTTAAGTTCAACCTCTTTAGTGTTGCACAAATGTGTGACAGAAAGAACTTTGTTCTTTTTACAGACACTGAATGTCTTATCTTATCTCCTGATTTTAAGTTGCCAGATGATCAATTTGTGCTACTTAGAGTCCCTAGAACAGACAATATATACAGTGTTGATATAAAGAACATTGTTCCCAAAAGAGCTTTAACTTGCCTATTTGCCAAGGCCACAATTGATGAATCCAAGCTATGGCATAGAAGGCTTGGCCATTTAAATTTCAAAACTATCAATAAATTGGTTAAGGAAAACTTGGTTAGAGGTTTACCTGCAAAAGTTTTTGAAAATCCTGAAACCTGTGTTGCTTGTCAAATGGGAAAGCAACACAGAGCTTCTTGTAAGTCCAAAGTGGTGAACACTATTTCTGAGCCCCTATATATGTTGCATATGGATTTATTTGGGCCAACTTATGTGAAAAGTTTGAATAAGAAGATGTATTGCCTAGTTGTCACAGATGACTATAGTAGGTTTACTTGGGTTTTCTTTCTAGCAACTAAGGATGAGACTTCTGGCATTCTTAAGGCTTTCATAACCAGATTAGAAAACCTAGTTAATCACAAAGTTAAGATAATAAGATATGACTGTAACGCCCCGTGCCCGATTAGACCAAAAAACGTGAAATTTTTTCGCAAAAGAACACCCGAAAACTGACCTGCTGTCACTCTTTTATGAACTGACAAAAATGGGTACACAATCAGCCCTTTAGGCTATTTTTAAATGAAATTAGACTCAATTACCTTCAAAACGATAGGTGGTACGACCCGTGACGACTTACGGATTAAAAGATATGATTTTTCAAAGTTTACCAAAATCTGTCCAAATCAAACCGAAATTTGGAACCGAAATTTGGGTGTCCCCAAACCGAAATTTCAGTCCCAAACCGAAATTTCATGTTCCAAACCGAAATTTCACCCCAAACTCACTCAAAGCCATTAACAACTCATACTAGATCGTTTACATAGCCAATCAACCCGTTTGCTACCCAAAATGGGTAGCAACACGCTTAACCCAAACACCCCTTTTACTACATAACCCTTTTATACCTCTTTTGACCCGTTTCTCAAAAAGATAACTTCTATGACCCGATAATTAACGAAACTTTCCAAATTTACTCCTCATATCATTGGTCCCATTTTCATATAAAAACATTCATCGCTAGACACTTCGGACTAGTACTTTTAAAAATGGACGGGTTATGCATAAAACACACTTTTGACCCATTACCACCCCAAACCATGTAAAACCACTTCATTGACTCGTCATAACTAACCAACATACATAACTTATCATACCAAACTTGACCCATACAACCTTGACCCGCTCATACCCCAAAATGGGTAAAAACACCCTTATACCAAATACACCCTTAAGAACCCATTTCAACTACACACTTTTACCCAATACACCTATCCACAACATATCCATTTGAAAGCATACATTCTTTGTCATTTCTAATATATTAAAAAGTTGTTAGTACAAAGTTTTGACCCGTAGCTTTCCAAAATGGGTGAGTTTGGCTAAAAGCCAAACATCCTTCTAATTACCACCTTAACCACAAACCATAAGACTTTATGACACTTATACATATTTGACCCATGACCCATACATGAACAAAAGACTTTAAATGTCGACAAGACCATTTGATAACAAAACGACCATATAGATTAAAGTATACCAAGACACAAAGAGACTCTTCGGGGCTTCCAACTTTAATACGCTCGGTCCAAAAGGTTATGGTCTTCTAGTCTACCTTCTACACTAGAGCTAAGCTAAGCCCTTACCCTTGCCTTCTCCACTTGTACCTACAAAATCATTAACATCTAAACCGTAAGCGAAAACGCTTAGTAAGTATACAAGATATAATCCACATCACATTTACATGAGATTGGTGATTACCACAAATCATAACATTAACAAGGAGCATCAAATGAGATTATTACTCACCTTGACCGGGCAAGTAATTATTTAGCATTAACACAACTAGCATTGGATCCAAGCTAACATACATTCACAAGCTCCATACAAATCACATTAATCATAAAGATAACATTATCATCATAGCATTAACAAGGATTATACTCATATACTTACCTTGATTCCTACTAGCTTCCTACTTGGTTTGAATGGGCTTCTACAATGCTTCCTATTACAAAATTAACTATAATTAGCAACTAATTAACTAAGGAGATCATCATTTACAACCTTTATCCATAATACTCCAATCCACCACATGAACCCTAATTTCTACAAATTGGGGAAAGTTACTTACTTGATGAAGAGATAACAATTAAGGTATCTCTAGTGCCTTTGATCACTTCTTGATAGCTAAAATGAGATAAGATGATGTTTTTGGCCTTCCCTCCTTTTTCCTTGCTAAATGTCGACACCAAGAACTCACTCAAGATTTCCGGACAATTCTAGGAGCTGAGGTATTTATCATGTGTTGTTATTAGTTTGGTCAATTGGCAAGGCTAGTCCCTCTATGTCATATTCTTCCTATTTTGGCCACACATTAAGTTATTACTTAATCTATACCATATAACTTATATTTACAAAGCATATATTTACATAAATGATACCTCATCGGGATACGGGTGTAACAATTCTCCCCTCCTTAAAATGAGAGTTCGTCCTCGAACTCTACTCTTGAAATAAGTGAGGATACTTTGTCCTCATTTTCGCTTTCGTTTCCCACCTAATACTCGAGCCTTTCCGATGCTTCCTTTGAACTTGCACTAACGGATCTCCCTATTTCCTTAGTTGTCTCACCTTTCTTCCTACTATAGCCTCCGGTTTATCCTCTCGAGAAAGCAACTCCGGATCAATCTCGATAATTCTTAAGGTAACCACACTTGTTTCGCCCGCCCATTTATTTTCTTAAGTATGACACGTGAAAGATATTGTGAATACCTCTCATTTCTCCGAGAAAATTCCAACACTTATGCTACTTCACCTACTCGCCCCAAGATTTTGGAATGGTCCTATAAACCGTGGACTTAATTTCTCTTTATTTTTGAACCTGAAACGCCTTTCTACAAGGAAACTTTTAACATAACTAAGTCACCTACCTCAATTTCGATTGGTCTTCTTCGGCTATCGGCTTAACTTTTCCGTCTATCTTGTGCCGCCTAAGTCTTACTAAAATCATCTCAATGTTTTCCGTGGTCGTTAATACTACGTCCGTGCTTGCCAATTCCCTTCTTCCGACTTCTTCCCAAACACGGGTGTTCTATACCTCCTACCATAAGCATTTCCAAGAGTGACATATTTATACTCGCGTGATAGCTATTTAACTAGAGGCAATGATCGTCCCAAAATTCACTTACAACCGGACATCGTCAATGTTTTTCTTTTCAAGTCTCATATCTATTACGTGAGCCATAAAGGTATAACAACCGCGTGATAATATCTCCTAGCCTCTATCTTGAAACATAACCCCAATTCACCCTTCCTTTTATCACAAAAACTAATCATCCCACTACCGCTAAAATTTACAACCCGAATGATCTTATGGCTACAAGGATGGCCACATTATATTTGTCAAGCCAATCTATTCCAATGACAACATTGAATTCTCCTAGTATTGTAGGAATTAAGTCAATTTTAAAGACGTTCTCATCAATCTCTATCTCTACATCTCGATATACATTAGACACAAAAACGATTTTTCTATCGGCTATTTCGAATTCTAGAGGTATCGGAAGTTTAGCTAGTGGGGAAGTTAGTTGCTTGCTAAAATCATAATACACGAAGGAAAACTAGCACCCGAATCATACAAAACCCGAGCGGGTACGGAATTTACAAGATGAATACCTGAAGTAATATCGGACTCCAACCTAGCTTCTTCAACACTCATTTGATAAACTCGAGCCATTGGTTTCGGAATTTCAACCTTTTCTTCTTTGACAGTCCTCAAAGGCCTTGCTTCAATTGCCTTTGTTTTTGGGCAATCCCTCAGCCTATGCCCTAGTTCATTACACCCATAGCACACTATCATTGGTTTGGTACAGTCTTTACTTTTATGGTCAAGAGCTCCACACTTGTAGCAACCCGGCGTATTACGCCTACACTCTCCAACATGAAACTTATTACATTCCGGACAAGCCACCTTAGTCTTGGTTTCCACATCTTCCTTGCCATGATCAAACTTGGCTTTCTTTCCATCACGATCTCCAAACTCTTGCTTCCTTTTTATTTCCTTAGCTTCCTTCTCCTTCCTCCTCAATAAGTCCGCTTCCCTCACACGCGCTCTACTCAAGAGGTCCTCCAAAGTAGTACATTTGAATGGAGAGATCACATCACGAATATCATCCTTAAGCATTCTTTGGAATCTATCGACTTTAAGCTTGTCATTCCCAAGATACTCGGGACAATAAGGAACCATATCATTAAACTTTCTCCACAACTCATTCACGGTCTCGTTGGTTTGAGTGAGAGATTGGAATTTCTCACGGATCTTGTCAATCTCCTCAGCCGGAGCATATTCGGCACTAAACAACTCCTTAAATTCCTTCCAAGTACATGTTTCAACCCAAGGTTCACCTTTCTCACACACCTTTCCTTCCCACCAAGTCTTAGCACTATCGCGAAGAAAATTAGTAGCATAGATAACCTTCTTCCTTTCCTCACATCCACTAGTACGAAAAGCACCCTCCATAGCCGTAACCCACCTATTACTAACAATCGGGTCAAGGACACCGGTAAACTGTGGTACATCACAAGCCGTGAAGTCCCGGTAAGTAGCTTTGTCGCTCCTAGGTTCTTTCGCTACTCCACATTCTTTCTTAAACTCCTTAAACTCTTCCTTCATTAGCTCCTTAAGATTTTGCGTCGTTTGTTTGACATAGTAGGGCATTGCTTGTTCAATAGCCTTACCCACTCTTTTTGCTAACATTGAGTCCAAGGCTTTCATCTCCTCTCCTGAAAAACCCCTAAAGCTAGGTCCCCCTGAACTAGAAGAAGAACTTTCGTTATCCTTACCATCATTACCCGCATCACTTGCCGAAGTTTTGGCATGTTTGGAAGCCGTGGCTTTCGCGACTTCTTTTGGGTGAGGGGTTTCCATTTCTTCTTACTGAAAATTAGCAATTCATAATATCAAGCACAACCATATACTTAATCGATGCATGAATGACATTTTATCTTTATACTAACACCCTAGCTTGTCACCCATGTATGATCTAAATGATTTCAACTTCACATATGTTTCATATTTTTATCACTACGGTGGCCAGGCGTAGTCAGAAAAATATCCAACATATGGGTCCTTAAAATCACCCAAACGATACACAAATAACAAACACTAGCTCTAAACGCATCTACACAAGGTCTAAGTCTAGGAAATCCTAAGGTGAAATCCTAAATCTCTTAGACCGAAGCTTTGATACCAAGTTGTAACGCCCCGTGCCCGATTAGACCAAAAAACGTGAAAATTTTTCGCAAAAGAACACCCGAAAACTGACCTGCTGTCACTCTTTTATGAACTGACAAAAATCGGTACACAATCAGCCCTTGAGGCTATTTTTAAATGAAAGTAGACTCAATTACCTTCAAAACGATAGGTGGTACGACCCGTGACGACTTACGGATTAAAAGATATGATTTTTCAAAGTTTACCAAAATCTGTCCAAATCAAACCGAAATTTGGGTGTCCCCAAACCGAAATTTCATGTTCCAAACCGAAATTTCACCCCAAACTCACTCAAAGCCATTAACAACTCATACTAGATCGTTTACATAGCCAATCAACCCGTTTGCTACCCAAAATGGGTAGCAACACGCTTAACCCAAACACCCCTTTTACTACATAACCCTTTTATACCTCTTTTGACCCGTTTCTCAAAAAGATAACTTCTATGACCCGATAATTAACGAAACTTTCCAAATTTACTCCTCATATCATTGGTCCCATTTTCATATAAAAACATTCATCGCTAGACACTTCGGACTAGTACTTTTAAAAATGGACGGGTTATGCATAAAACACACTTTTGACCCATTACCACCCCAAACCATGTAAAACCACTTCATTGACTCGTCATAACTAACCAACATACATAACTTATCATACCAACCTTGACCCGCTCATACCCCAAAATGGGTAAAAACACCCTTATACCAAACACACCCTTAAGAACCCATTTCAACTACACACTTTTACCCAATACACCTATCCACAACATATCCATTTGAAAGCATACATTCTTTGTCATTTCTAATATATTAAAAAGTTGTTAGTACAAAGTTTTGACCCGTAGCTTTCCAAAATGGGTGAGTTTGGCTAAAAGCCAAACATCCTTCTAATTACCACCTTAACCACAAACCATAAAGACTTCATGACACTTATACATATTTGACCCATGACCCATACATGAACAAAAGACTTTAAATGTCGACAAGACCATTTGATAACAAAACGACCATATAGATTAAAGTATACCAAGACACAAAGAGACTCTTCGGGGCTTCCAACTTTAATACGCTCGGTCCAAAAGGTTATGGTCTTCTAGTCTACCTTCTACACTAGAGCTAAGCTAAGCCCTTACCCTTGCCTTCTCCACTTGTACCTACAAAATCATTAACATCTAAACCGTAAGCGAAAACGCTTAGTAAGTATACAAGATATAATCCACATCACATTTACATGAGATTGGTGATTACCACCAATCATAACATTAACAAGGAGCATCAAATGAGATTATTACTCACCTTGACCGGGCAAGTAATTATTTAGCATTAACACAACTAGCATTGGATCCAAGCTAACATACATTCACAAGCTCCATACAAATCACATTAATCATAAACATAACATTATCATCATAGCATTAACAAGGATTATACTCATATACTTACCTTGATTCCTACTAGCTTCCTACTTGGTTTGAATGGGCTTCTACAATGCTTCCTATTACAAAATTAACTATAATTAGCAACTAATTAACTAAGGAGATCATCATTTACAACCTTTATCCATAATACTACAATCCACCACATGAACCCTAATTTCTACAAATTGAGGAAAGTTACTTACTTGTTGAAGAGATAACAATTAAGGTATATCTAGTGCCTTTGATCACTTCTTGATAGCTTAAATGAGATAAGATGATGTTTTTGGCATTCCCTCCTTTTTTCTTGCTAAATGTCGACACCAAGAACTCACTCAAGATTTCCAGACAATTCTAGGAGCTGAGGTATTTATCATGTGTTGTTATTAGTTTGGTCAATTGGCAAGGCTAGTCCCTCTATGTCCTATTCTTCCTATTTTGGCCACACATTAAGTTATTACTTAATCTATACCATATAACTTATATTTACAAAGCATATATTTACATAAATGATACCTCATCGGGATACGGGGGTAACAATTCTCTCCTCCTTAAAATGAGAGTTCGTCCCCGAACTCTACTCTTGAAATAAGTGAGGATACTTTGTCCTCATTTTCGCTTTCGTTTCCCACCTAATACTCGAGCCTTTTCGATGCTTCCTTTGAACTTGCACTAACGGATCTCCCTATTTCCTTAGTTGTCTCACCTTTCTTCCTACTATAGCCTCCGGTTTCTCCTCTCGAGAAAGCAACTCTGGATCAATCTCGATAATGCTTAAGGTAACCACACTTTTTTCGCCCGCCCATTTACTTTCTTAAGTATGACACGTGAAAGATATTGCGAATAACTCTCATTTCTCCGAGAAATTTCCAACACTTATGCTACTTCACCTACTCGCCCCAAGATTTTGGAATGGTCCTATAAACCGTGGACTTAATTTCTCTTTATTTTTGAACCTGAAACGCCTTTCTACAAGGAAACTTTTAACATAACTAAGTCACCTACCTCAATTTCGATTGGTCTTCTTCGGCTATCGGCTTAACTTTTCCATCTATCTTGTGCCGCCTAAGTCTTACTAGAATCATCTCAATTTTTTCCGTGGTCGCTAATACTACGTCCGTGCTTGCCAATTCCCTTCTTTCGACTTCTTCCCAAATACGGGTGTTCTACACCTCCTACCATAAGCATTTCCTAAAGTGACATATTTATACTCGCGTGATAGCTATTTAACTAGAGGCAATGATCGTCCCAAAATTCACTTACAACCGGACATCGTCAATGTTTTTCTTTTCAAGTCTCATATCTATTACGTGAGCCATAAAGGTATAACAACCGCGTGATAATATCTCCTAGCCTCTATCGTGAAACATAACCCCAATTCACCCTTCCTTTTATCACAAAAACTAATCATCCCACTACCGCTAAAATTTACAACCCGAATGATCTTATGGCTACAAGGATGGCCACATTATATTTGTCAAGCCAATCTATTCCAATGACAACATTGAATTCTCCTAGTATTGTAGGAATTAAGTCAATTTAAAGACGTTCTCATCAATCTCTATCTCTACATCTCGATATACATTAGACACAACAACGATTTTACTATCGGCTATTTCGACTTCTAGAGGTATCGGAAGTTTAGCTAGTGGGGAAGTTAGTTGCTTGCTAAAATCATAAGACACGAAGGAAAACTAGCACCCGAATCATACAAAACCCGAGCGGGTACGGAATTTACAAGATGAATACCTGAAGTAATATCGGACTCCAACCTAGCTTCTTCAACACTCATTTGATAAAATCGAGCCATTGGTTTCGGAATTTCAACCTTTTCTTCTTTGACAGTCCTCAAAGGCCTTGCTTCAATTGCCTTTGTTTTTGGGCAATCCCTCAGCCTATGCCCTAGTTCATTACACCCATAGCACACTATCATTGGTTTGGTACAATCTTTACTTTTATGGTCAAGAGCTCCACACTTGTAGCAACCCGGCGTATTACGCCTACACTCTCCAACATGAAACTTATTACATTCCGGACAAGCCACCTTAGTCTTGGTTTCCACATCTTCCTTGCCATGATCAAACTTGGCTTTCTTTCCATCACGATCTCCAAACTCTTGCTTCCTTTTTATTTCCTTAGCTTCCTTCTCCTTCCTCCTCAATAAGTCCGCTTCCCTCACACGCGCTCTACTCAAGAGGTCCTCCAAAGTAGTACATTTGAATGGAGAGATCACATCACGAATATCATCCTTAAGCATTCTTTGGAATCTATCGACTTTAAGCTTGTCATTCCCAAGATACTCGGGACAATAAGGAACCATATCATTAAACTTTCTCCACAACTCATTCACGGTCTCGTTGGTTTGAGTGAGAGATTGGAATTTCTCACGGATCTTGTCAATCTCCTCAGCCGGAGCATATTCGGCACTAAACAACTCCTTAAATTCCTTCCAAGTACATGTTTCAACCCAAGGTTCACCTTTCTCACACACCTTTCCTTCCCACCAAGTCTTAGCACTATCGCGAAGAAAATTAGTAGCATAGATAACCTTCTTCCTTTCCTCACATCCACTAGTACGAAAAGCACCCTCCACAGCCGTAACCCACCTATTACTAACAATCGGGTCAAGGACACCGGTAAACTGTGGTACATCACAAGCCGTGAAGTCCCGGTAAGTAGCTTTGTCGCTCCTAGGTTCTTTCGCTACTCCACATTCTTTCTTAAACTCCTTAAACTCTTCCTTCATTAGCTCCTTAAGATTTTGCGTCGTTTGTTTGACATAGTAGGGCATTGCTTGTTCAATAGCCTTACCCACTCTTTTTGCTAACATTGAGTCCAAGGCTTTCATCTCCTCTCCTGAAAAACCCCTAAAGCTAGGTCCCCCTGAACTAGAAGAAGAACTTTCGTTATCCTTACCATCATTACCCGCATCACTTGCCGAAGTTTTGGCATGTTTGGAAGCCGTGGCTTTCGCGACTTCTTTTGGGTGAGGGGTTTCCATTTCTTCTTACTGAAAATTAGCAATTCATAATATCAAGCACAACCATATACTTAATCGATGCATGAATGACATTTTATCTTTATACTAACACCCTAGCTTGTCACCCATGTATGATCTAAATGATTTCAACTTCACATATGTTCCATATTTTTATCACTACGGTGGCCAGGCGTAGTCAGAAAAATATCCAACATATGGGTCCTTAAAATCACCCAAACGATACACAAATAACAAACACTAGCTCTAAACGCATCTACACAAGGTCTAAGTCTAGGAAATCCTAAGGTGAAATCCTAAATCTCTTAGACCGAAGCTTTGATACCAAGTTGTAACGCCCCGTGCCCGATTAGACCAAAAACCGTGAAAATTTTTCGCAAAAGAACACCTGAAAACTGACCTGCTGTCACTCTTTTATGAACTGACAAAAATCGGTACACAATCAGCCCTTAAGGCTATTTTTAAATGAAATTAGACTCAATTACCTTCAAAACGATTGGTGGTACGACCCGTGATGACTTACGGATTAAAATATATGATTTTTCAAAGTTTACCAAAATCTGTCCAAATCAAACCGAAATTTGGAACCGAAATTTGGGTGTCCCCAAACCGAAATTTCAGTCCCAAACCGAAATTTCATGTTCGAAACCGAAATTTCACCCCAAACTCACTCAAAGCCATTAACAACTCATACTAGATCGTTTACATAGCCAATCAACCTGTTTGCTACCCAAAATGGGTAGCAACACGCTTAACCCAAACACCCCTTTTACTACATAACCCTTTTATACCTCTTTTGACCCGTTTCTCAAAAAGATAACTTCTATGTCCCGATAATTAACGAAACTTTCCAAATTTACTCCTCATATCATTGGTCCTATTTTCATATAAAAACATTCATCGCTAGACACTTCGGACTAGTACTTTTAAAAATGGACGGGTTATGCATAAAACACACTTTTGACCAATTACCACCCCAAACCATGTAAAACCACTTCATTGACTCGTCATAACTAACCAACATACATAACTTATCATACCAAACTTGACATATACAACCTTGACCCGCTCATACCCCAAAATGGGTAAAAACACCCTTATACCAAACACACCCTTAAGAACCCATTTCAACTACACACTTTTACCCAATACACCAATCCACAACATATCCATTTGAAAGCATACATTCTTTGTCATTTCTAATATATTAAAAAGTTGATAGTACAAAGTTTTGACCCGTAGCTTTCCAAAATGGGTGAGTTTGGCTAAAAGCCAAACATCCTTCTAAATACCACCTTAACCACAAACCATAAAGACTTTATGACACTTATACATATTTGACCCATGACCCATACATGAACAAAAGACTTTAAATGTCGACAAGACCATTTGATAACAAAACGACCGTATAGATTAAAGTATACCAAGACACAAAGAGACTATTCGGGGCTTCCAACTTTAATACGCTCGGTCCAAAAGGTTATGGTCTTCTAGTCTACCTTCTACACTAGAGCTAAGCTAAGCCCTTACCCTTGCCTTCTCCACTTGTACCTACAAAATCATTAACATCTAAACCGTAAGCGAAAACGCTTAGTAAGTATACAAGATATAATCCACATCACATTTACATGAGATTGGTGATTACCACCAATCATAACATTAACAAGGAGCATCAAATAAGATTATTACTCACCTTGACCGAGCAAGTAATTATTTAGCATTAACACAACTAGCATTGGATCCAAGCTAACATACATTCACAAGCTCCATACAAATCACATTAATCATAAACATAACATTATCATCATAGCATTAACAAGGATTATACTTGATGACGTATAGTCCGCATTCGGGTCATGAGCCCGACCAATGGACGCTACTAACACTTAAGCCCATCACGAATGAGCTATCACGATAATGGTTTGGGCTCACGATGGCCCAAACCCAAAGTTATTTATGGTCTTGATATAGGATATCTCTTATTTATGAGATATGTATCAAATAACCGACCCATGCGGGATACGCTGAGGAGTGAGGAACACGAAACCAACTAGGGTTTCGTGTGTATATAAAGAGTCTCTCGATTCTCATTAAAGGTACGATCTATAACCCTAACTCTTCAACTAAACCCTAAAACCGATTACTTACTCTCACGCCGGAGGATAATCGTGGGAGACAATCCCACGATAAGCCTAACAGTGTCTTTTTGTTTTCTTAGTGCGCAGGTCTCAAGCATTAAGATCTAATTGGTACAGAAACAAGGAACGGCCAACTTTTGTATCAACAAGTGGCGCCATCCGTGGGACCCAACACTAAGAACTCTACGAAGAACTAGAATGACGAAGCACGGAAACCCAAATCAGCGGACTCCGCAAGCAAAGAAAACGCATGACGACCTACAAGGTAAGAAACAGAAAACTGATGCAGCCGCTAAGCAGGCCTCTGGGACAACCAGTGCGCCCAAAAGCCTTGGATCGTACTAAGATCTGGCTTTTACCGCAGTAGAACCGCCCATAAGGGCTACCCAGGCTACTACAACAACCACTAGCGCGGTAGATCTACTGTGCACTCCTTTCACTATGCCAGAATTAAACTCCACTGAGCCGCCAAATGCGCCTATCCGAAACAAGGGTCCTGAGTTGGAAACAGACATCCTCGCGCTAGAAAGAGTCGCGCCTGAACTAGCGCCAAGTGATTTTGTGTCCTAAAACTACGAAACCTTGGCTGCTCTGATGCGAGAGGAAGCGAAAAAGAGGTCAAGTCAGAGTCTGCAAGCCAGGCTCAACTTTGACCCTGAGCATGAAGCATCCCCACCGCGTTACCAAAAGGAAAGGTGCTAAAAGGGTGGCCGCCGACACCCAGTGTTTACTAGGATTGGAAGGAAAGTTGTGGACGATGAAGCAGCCGACTTGGAGTCTCTGGAGGAGCATGAAGATGATGGACGGCGCACCAATGTCCACGCTAGACTTGGCAGTCGCAGGATCCACGATAGACTTGGGCGACGATGCTCTCCAAGCGAAAGCCCTTCAAGCTCGGATTCCGAGGATAGTCGGCGCAAGCGCCGCAAAAGGGTAAGCTCATCCTCAAGTGACTCCTCGGACAACGAGGACAAAGAAACAGGACACTGGAAGTCCAGGGGAAGATCCCGCGACTGGGAGGACGAAGATATGTCTCGTCCCTGGCGCCGCCAAAAGGTTGACGCATTCACTCGGCGCATCAATGATTTTTCAGAAAATAAAAAAAGGCGCATGCCCGCTAATGTTAAGACTTATGATGGAACAGGTGATCCTGATGACCACCTAAAAATTTTCGAATCAGCAGCAACCATCGAAAATTGGCCACAACCTGTGTGGTGCCACATGTTTAACTCTACTTTAGTGGGGAATGCGCGAAACTGGTTTAGTAAGCTTCCACGTAGAAGCATCAATGGGTTTGAGGAGTTGCGGAAGGCGTTTCGTTTGAACTTCACTCAGCGAAAGAAGTACGCCAAGAACCCTGTCGAACTCGCTAGAGTAAAACAGCGCCAAGGGGAATCCACAAGCGCTTTTATGGAGCGTTATAAGGATGAATGCATACATGTCAAGGCATGCCCCGAAATACTAAAGATTTCAGGGTTTATGAACGGAATCAATAACCCAGACCTTATCAAAAAGTTAAATGATAGGGTTCCCCAAACCTTTGATGAACTCATGAAGCGCACGAGGTCCTTCATTCAAGGAGAAGCCGCCGCTGCGGATAGCAAGAAAGGCTACTCAAACTATAGGCCACAAGAAGAGCCAAGGAGACAATCCAATGACCAGAGTAGCAATCGTAACAAAAGCTATCGCAGTCAAGGGGGCGGACGGGGAAACGACAAGTATACCCCACTAACGAAGACTCCAAAGGAGATATTCGCGACGGAAGGCGCGAACTTTCCGAGACCCCCACCGATGCGCACCCCAGAAGATCGGCGCGTAGGGAATGGATACTGTGAGTATCATGGATAGAAGGGCCACACCACTAATGAGTGTGTCCAACTGCGCCAGCTAATAGATAAGCTAGTAAAAGAAGGCAGATTGGACCATCTCGTTAAGAACATCAAGGATGGAAAAGATAAACAAAAGACCGGGGGCAAGAAAGAAGCACCTAAGGACAAGGCTGACACAATCTACATGATACAATCATGGCAGCGAAAGACTAGACAAAAGGTCAGCCAGAAATTTTCCCATGGAAGCGAAATCTCTTTCCCCACCTTGGCTGCAAACAACGCAGTGGGAGAACCACTCACCATTGAGATAAATGCAGGGGGTCACGATATCTGCCGCATGTATGTTGATGGAGGGGCATCAGCGGATATAATGTATGAGCATTGTTTCAAGAGATTGCGCCCTGAGATACAAAGACAGTTAAGCCCAGCCACGACTGCGTTGACTAGCTTCACAGGAGAAAAGATATGGCCCATGGGGCAACTACGACTACTAGTCGCTGTTGGTAATAAGGAACACTCCACGACAGCCTGGATGAATTTTATGGTGATCAGATCTCCTTCACCGTACAACGGCATCATTGGAAGACCAGGAATTTTGGCAATACGCGCAGTACCGTCCACAGCGCATGGGATGCTCAAATTCCCGGTAGAAGGCGGCATTGTCACCATCTACAATAGCGCCGCGCCACCTAGAGAATGTAACACGATTACATGCGAAACAATGCGCACCCCAGAACAGAGCGCAGCTAAAGTATCAAACCTAAAGGTTGCAATTCACGCTGAATACCCGGAGCAAGAAGTATCGATTGGAGGATCGTTGTCTGACAAAGGAAGAGCGGCCGTGTGCGCGCTCTTGCAAAGGAATCTGGATATCTTCGCATGGGAACCAAAGCACATGACTGGTGTGCCACGCTCGATTGCAGAACACAAGCTAAAAATCCGACAAGGATATTCCCCAGTAAGGCAGAAAAAGCGCGGCCAGGCCCCAGAGCGCGCAAAAGCCATTCTGGAAGAAGTACACAAACTTGTGGACGCAGGCATCATGCGAGAAGTCTATTACCATGACTGGCTCTCCAATCCAGTAATGGTCAAGAAAAGTGACGGTAGTTGGCGGATGTGTGTAGATTTCACTGACCTCAACAAAGCATGTCCACAGGACTGCTACCCACTACCAGAGATAGACTGGAAGGTAGAATCTCTGTGCGGATATCCCTTTAAATGTTTCTTGGATGCATAAAAAGGGTACCACCAAATCCAAATGGCCAAGGAAGACGAGGAAAAAACAGCCTTCCACACAAGCCAAGGTGTCTTTTGTTATACAAAGATGCCTTTTGGCCTGAAGAATGCGGGCGCCACCTACCAGCGATTGGTAGATAATGCATTTGAAAAACAAGTGGGCCGCAACCTAGAGATCTATGTGGACGACCTTGTCATAAAAAGCCATACTGAAGACGAAGTGGTGCGCGACATTGAAGAAACATTTAGAACACTACGAAAGATCAGCATGAAGTTAAATCCTAAGAAATGCACTTTTGGCGCTACAGAGGGCATGTTCCTGAGATACTTGATAGAACCAGATGGCATTAAACCATGCCCAGAAAAAACAGAGGCCGTCATCCAACTCCCTTCACCGCGCACGTTGAAAGAAGTTCAGTCTCTGAATGGAAAGCTAGCCGGTTTGAACAGATTCCTATCCAAATCAGCGGATAAGTCACTTCCTCTATTTAAAACACTCAAGAAGTGTACAAAAAAGGGAGACTTTCGTTGGACTACGGAAGCGGAAGAAGCTTTCACACAGCTTAAGCAACATATAGCAGCGCTTCCTAAACTAGTCGCACCCCGACCAGGGGAGGAGCTAATTGTCTACTTATCTGCGACTCATGGAGCGGTCAGCGCAGTGCTACTGACGGATAGGAACTCTGTACAAACACCAGTATATTTTGTAAGCAAAGCACTCAAGAAGACAGAGATTAACTACAGCCCAATGGAGAAGTTGGTCTTGGCGTTAGTATTTGCCGCCAAAAGGTTGCGTAGATACTTTCAAGCACACCCAATAGCGGTGATCACAGACCAACCTATCAAGCAAGTTATCTCTAAACCTGACGCATCGGGGCTATTACAAAAATGGAGTGTGCTGCTAGGCGAATATAACATCTCTTATAGACCACGCACTGCGGTTATAGGGCAAATACTAGCAGACTTCATCATCGAAAAACCAGACACTGATGCCCCACCTCCACTGAGCAAGGTAGAATTACAAGAACCATGGGTTCTGTTCACGGATGGATCTTCATGCGTGGATGGGTCGGGCGCTGGCCTTATCCTCACTAATCCAGAAGGAATGGAATTCACTTACGCACTACGCTTTGAATTCACAGCCACGAACAACGAGGCAAAATACGAAGCCCTAATCGTTGGATTACGCATTGCAACTTGAATGGGCGTATGCAACCTAGAAGCAAATGTGGATTCTCGATTAGTAGCCAACCATGTTTTGGGCGAATATGTGGCTAAAGCGGATAACATGGTTCAATATCTCGATAAGACCAAGTCACTAATACAAGGTTTTGACAGGTTTACCATCAAACAAGTTCCTAGAGGGGAGAACAAAAAGGCGGACGCACTAAGCAAAATCGCATCTACAAGCTTCGCGCACCTGTCTAAACAAGTATTGGTGGAGATCCTAAAGAACAAATCCATCTCGGAGATGGAGATATCTACGGTGATAGAAGAGCAGGATCCTACATGGATGACCCCTATCATCGAATTCATAGGTAAGGGCAAACTGCCCGAAGAGCAGAAGGACGCTCGACGGATACGGCGCACAGCGCAAAGGTTCGAACTTCGAGATGGTATCCTATATCGGCGCTCATTTCTACAACCATGGCTTAGATGCGTTGGACCTCTTCAGGCAGATTATGTACTCCGAGAGATCCACGCCGGTTCATGCAGTATGCATTCAGGACCACGGTCCGTCGTAGCACGAGCCCTGCGCTCAGGATACTACTGGCCCACTATGCATCGTGATGCGCGCGATGTGATAAAGAAATGTAGCGACTGCCAGGTTCATAGACCCATCCCGTGCAGACCACAACAGGAGCTAACGCCTATCACTTCTCCATGGCCATTCTATAAATGGGGTATCGACATTGCGGGCCCCTTCCCTGTTGCAGCGGGGGGACTGAAATTTCTTATTGTGGCAATAGACTACTTCACTAAGTGGATTGAAGCGAAAGCAGTAGCGACAATCACAGGTAATCAAGTAAAACGCTTCGTTTGGGAAAATATTGTATGCCACTTTGGATTACCTGGGGAGATCGTTTCGGACAACGGAAAACAATTCCGTGATAACCCGTTCAAAGACTGGTGCACAGAGCTAAATATTACACAACACTTCGCGTCAGTCAAACACCCACAAACCAATGGTTTGGTTGAACGCGCAAATCGTAGTCTAGGCGAAGGAATTAAAGCGCGCCTAGACAAACACAAAGGAAGATGGGTGGATGAATTGTCGCATGTCTTATGGGCGCACCGCACGACAATCAAAGTTAGCAATGGCGACACTCCTTTTTCTCTTGTCTATGGGACAGAAGCTGTCATACCAGCTGAAATTGGGATGCCAACTATTCGAACCGCGGAAGTTAATGTCACAACCAATGAAGACGAATGACGTATCGACTTGGACCTATTGGAAGAAAGGCGTGAACGCGCAGCTATACGTGAAGCAAAAGCCAAGTCAAAAATGAAGGGATATTACGACGCTAAAGTTCGAAGCATCTCATTCAGACCAGGTGACTTTGTATATCGCGCTAACGATGCAAGCCACGCAGAAGATACAGGTAAACTTGGACCGAAGTGGGAAGGACCCTATGAGGTCGTTGAAGCACTAGGTAAAGGCGCATACAAGCTGCGTGACATGGATGGCCGTGAGCTACAGCGCACATGGAATGTTTGCAATCTCAAGATATACTATCTTTAGGAAAGGTTACGACCTCACACACGGACACCTCCGCACTTTAGTAAGTGCTTAATAAATATCCGTGTATTTACATTTTGTTTTATTTAGGCAAATGTCTTTCTTTTTACAAAAACTTGCAAGTATTAATTCAAATGTCGCGGTTTCTAGCTAATTCCGCGACACATTTCACTTTATTGTTTACATGTTATTTATGTCTCAATATTGTTGTTACTTTAATTTCTGCCTACATGGCGTGCATGCACTTATTAAAACCCACGATGGTAAAAGGATGAGTAAACCTACTAAAAAACTCGTTGAGTAAGAGGGTTGCAAACCCATCAACATCGGATCACGCATCCTTGTTAAACACCTTACTCTCAAGACGTTGGAGTAAGTTCAATGTATATCCCACGACGGATATACAACAACGCACACTGTGCGCGTTTAACAACTTAGGAGCTAAGACACTTAACTCCTTAATATGCTATTTGTAGTACGCTGCATATAAATCAATAAACTTGTAAATTTTATGAACTTCATACACGATTATGGATTCTTTATAAATTTTCTTAAGTATGTACACAACAAGTTGCTATGTTAGACACAACATAGACGTCTTTTACGCAAAGACAAAATAACTAAGTACAAACATTATAACCACAATCACATTTGATATAATATACGTACAATCGTACTTTTCAACATTTTATTGTAGACTACGAGTCCATATACAATATAGATCCAACATGCACATGTGCAACAAAAAGTAAACCTGTTACAAAACATCACTACATCTAAGTAACCTATATACTACGTGTGCGCTTAAGCCTTGAACTGCCCACTTGGCGCGCCACACTACCAGCATCTTCAAGCTTCTTCAACAGGTCAACATCCTTGGGTGACACCGTTGGCACGCTAACGGGCACTCCATCAGACCTCGGAATTTGGGCCGCACCAAGACCACAAAGGATGGCTTTACCCTTCACACCCTTCTTCTTTGCAAGTCTCATCTCATGGGCCTCTAGGGACTTCTTTAGAGGAATTTCCTTCTCAAGAGCGAAAGGATTCAGGATATCACGCGGACAAGCAAAGATGGGTACATGCAGCTGCGACACATCGGGCTTCAAAAAATAATCAAGCTGTACCTCAGCGTCATCTGCTGTGTGCCTAGCCAAAGTCAGCCCCTCCATAATCACACCTATGGGATAATCCTGGTCGCGCTCTAGTTGAGCAATATGAGGAAGCTCCAAAAGCTTCAACTTCTCCATCGCAGCAAAAAGATCATCATAAGCGTTCTCGTTGTAACCCGGTACTTAGGCGGCAGGCACAGTCAAGATCTTGTTCGCACACAACTCCTCTACAGCCTCTGCCTTACCACGCGCCAGCGCACACCCACAGTCACTTGTTTCGGCCTCTCCAAGCGAACAACACTGAATAGGTCCATCTCTGCGCAACAAACAATAAACAAACACAAAATAAGTATAAACTACAAAGGGAAGAACGCTTACAACTAATAAGCGAAGAGGAAGGAAGAGACAAGCACCCACCCCGGCTATTCTCGTCCAAAAAAGTTGGCACTTCCTCCGGACTACCGAAGTAATTGCGACTGATGCCCATGTGCACCAAAAACTCCTCTGGATACGCCTTGATCGGTATGCGGTTGGCATTAATGGTCTCCGCATCCTCTGCGCTATACGTTCCGGGGATGGGACGCTCATCTCTCGGTAATGATTCTTGAGTATAGAACTCAAAAATTCATGGGAAAAATGCACTATCAACCCAAAAGAACTTTTCCCTCCAAACCCTCAGTGCGTCTAACTTCTCTGTATAGCACTGCAGTGGCCCTGCGCGCTTCGAAAAAGACACCCACCCATTTGACCACGACGTGTGGTAAAACGCGCGGAATAGATGGATTGTGGGTTCTATCGCTAACAAGCGACAATTCACTTCAAAATTAGTTATTTTTGCTGCACCTATACAGTGCAGCTGAGAAATATGTAGACAATAATGGTTTAAAATATCGCACAAAAATAGGGAAATGGGCATACGTTGGTTCGCAAATTCGAAGAAGCGTGTGTAAACCCCCACTTTCCCTTGCGGGAAGTTCGCAATTGACGCAGTCGCCACCGGAACTACCGGGTGCAATGCGATAGGAATGTAATAATCTGAGGTGAACTGACGAAGTTCGTCCTCAGATATATCAGAATTAAAATCGGATAACTGAAGCACCATGGTTAGAATTTAAAGGACTCTGAAGCGCACGCGCTATTACCTTAGCTTTCGTTGATTTTTAATTGCTGTTTGAAGGTTTAACAATGGTGGAAAATGATGTTTTTTACTGTGGTAGCCACAGTGAAACGACGGCTAACCTTTATATAGGGTTACACATATTAGTGGATGGATGACACGTGTACCCCACTTGCCCCAATCGTGTGGCTGGAACGCAAAAAGGTGAAGCAATTTTTCACCCAACCCTCACGATTTACGAAGGAGATACGGATGTACCTGGACTAGATTAATTTGCTAATTTTGGCGGGAAACACTTGAAGCTTCTTCGCTACGCATTCAAGGATACCTTTTTGCTACATTTGCTAGTCTAGCATCCGCAGTCGTTACACTACGCATACTAGACTGGGGGGACATGATGACGTATAGTCCGCATTCGGGTCATGAGCCCGACCAATGGACACTACTAACACTTAAGCCCATCACGAATGGGCTCAAGCCCATCACGAATGGGCTATCACGATAACGGTTTGGGCTCACGATAGCCCAAACCTAAAGTTATTTATGGTCTTGATATAGGATATCTCTTATTTATGAGATATGTATCAAATAACCGACCCATGTGGGATACGCTGAAGAGTGAGGAACACGAAACCAACTAGGGTTTCGTGTGTATATAAAGAGTCTCTCGACTCTCATTAAAGGTACGATCTATAACCCTAACTCTTCAACTAAACCCTAAAACCGATTACTTACTCTCACGCCCGAGGATAATCGTGGGAGACAATCCCACGATAAGCCTAACGGTGTCTTTTTGTTTTCTTAGTGCGCAGGTCTCAAGCATTAAGATCTAATTGGTACGGAAACAAGGAACGCCCAACTTTTGTATCAACAAGGATTATACTCATATACTTACCTTGATTCCTACTAGCTTCCTACTTGGTTTGAATGGGCTTCTACAATGCTTCCTATTACAAAATTAACTATAATTAGCAACTAATTAACTAAGGAGATCATCATTTACAACCTTTATCCATAATACTCCAATCCACCACATGAACCCTAATTTCTACAAATTGGGGAAAGTTACTTACTTGATGAAGAGATAACAATTAAGGTATCTCTAGTGCCTTTGATCACTTCTTGATAGCTAAAATGAGATAAGATGATGTTTTTGGCCTTCCCTCCTTTTTCCTTGCTAAATATCGACACCAAGAACTCACTCAAGATTTCCAGACAATTCTAGGAGCTGAGGTATTTATCATGTGTTGTTATTAGTTTGGTCAATTGGCAAGGCTAGTCCCTCTATGTCCTATTCTTCCTATTTTGGCCACACATTAAGTTATTACTTAATCTATACCATATAACTTATATTTACAAAGCATATATTTACAAATATGATACCTCATCGGGATACGGGTGTAACAATTCTCTCCTCCTTAAAATGAGAGTTCGTTCCCGAACTCTACTCTTGAAATAAGTGAGGATACTTTGTCCTCATTTTCGCTTTCGTTTCCCACCTAATACTCGAGCCTTTCCGATGCTTCCTTTGAACTTGCACTAACGGATCTCCCTATTTCCTTAGTTGTCTCACCTTTCTTCCTACTATAGCCTCCGGTTTATCCTCTCGAGAAAGCAACTCTGGATCAATCTCGATAATGCTTAAGGTAACCACACTTGTTTCGCCCGCCCATTTACTTTCTTAAGTATGACACGTGAAAGATATTGCGAATACCTCTCATTTCTCCGAGAAATTTCCAACACTTATGCTACTTCATCTACTCGCCCCAAGATTTTGGAATGGTCCTATAAACCATGGACTTAATTTCTCTTTATTTTTGAACCTGAAACGCATTTCTACAAGGAAACTTTTAACATAACTAAGTCACCTACCTCAATTTCGATTGGTCTTCTTCGGCTATCGGCTTAACTTTTCTGTCTATCTTGTGCCGCCTAAGTCTTACTAGAATCATCTCAATGTTTTTCGTGGTCGCTAATACTACGTCCGTGCTTGCCAATTCCCTTCTTCCGACTTCTTCCCAAACACGGGTGTTCTATACCTCCTACCATAAGCATTTCCTAGAGTGACATATTTATACTCGCGTGATAGCTATTTAACTAGAGGCAATGATCGTCCCAAAATTCACTTACAACCGAACATCGTCAATGTTTTTCTTTTCAAGTCTCATATCTATTACGTGAGCCATAAAGGTATAACAACCGCGTGATAATATCTCCTAGCCTCTATCGTGAAACATAACCCCAATTCACCCTTCCTTTTATCACAAAAACTAATCATCCCACTACCGCTAAAATTTACAACCCGAATGATCTTATGGCTACAAGGATGGCCACATTATATTTGTCAAGCCAATCTATTCCAATGACAACATTGAATTCTCCTAGTATTGTAGGAATTAAGTCAATTTTAAAGACGTTTTCATCAATCTCTATCTCTACATCTCGATATACATTAGACACAACAACGATTTTACTATCGGCTATTTTGACTTCTAGAGGTATCGGAAGTTTAGCTAGTGGGGAAGTTAGTTGCTTGCTAAAATCATAAGACACGAAAGAAAACTAGCACCCGAATCATACAAAACCCGAGCGGGTATGGAATTTACAAGATGAATACCTGAAGTAATATCGGACTCCAACCTAGCTTCTTCAACACTCATTTGATAAACTCGAGCCATTGGTTTCGTAATTTCAACCTTTTCTTCTTTGATAGTCCTCAAAGGCCTTGCTTCAATTGCCTTTGTTTTTGGGCAATCCCTCAGCCTATGCCCTAGTTCATTACACCCATAGCACACTATCATTGGTTTGGTACAGTCTTTACTTTTACGGTCAAGAGCTCCACACTTGTAGCAACCCGGTGTATTACGCCTACACTCTCCAACAATAAACTTATTACATTCCGGACAAGCCACCTTAGTCTTGGTTTCCACATCTTCCTTGCCATGATCAAACTTGGCTTTCTTTCCATCACGATCTCCAAACTCTTGCTTCCTTTTTATTTCCTTAGCTTCCTTCTCCTTCCTCCTCAATAAGTCCGCTTCCCTCACACGCGCTCTACTCAAGAGGTCCTCCAAAGTAGTACATTTGAATGGAGAGATCACATCACGAATATCATCCTTAAGCATTCTTTGGAATCTATCGACTTTAAGCTTGTCATTCCCAAGATACTCGGGACAATAAGGAACCATATCATTAAACTTTCTCCACAACTCATTCACGGTCTCGCTGGTTTGAGTGAGAGATTGGAATTTCTCACGGATCTTGTCAATCTCCTCAGCCGGAGCATATTCGGCACTAAACAACTCCTTAAATTCCTTCCAAGTACATGTTTCAACCCAAGGTTCACCTTTCTCACACACCTTTCCTTCCTACCAAGTCTTAGCACTATCGCGAAGAAAATTAGTAGCATAGATAACCTTCTTCCTTTCCTCACATCCACTAGTACGAAAAGCACCCTCCACAGCCGTAACCCACCTATTACTAACAATCGGGTCAAGGACACCGGTAAACTGTGGTACATCACAAGCCGTGAAGTCCCGGTAAGTAGCTTTCTCGCTCCTAGGTTCTTTCACTACTCCACATTCTTTCTTAAACTCCTTAAACTCTTCCTTCATTAGCTCCTTAAGATTTTGCGTCGTTTGTTTGACATAGTAGGGCATTGCTTGTTCAATAGCCTTACCCAATCTTTTTGCTAACATTGAGTCCAAGGCTTTCATCTCCTCTCCTGAAAAACCCCTAAAGCTAGGTCCCCCTGAACTAGAAGAAGAACTTTCGTTATCCTTACCATCATTACCCGCATCACTTGCCGAAGTTTTGGCATGTTTGGAAGCCGTGGCTTTCACGACTTCTTTTGGGTGAGGGGTTTCCATTTCTTCTTACTGAAAATTAGCAATTCATAATATCAAGCACAACCATATACTTAATCGATGCATGAATGACATTTTATCTTTATACTAACACCCTAGCTTGTCACCCATGTATGATCTAAATGATTTCAACTTCACATATGTTTCATATTTTTATCACTACGGTGGCCAGGCGTAGTCAGAAAAATATCCAACATATGGGTCCTTAAAATCACCCAAACGATACACAAATAACAAACACTAGCTCTAAACGCATCTACACAAGGTCTAAGTCTAGGAAATCCTAAGGTGAAATCCTAAATCTCTTATATCGAAGCTTTGATACCAAGTTGTAACGCCCCGTGCCCGATTAGACCAAAAAACGTGAAAATTTTTCGCAAAAGAACACCCGAAAACTGACCTGCTGTCACTCTTTTATGAACTGACAAAAATCGGTACACAATCAGCCCTTGAGCCTTTTTTTAAATGAAAGTAGACTCAATTACCTTCAAAACGATAGGTGGTACGACCCGTGACGACTTACGGATTAAAAGATATGATTTTTCAAAGTTTACCAAAATCTGTCCAAATCAAACCGAAATTTGGGTGTCCTCAAACCGAAATTTCAGTCCCAAACCGAAATTTCATGTTCCAAACCGAAATTTCACCCCAAACTCACTCAAAGCCATTAACAACTCATACTAGATCGTTTACATAGCCAATCAACCCGTTTGCTACCCAAAATGGGTAGCAACACGCTTAACCCAAACACCCCTTTTACTGCATAACCCTTTTATACCTCTTTTGACCCGTTTCTCAAAAAGATAACTTCTATGACCCGATAATTAACGAAACTTTCCAAATTTACTCCTCATATCATTGGTCCCATTTTCATATAAAAACATTCATCGCTAGACACTTCGGACTAGTACTTTTAAAAATGGACGGGTTATGCATAAAACACACTTTTGACCCATTACCACCCCAAACCATGTAAAACCACTTCATTGACTCGTCATAACTAACCAACATACATAACTTATCATACCAAACTTGACCCATACAACCTTGACCCGCTCATACCCCAAAATGGGTAAAAACACCCTTATACCAAACACACCCTTAAGAACCCATTTCAACTACACACTTTTACCCAATACACCTATCCACAACATATCCATTTGAAAGCATACATTCTTTGTCATTTCTAATATATTAAAAAGTTGTTAGTACAAAGTTTTGACCCGTAGCTTTCCAAAATGGGTGAGTTTGGCTAAAAGCCAAACATCCTTCTAATTACCACCTTAACCACAAACCATAAAGACTTTATGACACTTATACATATTTGACCCATGACCCATACATGAACAAAAGACTTTAAATGTCGACAAGACCATTTGATAACAAAACGACCATATAGATTAAAGTATACCAAGACACAAAGAGACTCTTTGGGGCTTCCAACTTTAATACGCTCGGTCCAAAAGGTTATGGTCTTCTAGTCTACCTTCTACACTAGAGCTGATGCGTGGTTTTGCAACCTTACAACAGGTTTTACCTCTCGAGGGGTCTCAAGAGGCTTACAACCCCACCAGGCAGTGTACCTGACCGATGTAGTATAGTGTAGTGGTATGTACGGGGGATTGATCGTTCTCCACAGGGAATAGTGTTCGTTAGGTATGAAAAACTACTTTAATAGGTCTAAGGGTGAGAGAAGATTCTTTTTATGTTTTTATATTTTTTTTTGGAAAGCAAGTAAAATCTCGGGTTTGAAAGAGTGGGCGGAATTAGTTGCTAGTCAACTAACCCAAATTACTACGAATGCAAATAAAATAAAATAAAATAACAGAAAATGAAAATGTTGGTGAAAACTTATGTGGAGGGAAATGTGTTTACTTAGATTTCCTTACTCCCTAACTATCTTTTACCGGTTGATTAGTGTGTATTAGTTGCGTGGATGACGGGTGTATTCCTTAATACCATTCGTGGGGTGGCGTACGTACTTCCCCAACTCTACAAGCTCCTACTTCACTCCTATGTTGAGCCGGCTAGGAAGCTCCTAACATGGGATCACTAGAATTCGCTTGTGCATTAAATACAACCATAAAAACCTTTAGTACGCATTGGTTCATGTTTCTTAAGACGTTCAAGCAAGTTACCGAATAGGAAGTTAGCCAGTTTTCTTAAGCCTAACATAGATGAACAATCATCCAATACAACTAACAACACACTAATAACCAATAATCAATAGCTAGGTTTCATTAGATCTAAGCAAACACAAGATAAATCTAGCCTAACATGTTAAACAAAAGACAAGAATAAGATAGAATCAGACAACACATAGACATATTGAATAATTAATTGATAACTTATCTTCAATGTAACATGGAAGATCTCAAGGCAAAAAGCCTTGAAAGAGCTGCCAAATTCGTCCTAGGGTTTTCACACACAAAGTTCCCCAATAAGTTCCACACTAATGACAAAGAATTGCAAAACTATATATAGATTTTTAGATCTGACGGCGTCACGTTATGGAGTGTGACGCCGTCACCTCGCCGCTTTTAGGGTTCTCGGATGACCATCTTGACGCCGTTCCTCTTTAGCTTTCCAAAATCCGTTCTGGCTTATCAAGGCTTGACGCCCTCAGACTATGAACGTGACGCCGTCCCTCTTTGAATTATAACATGACGACCTTGATCAAATTAAAGGGTGACGCCGTTAGAATTTCCATGCAATTTCTCTGGCTTATCATGAGTAAATTTCACATCCACCACTTTTGCCAAGCCATGACGCCGTCCAGGGTTAATTATGACGCCGTCAAAGGTAACTTTCAGCCGATTTTTGAGACTTTGCCGTTTTCTTCACTTTTATGCTCCAAAAACGTCCAAAATGCCTCCTTTTCCAGATTTCTCCTCAAAAGTACCTAAAATGACAAAAGGAACGATTTAGGGCGATATTTGATCAAATAAATACGATTTAGGGCTTAAATGACCCCTTAAAAGCGGTACACTTTTCGCTTCATCAAGTACCCTTACACTTGAGATTTGCTTGTCCTCAAGCAAATGCGCTTTTATTCTAATCAAAATACAAGTTAGGGGTCATTTAATGCTAACATAAAAGTAATTACAACAAATATTCGTTCCACTTTAATCATAATAAGCACGGAGATTACAAACTAGCACTTCACAAGTAGTGTTTAGATACTCACATCTCTCAAGTGTCATCAAAATAAATCTCATAAATGAAAACGGATAATATCTCTCACTACCTGTCATAGCAAATAGATTACCATAGGCTTGGGAAAGGATCGAAAACCTCCTCCACTAGGCGTAAGCACCTAAGATAAACTATCAAAGAGGGCTTTTAAATGGGTTATAATGTTAGGTGTAGGGAAAAGGAAAACACGGTTTTGTTGGATAAAGGATATTTTACTGGTGGCGAGTTAAAGATCTTGATCAATTACATGTACTATACAATGTTGCTAAGCCAAGACTCGACTCAATCTTAAGCTAATGAAAGAAAATAACAAAAACATAAAATAAACATAAAATAAAACGGGATGGTAGTCCGTATGTTTTTTCTACTTTTCTTTTTCTCATTTTTTTGTATTTTTCTTGATTTTTTTTTTATTTATTATTATTTTTTTTTTGACATACACTTTTGCCCTACAATCCAAAATAATACATCATAGGGGCATTGCATTCCCCTTACACTTGAACTTTTACATAACTTTACAAATTACTATTCTAATGACTCGAATTAAGATAATCAAAACACTTGGAGTACTTTTAAAATATTTAGCACATATGGGGGTAATAAATGATGTTCTTCCCCATTACTCCATTACACTAGTACTTTACCCATGAGTCCCAATCGTCCCAAAACAATATGTACAAGGATATGACTCGACTTAGCAACCATGTAATCAATTAGATAATTAACTTGGGTTTAAACAAATGTTGTAACAATAATGCACTAAATGTGAGTGCATACAAGGTAGGCTAAGGCGATTTGGGTGTACATTTAAGTGGGGTGTAAACAAATTCTTCCTTTAAGTAAAATGCTTAAAGGTTGAAACGAAAAGATAGGCTCTGAGGGGTGTACTAGGGGTATCGTGTACTAAAAATGAGTACAACGCAAAGGGTGTGGGAGAATTACTTGACCAATGTAGCCAATGTAATTATAACAAAAACACAGGTGTAAAACAATGGGTTAATCCTAATGCCTCTTATCATGTAGTAAATCTAACTACACGAATGTAGTCTCACTTGTGGCCTCGGAATGGTCCTAACGCAAGTTCTAGAATCTAAGTGCTACCGGTACACACATCATAGCATAAATGCTTTTCCTACCAATTCTAGGGCGAACCTCACATATTTGGGGTGGAAAATTTTTTTAGTGGTACGGTTTTTTGTGCTAGTCATATAACTCCTATCCATGAGACGCTTATTAGAACTAAAGTTTCACTCCTATATGTTGTAAAAAATTTTAAATTTGGCACTAAAATTGCCCTAACAGGTATTTATCTCAGTTTTATTACACATCTACCATCAAACAAACAAAAATCAAGCGCAATTGTATTCTATAAAAATCGTATTTTTACCCCTCCTTACACTTAAGATGAACATTGTCCCCAATGTTCAAATAACAAGATGTAAAAGTATAAAGTAAAAGAATGAAATCAAATACTCCCCTGATTCGTTCGGTGGATAATGAAGTAACACGGTTAGATCTTCTTTCAAGATAATGTTGAAGCTCCATGACTAATGCATCGCCATAAGCTTGATCCAAAAACATTTCCTTGTCCAAAATAACCTGTTAAACCTGAGAAAACAAACACGAAAACCTGCATAACATCGGCGGGATAAATCTATATATAAGGATATAATGCTTGTGGAATGATAATTTTGCAGATTCCTGAAGATTATAAGTTATAGATTTAATAAAAACTTTTTATGAAAACAAAACTTTTAAAAATTTTCAGAAAATTAAACCTGACGCCGTCAGGTTGTAACTCCTGACGCCGTCAGAAATGATCTGATAGAATTCTCATGTTACGTTTCCGGAAAAATTTTGGAAAAACCTATACCTTACTCCCTGGATATCCTGCAAAACATCATTATGACTCGATACAAGCATTTGACTCAAACAAATACTAATATGTATGTTAATTTATTATTATTATGATTCATGTTCATTTGTGTTCTAATAAACCGATTTAGATTTCCCTTACACTTAACTTTTGCAAAATACCTTTATATGTAGTTAAGACGAAGTTAAAAACAAAATAAAGCATTTTCACAAATTACTTTTGAACATGAATCAATAATAATAAAATTTAAACACACATACGGAGACAAATAAAATCAAACAAACAAATAGATAAACACACAAAACAAATAAAGCTTGGGTTGCCTCCCAAGAAGCGCTTTTCTTTATTAACGAGTCTTGTAGCTAGACTCAAAGTCACTCTACCCTATGTAAGTAAGCTCGTCATCGAGGACGTCTTTAGGGTTAAGCTTGGATTGAAGTTTTCTATTGGTCCGCTTAGTATGATATATCTTTTCAAACTTCTCTCCATCCGGGTCATACAATGTCATCTTAATATGCCATGACCCATCTCCATCTTTGGGTGGTTTGTCCCAATCCCACTTATGATCATTGTCCTCACGAGTCCACTTATTCATTCCTAGGTTAATTGGTAAAACTCCTAGGAAATCGATCATCCTCCTAAAAACTAGAGGGTCTTCAAATGGATCCAATTCGGTGTCCCTAGCCAAGAGTTGCTCTACCGTATGTGTTCGGTTAACAAAGTCCTCTTCTAGGTAAAATGGGCGTTGGGGTCCTATGAAGTCTCTATCGATCCAAGGTCCATATCTAGATGGTCTCCTATTTAATTCTAACCAATGTGGTGTTGGTTCCTCACTAGTATCATAGGCGTGTTTCTTCACATCATAGACTGACCAAGTATCTCCTTCTCCTACCGCTATCTTGGATTCCTTACAATCAATCATAGCACTAGCGGTCGCCAAAAATCCTCTACCTATCAAAAAGGGGCATGTAGGGTCGCTAACCATATCAAGGACGTGGAAATCGGCTAAAATGGTTAGTTTTCCAATGTGTACTAACACGTCCTTAACTACTCCAACCGGGTAAGCAACACTCCCATCCGCTAAACCTATTATCACCTCGGTTTCTTCAAGTTTTCCAAGTTTTAGAGAGGTGTAGAGAGGTAACGGAAGTAGGTTAAGGCTTGATCCAAGATCGGCTAATGTGTCATAGGCCTCCGAATTACTGATCTTGCAAGGTAGAACAAATAAGCCCGGATCATCTAATTTCTTAGGTAGCTTGTTTTGAACGAAGGCGGTCCCTTTTTCGCCTAACTTGAGCTTCTTCTCATCCGACACATCAACAACCGGACTTTCAAGGTGGAGCTCCTTGAATTCTTCGTCAAGGTTTTGAGTGGGAGGTGTTTCAACTATGTTGTTGACCAATTTGGATGTCATAACTTCTTGGTCATTTGGAACGACTTGGGTTTGTTTGAAACACGTGCTCATGGAATTGACCGAATAATATTGTGGACAAGAACTAGGGGACGAAACCGACGAGATGGCGTTGACGTTTAGTTTTGGGTTCTTGACCGTGTTGCTAGGGAGTGCTCCCATTTCTCGGTCATTGAGGGCTTTCAACAAAGTGTCAATCTTATTGGTCATCTCGCTTTGTTTTTGTTTGAAATCGGCTTCAAACTTGGCTAAACGAGCTTCTTGAGATGCCATAAATTGGGACATCAATCCTTCAAAGTTATTGGTACTACCATTGCCGGAAGGATCGTTGTTGAAAGTACGGTTCGAGTTGGAACCGCTTGATTGGAAACGATTAGGTGGGTTGGAAGAATTGGTTTGTTGTGCGTTTTGGTTTTGTTTCCACCTAAGGTTCGGGTGATTTTTCCATGAGGGGTTGTATGAATCACCGTAGGGGTTTGGCTCGGGTTTGAAAGTGTACCACTTGTCTCCCGCTCCGTCGGTACGCGAGGATGCGTAGTCCGCAAAAGCTTGTTCGGGGAGTTCCATGCAATCACGAGTGTCGTGGGGACCACTACATAATTCACATGAAGAAGTGATTTTGTTCACTTGGCTTGAAGGTTTAGGAGCCTCGTAGGATTTCATAAGAAACTTGACTTGGTCTTCAAGTTCTATGATCCTACGGTCGGAAGTGCTTGAATTGTTCGAAGGCAAAGATATTGCCTTGACCGTTTTATTCAAATCACGGGGATCACTCCAACTTTCGTTGTCATAAAGAGCAAGATCCTCTAGGAGAGCCCATGATTGTTCCGCACTTAGATCACGTAGCTTGCCACCGGCCGATTGGTCAATGGTTTGCCTCGTGGAGAGATTGATATGGTCATAGAAGATTTGGACTTGGAGCCAAAGTTCTATGCCATGGTGAGGGACTTTTTGGAGTAAGTCCTTGAATCGAGTCCATGCCTCGTAGAGAGTTTCGCCTTGACGTTGTTGGAACATCAAGATATCATTCCTTAGCTTGGTAGTTCTTCCCGGTGAAAAAAACTGAGCAAGGAAACGAGTGGTGAGATCATCCCAAGAGGTGATGGATCCTGCGGGTTGACGCTCTAGCCATTGACTAGCTTGGTCCCGCAGAGAGAATTGAAAGAGACGCAGTCGGGTCGTCTCTCGAGTGGCAACATCAAGGTCTATAGAATCAACGATTTTTAGAAAGTCCTTGAGATGTTGATTAGGATCTTCAGAACGAAGTCCATGGAATGCGCATCCGCTTTGCACCAACCGGATGGTGTCGGATCGCAAGGGAGTGACATTGGCTCCTTGAGTGAGCTCAATGGTGTTTCGATAGCCATGGTGGCTAGGACGGGAATACTCTCCTAAAGTACGGGCTCTAGGAGGTGGTGGTTGTTGTGGTGGTGGGTTGTTGGGATTAAGGATATTACCATCTTCCATGATGTCGAATGATAATGGTTACGAACAAAGAAACGAAGAAAATAGATAGACTAAAGAAAACCTAGAAAAATAAAATAAAAATCTCACTAGAAAGGAATCTAGTGAGTAGACCTATAAAATAAAAATTCAACCTAAACAATAACTATTCCCCGGCAGCGGCGCCAAAAACTTGATGCGTGGTTTTGCAACCTTACAACAGGTTTTACCTCTCGAGGGATCTCAAGAGGCTTACAACCCCACCAGGCAGTGTACCTGACCGATGTAGTATAGTGTAGTGGTAAGTACGGGGGATTGATCGTTCTCCACAGGGAATAGTGTTCGTTAGGTATGAAAAACTACTTTAATAGGTCTAAGGGTGAGAGAAGATTCTTTTTATGTTTTTATATATTTTTTTTGGAAAGCAAGTAAAATCTCGGGTTTGAAAGAGTGGGCGGAATTAGTTGCTAGTCAACTAACCCAAATTACTACGAATGCAAATAAAATAAAATAACAGAAAATGAAAATGTTGGTGAAAACTTATGTGGAGGGAAATGTGTTTACTTAGATTTCCTTACTCCCTAACTATCTTTTATCGGTTGATTAGTGTGTATTAGTTGCGTGGATGACGGGTGTATTCCTTAATACCATTCGTGGGGTGGCGTACGTACTTCCCCAACTCTACAAGCTCCTACTTCACTCCTATGTCGAGCCGGCTAGGAAGCTCCTAACATGGGATCACTAGAATTCGCTTGTACATTAAATACAACCATAAAAACCTTTAGAACACATTGGTTCATGTTTCTTAAGACGTTCAAGCAAGTTACCGAATAGGAAGTTAGCCAGTTTTCTTAAGCCTAACATAGATGAACAATCATCCAATACAACTAACAACACACTAATAACCAATAATCAATAGCTAGGTTTCATTAGATCTAAGCAAACACAAGATAAATCTAGCCTAACATGTTAAACAAAAGACAAGAATAAGATAGAATCAAACAACACATAGACATATTGAATGATTAATTGATAACTTATCTTCAATGTAACATGGAAGATCTCAAGGCAAAAAGCCTTGAAAGAGCTGCCAAATTCGTCCTAGGGTTTTCACACACAAAGTTCCCCAATAAGTTCCACACTAATGACAAAGAATTGCAAAACTATATATAGATTTTTAGATCTGACGGCGTCACGTTATGGAGTGTGACGCCGTCACCTCGCCGCTTTTAGGGTTCTCGGATGACCATCTTGACGCCGTCCCTCTTTAGCTTTCCAAAATCCGTTCTGGCTTATCGAAGCTTGACGCCCTCAGACTATGAACGTGACGCCGTCCCTCTTTGAATTATAACGTGACGACCTTGATCAAATTAAAGGGTGACGCCGTCAGAATTTCCATGCAATTTCTCTGGCTTATCATGAGTAAATTTCACATCCACCACTTTTGCCAAGCCATGACGCCGTCCAGGGTTAATTATGACGCCGTCAAAGGTAACTTTCAGCCGATTTTTGAGACTTTGTTGTTTTCTTCACTTTTATGCTCCAAAAACGTCCAAAATGCTTCCTTTTCCAGATTTCTTCTCCAAAGTACCTAAAATGACAAAAGGAACGATTTAGGGCAATATTTGATCAAATAAATACGATTTAGGGCTTAAATGACCCCTTAAAAGCGGTACACTTTTCGCTTCATCAACCTTCTACACTAGAGCTAAGCTAAGCCCTTACCCTTGCCTTCTCCACTTGTACCTACAAAATCATTAACATCTAAACCGTAAGCGAAAACGCTTAGTAAGTATACAAGATATAATCCACATCACATTTACATGAGATTGGTGATTACCACCAATCATAACATTAACAAGGAGCATCAAATGAGATTATTACTCACCTTGACCGGGCAAGTAATTATTTAGCATTAACACAACTAGCATTGGATCCAAGCTAACATACATTCACAAGCTCCATACAAATCACATTAATCATAAACATAACATTATCATCATAGCATTAACAAGGATTATACTCATATACTTACCTTGATTCCTACTAGCTTCCTACTTGGTTTGAATGGGCTTCTACAATGCTTTCTATTACAAAATTAACTATAATTAGCAACTAATTAACTAAGGAGATCATCATTTACAACCTTTATCCATAATACTCCAATCCACCACATGAACCCTAATTTCTACAAATTGGGGAAAGTTACTTACTTGATGAAGAGATAATAATTAGGGATAATTACTAAAATAGCCCAAAACCCAAATGGGATATTTCTACCCCGGTTGCCCTGGGCAATGCCCTCAGTTGCCCAAAAAAGGGCGATTGTTGCCCAAAAAATACACTGAAAATCCTTCGGTTGCCCCAAAAAATGCCGGTTGCCCTGGGCAACACAATTATTTTCGGATTTCGGGTTAGATAGGGAACCGCCCATTTGTGTTTGGGCTATTTTGGTAATTATCCCTAATAATTAAGGTATCTCTAGTGCCTTTGATCACTTCTTGATAGCTAAAATGAGATAAGATGATGTTTTTGGCCTTCCCTCCTTTTTCCTTGCTAAATGTCGACACCAAGAACTCACTCAAGATTTCCAGACAATTCTAGGAGCTGAGGTATTTATCATGTGTTGTTATTAGTTTGGTCAATTGGCAAGGCTAGTCCCTCTATGTCCTATTCTTCCTATTTTGGCCACACATTAAGTTATTACTTAATCTATACCATATAACTTATATTTACAAAGCATATATTTACATAAATGATACCTCATCGGGATACGGGTGTAACAGTGACAATGGAACTTAGTTTAAGAATAATGTGATGAACCAGTTTTGTGTGGAAAAAGGTATCTTAAGACAGTTTAATGTAGCTAGAACTCCTCAACAAAATAGTGTTGCTGAGAGGAGGAATAGGACATTAATTGAGGCTGCTAGGACTATGTTGTCTAAGTCAAAATTACCTACTACTTTTTGGGCTGAAGCAGTTAATACTGCTTGTTTTGTGCAAAATAGGAGTAAAGTAGTTAAGCCTCATAACAAGACCCCTTATGAATTATTGCATGGTAGGAAACCTCTGATAGATTTCTTAAAACCATTTAGGTGTCCTGTTACTATCTTAAATACCATTGACCACCTAGGCAAGTTTGATGAGAAGGCAGACCAAGGATTCTTTGTTGGATACTCCACTAATAGTAAAGCTTTTAGGGTATTCAATAAAAGAACTAAGCATGTGGAAGAAAACTTACATGTTAGGTTTAGTGAATCCACACCTAGTGTTGCTGGAAGTGGACCTGACTGGCTGTTTGACATTGATTCTCTAACCAAGAGTATGAATTATGAGCCAGTGATTGCAGGTACAACTAACAAGTCTGCAGGTACAGAAGCTGATTCCAATGCAGGTACAAAAGCTAAGGTGGATGAATCTGCAAAGGAGTTTGTTCTGATTGAGAAATGGAAGCTTGATCCATCTTTTACATTCATGGAAAAGGAGAAAGTGTGTTCACAAGATGATGTTGTTCATGATGAAGTACCAAAAGGTGATACAGAAGGTGGTGCTAAACCTTCTGATGATGGAAAAGTGGTTGATGAAGGACCACAAGTTGTTGATGAAGTGCAGAACAATGCTAGCAGCAGTAACTCTGGTTCTGCTGCTAAGCCAAAAGACACTACTGCTTATATATCATGTTTATTGTATTTACGATATATAAATAACCTAACGTAACTCGGGATCACTATTGGGCTTCTAATGGCTAAGTAAAGTACTTAATCCATTGGACTTGGAAGACAAATGGCAAGCACATTTTAGCCCATATTGAGGCCGGCCTAGGAGGGATTCAAGGGAGGGATTTGGATGGAGTTTTGGTTAAATACATGATTATAATATCCTCATAATTGTGATATCAATTTACCAAAATTCCCTCCCCTCTTTCCTCTCTCATTTACACGACACAAACAAATATCCCACCTAGGGTTTTGGTTTTCTTGATCTCTCACTTTGAATCTTGTTCATTCAAGGTGATTCCAAGGTTACGGGGCAAAGGACTAGCATCCAAGAGGTATACGGTGAAGTGTATTGTGGACTATCATAGAGGTGATCTACTTTGGTCATTTGGTTTCAAGGGTAGATTGGTGTGAAGAAGGTCTCCATTGAATTCTACCAATCACGCTACAAAGGTATAATCTTGTTTGTTTTACTTTGATTGATCATATGACTCTATGGATCCGTTGATAGGTGATTTATCCGCTGCGTTTGTTTATTGATAATATGTTATTTATATTCATAATCACCTATAGTGGTATCACGAGCCATCATATGATGTCATATGATCATCTTGTATGCGTAAAAATGGCCAAAAACATGTGTTTTTGATGTATTAAAAAGGGTAACTTCAAAACATCCCCTAGGGCTAATTTTTTGAATATAATTTGACCCATATGGGGTCTTATGATCTGGACTTTTTGACCACATGGCCATTTATTATGCATACTTTAATTGGTATACTTGTCGGGTACCCGTAAATGGCTAAAAACACGTTAATTTGATCGATTTTTGAAACGATTTCAAATTAGCCCCTATGGCTTAATTTTCTGTGGTAATATGATTATTAGAAGGTCCTAAAATCAATGGGTTTTGAACCTAAGGCTATTTGACACGAGTACCAATCGGGGTTTTAATTCGTGTTAATTAATTTCTTCGATTTCGTTGGCTAACAATTTATTTCTTGTCATTTATTTTGTATTCATGGAAAATACATGCATGTTTGTCCATGGAGTTAGCCAACACCTTGTTTTGTTCATAATATTATGGTATTATTATGTGTATATGTAAAGCCGATGAAAACCTAGACCACTTGTGCATTGTGTTGTTGTGATTTGTTGATTGGTTTCTTGTTTTTGGGGTTTGCCATTGTTTCGGCACTTATGTAATGTAATTCATTTTGGTTTCACCATTGTTTGGACATTTTTACAATATATAGGAAGTAGATTAGTTGTATTTTACTTCATGTATTATGTAATCAAAAGCATGTAATCGAATGGTAAAGAATGAAGAACTTCGGACCAAAGAAGGCTGCTGGACACACTGCTGTAAAAGGCCGTTTCCAGGAGTTCCGTAAGGTATTTTGGGCTAAATTGTTTTGTGCAGGTTCATAAGACATGGGCATACAACTTTTTCAACTAGGCCGAAGCATGAGGAGGTCTCCTTCTAGGCGTTTTGGGCCTCCAAAGACAGAAAAACTGATCATACAGAATTAATTTTCCATGTGCATAATGGGCTTTTACTTGCTCATGATCATCTTGGAGCAAGTGGGAGCCCTCCGTGTGGTTGTTTATCATGTCCCTAGTTGACTCTTGGTTCTCGTGATGGCTCACGAGACCAAGCATAGGATTTTCATCGGTTGAGGCTTTGCATATTGTGGTTGTGTGTTTGTTTGCTTGCTTTTATATATGCTATGATTATATGTAAAACGCAAATTGTTTTCTAAAAACTTGAAACGAAACACAAACCAATTTAAACTAAGTCTTATGATTTAGTTTAACTAAGTTTAAATTTAGATTTGAAACTTAAAATCATTGTTTTCTAAATAACACTTAAACTTGTTAAGCTTGGTTATGTATTTATTGTATTGTCCAAACTTAATTGTAATCCACTTAGGATTTATATTAGTCTTGAAAATGGACAACTTGACACACATAAATTAAAACAATGATTAGACTTAAGTTAAGAAATTTTTTTAACTTGTGCTACGAAGAATGAATGCATGCTTCTTTCGTACACGTTTTTTATCCACATCAAATATTTTACCCGTCAAAATTTAAGTCACGCCGTCCAATTGTTGAGAACACTTGCAATTACCTTTTACCTATGCGTGGGACCTAGGTTGAATTGTAACCCAAGGTGACTATTCTCTATGCATGGGACCTAGATATATTCTCACACGTTCTCAAATTGGATGACTTAATCGAGTTAAGCGGTGAGACCTTGACACGAGGCAAAGATGGGACTAAACATGCCTACATGACACTATTTGTTTGACACTAGATGCCATGAGTCCTATAAGGATCTAAGAGTTGTACATGTAATACAATTGGTGATCGTCGCCTACCAATTGAATCTACTATTGCTAGCAGATCAACTGATGTGATAGTAGAAGCACAATGTGGATCTTAGCCCTTTTGTAAAATTAATTGTTTTAAATTGTAAACATGGGGTAGTTAAATTACAAAAGGATAATTATCGAAAATACTAAAATTGAACTTTGTAAATTCAATTAATGAATTAATGCAACACAAACCGTTAACAAGAGTTTGTTCTTTTCTTGTTAAAAGGACGAACTAAGTCGTTCTTTCCTTGTAAGAAAGAGACTTGTTCCTATCCTTTTTCTTTATGAGGAAAAGCCATAATAGGAATACTTGAATTTTCCTAATTCTAATCAAACTCAAAGAACACCTACTCTAGAAATCGTGATGTCTTGTAAAAGTCAAAACGGTTAAGTATGGTTACAAATCTTATTCTTTCAAGGTTGTTTTATAACCCTAGTTTTGGTTTTGAAACCTTGAAGAAATATAAGATATTTGGATAACTAGAGAACACGTTTTCTATAGCTACCAAACTAAAATGAGTTTAAATAATTAGAAGACGAAAATATCAACAAACTGCAAAGTGGTAAAGGCAATTACTAGCATGATTACCTAGCAGTTTGTCTTAACCCAATAAACCTACTATGGTCCTACATACCCTTGTGGTAAAGTAGACCAATTATGGAGGAAATGCATGCCTATTTTCAAGTTAAAATAGCAATGATGGCTAGCCCATCATCTATATGTTAGAACTTGATGCAATTCCTTGAATACCTAAGTACATGTTTACTAGTCAAAGTGACTCACATTAGCAATAATGTGTAGATATTCAAAGAAAGAAGTAAAGTACCCAATCGCCACTCACTCTCCACTGGTAACGTAACACTTATAAATGTTGTCTAATCCAGTGGGAGCTACGTGATTATAATACTGGTGATGAAACACATGTAATGTTGTCTAATCCAGTGGGAGTTGTAAGCTTTATTACCTTGCAAGTTTCCTACCTTATTTTCAGATTGTCTTGAAATAATACATTACTTTCCACATGTAAAGCATCATAATTTATATAAGAACCATTGCATAAATTTTATAAGATAACTTGTCGCATTCCTGATGTTGCTTCCTGAAATGTTATCTATAAAATTGTTATGCACGCTTCATTATTAAAACGATAAAGTTCTACATATCTATATTTTGATTTTGACTAAAAATCATATGTTATCTTAGACATTGTCATATTGCTCATACAAACAAACGAGCGTAGTGTTGTCTGTATACTCTCATGATGTTGTGCCATGCATAAGTGGGAGAAATCTTAATTGTGTGCAAGGTACAACATATAACAATATGACTAATGGTTTTTCTTGACTGCAAGGTAAGAAACTAAGATTCTAATAGGACTTCTACACATAAAATGTATGTTTCCCTAATTAGAACAAATATCAAGATAACATGAAAAGCTACTTCAACATATTCACTGAATTGTTTAGTAAATATGATTATGTTTTCTTGTAAAGTCATAATCATGAAGTATGAAATTAACTTGAATTTACTATTGAGGCCAATTGTCGGCGCTCTTTATTACTTTAGTTGAATATGTTTAGGTCTCTTGTAAAGACACAAACATCAATTCTGTTAATTGTTGAAAGACTTATAACGTAAAGTAAGACGTTAATTTGTTATGTCTTCTTGTTAAGACATGTACACTTACGACGTATAATAAATGTTTATGTTTTCTAGTCAAAACATGCACATGAAGTAAAGTATGCAGTAGGCTAAAATTACTATTGATGCCATCTGGTTTGACTTGGTTGGCAGATATGTAAGCCAAAAAGTATAAGTTCATCTAATGAGTTGTGTGATAGTCTCACAACATCAGTCCTCATGGAATACCACAACTTTATGGTATGTCCATCATGGAAAATCAAACACTATTGATATTGTTTGATCCTTGATGACTTAAACTGTTTTACCTCCAAAGCTATCAAGGTTAGAAATTGGATGTGCCATGTGTACACTAAATATGGTTCCAACCCAAAAGGAATTTAAGACACCATTGTATTATGGCATGGGATGAATCTCATTATGTCTTGATTGAAGTTCTGAATTTGTTAACTACCTAAGAGTAAGTAATTAACAAACTAGAGTCAAGAACTAACGATGTATTTTGGATGTCCCACTTGAAAACAATTTATTGTTACTCAAGATGCTGAGTATCTAGAGATTAGTCTCTACATACAAAAGCAAGTGGGAGCACCTTTAGATCTTGAAGTTATTCAAGAGCAACCTTCTGAGTACACTTGCTAATGTCATACTAAGGTTGAACATGCATATGTTAAACCATAGATTGATATCTCTCATTCATAAATCCGCAAGGATTCCTCTTGCACCTGAATGATATAGTTTTTATATCAATGCTAAGGGATATAAGTTGGAGGATCATAGTGAACCTGCTAACTACAGAAACGCATTATTAGATATTGTATCTGATGAATAGCTCAAAACTATGAATGTTAAGATGCAGTCCTTGAAAGACAATCACTCATGGAGCTTGATTGATATCTTACCAATCAGTTAGACTGTGAGGTTCAGAATGAGTTTCTTGATGAGAAGACTCAAAAGGACAAACTTGTACACACATTTAATGCATGCATAGTAAAAGGAGTTTATTCGTACTCAAGAAATTGACTATGACTAAATCTTCCTACCTACAAACGTTAAATGTATAAAGATGATTAATTGTCATACCTGTTTTCATGTAAATGAAATATGACAATAGGATATCAGAACACTTTTCTTGTTGATTACCTTTGCGAGGACGACAAGTAATCGAAAGGGTTTATGAATCCATGTAATCTTTATTATGTATACAAGATAAAAGAATCCATGTGTTGGTTAGATCATGCATCTAGGAGCAGAGATCTTAAGTTAATTATAAAATCATTAATTTGATTTTGATTAATAAGATTACTCCTAAGTACACTGAGAGCAAGTTGGAGCATTGTATTTATTTTCTTAAATCTCATATGTCATTAACATATTAGAAACAATATTCCATCTAAGCTAGCCTTTAATCCTTAGCTTGGAATGAAGTTTCTCTTGAGGGATTTATAAAATAAGACATACAACCTTGTTATGTATATGTTTATTAGAATAAACATAAGCGGTTATTAAGTCTAAACACAATATGACACGTTATTGAGGGGAGTCTCAATGATCAATCTCACTTGATGAGATTGAACACATGAATGGAAATCTTAAGTTCGAGTAAAGGATTCATCATGTAAGTCGTATTACGCATTGGACTATATATATATCATTTGCATGAATGCAAAATGAGTTGATAGCAACAAATATCTAAGTGAAAGTCATTAGATAATTGTTAAACGAACATTATAATGGACCTACAAAGTACCAAAGATATGTTCAAATGTTTATGGATATTTGAGGAGCTCTGTTTTGTTTGTATACACTAATGCTTATTAAACAGAGATGATGCTCAATCCTAGTCGTGGTAGGATGTCATCATGAATTATGACATTGCTGACTAGATGTGCTCGATTGAGAGCATTAATGCGTTATCTATACTACTTATAATGGAAAAATGGTCAACAAGTCAATAAGTGAAAAAACTAAAATTAATGTATTCCCCAAACTACCCTTTGAAACAAAACCCATATTTCAATGCCTTTCACATCCGCTTTATTTCTTAAAAAAAACACACACACACACATACACAAAAAAAAGCACACACAAATACACCTCTCATCTCACAACAAAAACACACACAAACACTCCCAACCTCAACTAACAAAAACACACACAAACACCACCACCACAGAAACCGACGCCACAACCGCCCAACGCCACCACCATATAAACCGACGCCACTACGAAAACCACCCTCCGCCATGTTCTGCCGCTTCCGGAACCACCAAGATTCAAAAGGGTTTTACAAGTTTTGAGGTATTTTTTTGCGTTTTCTAATAGATCTATGCATATTAATAAACTTTTGAAAGTTTTTTTAAAGATCTATAGATTTTATTCGTAGATCTATAGATTTTATTTTAGATCTATAAGTCTTTTTTTTATAGATCGATGTATATTAACTTTTGTGGTAATATAATTGTAAATATTGTGTAGTATTTTTTATAAATTTGTTTTGAATATTTTGCCGTGTAGTTTGCATCAGTCGCCGGATAAAATTGCATCAGTCGCCGAAAAATTTGTACCGCTGCCGGAAATAGTATGCTTTATTATTAAATTGTGGTTAATATATGTTATAATGGTTTTCATGTTTTGAGGTTTCTTTATTATTTATCTCTTCATAGATATTAAACAAGTTTTTCTTGTAGATTGAACATTTTTAATAGATTTGTAGATATTTATTTTAGATATGATGCGTGGTTTTGCAACCTTACAACAGGTTTTACCTCTCAAGGGATCTCAAGAGGCTTACAACCCCACCAGGCAGTGTACCTGACCGATGTAGTATAGTGTAGTGGTAAGTACGGGGGATTGATCGTTCTCCACAGGGAATAGTGTTCGTTAGGTATGAAAAACTACTCTAATAGGTCTAAGGGTGAAAGAAGATTCTTTTTTATGTTTTTATATTTTTTATGAAAGCAAGTAAAATCTCGGGTTTGAAAGAGTGGGCGGAATTAGTTGCTAGTCAACTAACCCAAATAACTACGAATGCAAATAAAATAAAATAACAGAAAATGAAAAGGGTGGTAAAACTTATATGGAGAGGAATGTGTTTACTTAGATTTCCTTACTCCCTAACTATCTTTTACCGGTTAATTAGTGTGCATTAATCGCGTGGATGACGGGTGTATTCCTTAATACCAATCGTGGGGTGGCGTACGTACTTCCCCAACTCTACAAGCTCCTACTTCACTCCTATGTCGAGCCGGCTAGGAAGCTCCTAACATGGGATCACTAGAATTCGCTTGTGCATTAAATACAACCATAAAAACCTTAGTACGCATTGGTTCATGTTTCTTAAGACGTTCAAGCAAGTTACCGAATAGGAAGTTAGCCAGTTTTCTTAAGCCTAACATAGATGAACAATCATCCAATACAACTAATAACACACTAATAACCAATAATCAATAGCTAGGTTTCATTAGATCTAAGCAAACACAAGATAAATCTAGCCTAGCATGTTAAACAAAAGACAAGAACAAGATAGAATCAAACAACACATAGACATATTGAATGATTAATTGATAACTTATCTTCAATGTAACATGGAAGATCTCAAGGCAAAAAGCCTTGAAAGAGCTGCCAAATTCGTCTTAGGGTTTTCACACACAAAGTTCCTCAATAAGTTCCACACTAATGACAAAAAATTGCAAAACTATATATAGACTTTCAGATCTGACGGCGTCACGTTATGGAGTGTGACGCCGTCACCTCGCCGCTTTTAGGGTTCCCGGATGACCTTCTGGACGCCGTCCCTCTTTAGCTCTCCAAAATCCGTTCTAGCTTATCAAGGCTTGACGCCGTCAGAATTATGCGTGACGCCGTCCCCTTCTAAATTGAGCCGTGACGACCTTGATCATATTAAAGCGTGACGCCGTCAGAATTCCCATGCAAATTTCTCTGGCTTATCATGAGTAATTTTCATGTCCACCTTTTTCTTGCCAAACCATGACGCCGTCCAGAACAAATCCTGACGCCGTCAAAGGTAATTTTCAGCCGATTTTGAGACTTTGTCGTTTTCTTCACTTTTATGCTCCAAAAACGTCCAAAATGCCTCCTTTTCCAGATTTCTCCTCAAAAGTACCTAAAATGACAAAAGGAACGATTTAGGGCAATATTTGATCAAATAAATACGATTTAGGGCTTAAATGACCCCTTAAAAGCGGTACACTTTTCGCTTCATCAAATACCCTTACACTTGAGATTTGCTTGTCCTCAAGCAAATGTGCTTTTATTCTAATCAAAATACAAGTTAGGGGTCATTTAATGCTAATATAAAAGTAATTGCAACAAATAATCGTTCCACTTTAATCATAATAAGCACGGAGATTACAAACTAGCACCTCACAAGTAGTGTTTGGATACTCACATCTCTCAAGTGTCATCAAAATAAATCTCATAAATGAAAACGGATAATATCTCTCACTACCTGTCATAGCAAATAGATTACCATAGGCTTGGGAAAGGATCGAAAACCTCCTCCACTAGGCGTAAGCACCTAAGATAAACTATCAAAGAGGACTTTTACATGGGTTATAACGTTAGGTGTAGGGAAAAGGAAAACACGGTTTTGTTGGATAAGGGATATTTTACTGGTGGCGAGTTAAAGATCTTGATTAATTACATGTACTATACAATGTTGCTAGGCCAAGACTCGACTCGATTTAAGCTAATGAAAGAAAATAACAAAAACATAAAATAAACATAAAATGAAACGGGATGGTAGTCCGTATGTTTTTTCTATTTTTCTTTTTTCTTATTTTTTTTGTATTTTTCTTGATTTTTTTTTTTTTTTTTTTTTTTTTTTTTTTTTTTTTTTTCCATATACTCTTGCCCTACCATCCAAAATAATACATCATAGGGGCGTTGCATTCCCCTTACACTTGAACTTTTACATAACTTTACAAATAACTATTCTAATGACTCGAATTAAGATAATCGAAAAACTTGGAGTACTTTTAAAACATTTAGCACATATGGGGGTAATAAATGATGTTCTTCCCCATTACTCCATTACACTAGTACTTTACCCATGAGTCCCAATCGTCCCAAAACAATATGTACAAGGATATGACTCGACTTAGCAACCATGTAATCAATTAGATAATTAACTTGGGTTTAAACAAATGCTGTCACAATAATGCACTAAAAATGAGTGCATACAAGGTAGGCTAAGGCGATTTGGGTGTACATTTTAGTGGGGTTTAAACAAATTCTTCCTTTAAGTAAAATGCTTAAAGGTCGAAACGAAAAGATAGGCTCTGAGGGGTGTACTAGGGGTATCGTGTACCAAAAATGGGTACAACGCAAAGGGTGTGGGAGAATTACTTGACCAATGTAGCCAACGTAATTATAACAAAAACACAGGTGTAAAACAATGGGTTAATCCTAATGCCTCTTATCATGTAGTAAATCTAACTACACGAATGTAGTCTCACTTGTGGCCTCGGAATGGTCCTAACGCAAGTTCTAGAATCTAAGTGCTACCGGTACACACATCATAGCATAAATGCTTTTCCTACCAATTCTAGGGGCGAACCTCACATATTTGGGGGTGGGAAATTTTTTAGTGGTACGGTTTTTGTGCTAGTCATATAACTCCTATCCGTGAGACGCTTATTAAGATCAAAGTTTCACTCCTAAATGTTGTAAAAAATTTTAAATTTGGCACTAAAATTGCCCTAACAGGTATTTATCTCAGTTTTATTACACATCTTCTATTAAACAAACAAAAATCAAGCGTAATAGCATTCTCTAATCGTACTTTTACCCCCCCCCCCCTTACACTTAAGTTGAACATTGTCCTCAATGTTCAAATAACAAGATGTAAAAGCATAAAGTAAAAGAATGAAATCAAATACTCCCCTGATTCGTTCGGTGGATAATGAAGTAACATGGTTAAATCTTCTTCCAAGAGAATGTAAAAGCTCCAAGACTAATGCATCACCATAAGCTTGATTCAACAAACATTTCCTTGTCCAAAATAACCTGTTAAACCTGAGAAAACAAACACGAAAACCTGCATAACATCGGCGGGATAAACTCTATATATAAGGATATAATGCTTGTGGAATGATAATTTTGCAGATTCCTGGAGATTATAAGTTATAGATTTAATAAAAACTTTTTATGAAAACAAAACTTTCAAAAATTTTCAGAAAATTAAACCTGACGCCGTCAGAAATGATCTGACAGAATTCTCATGTTACGTTTCCGGAATATTTTTGGAAAAACCTACACCTTACTTCCTGGAATTCCTGCAAAACATCATTATGACTCGATACAAGCATTTGACTCAAACAAATACTAATATGTATGTTCATTTATTATTATTACGATTCATGTTTATTTGTGTTCTAATAAACCGATTTGGATTTCCCTTACACTTAACTTTTGCAAAATACCTTTATATGTAGTTAAGACGAAGTTAAAAACAAAATAAAGCATTTTCACAAATTCGTTTTTGAACATGAATCAATAATAATAAAATTAAACATACATACGGAAACAAATAAAATCAAACAAATAAATAAACACACAAGCAAATAAAGCTTGGGTTGCCTCCCAAGAAGCGCTTTTCTTTATTAACGAGTCTTGTAGCTAGACTCAAAGTCCTTCTACCTAGTATCGCTTATGCTCACGTATCCGAGTGTGAGCCATCTAATTGTTGCCTCATCTTTCTTGTATTCGTCATTCAGCTCCAAACATCCATGATAGTATCTCTTATTTTTCTCATGTGGATATTTGAGCCCCTTCCTCTTATCATTCTCACTTAACAAATCAAGAGGCACAAGTCTATTGCAAGATTCAATGGAGAAGTTTTTAAACCTAGGATGTGCTCGGGGCATTTGGTAAGTAAAATCTTCATCCCCATCCGAGAATGTAATTAACCCGTCCACAAGTTTTTCGTCAAGGTTGGTCAACCTTTTGAAGGGTTCTCCAAAAATGACTTGGGTTAATTTGTTATCAATGAATTCTCCTAAGTTCTCCATAACCATAAAATCCACCAAATACACAAAACTTCCAACGAATACGTGTAGTGGCTTAGTCCTAGCAACAATGTTATCTCCTTGATATTCTAGCTCATCTACCATAATTTTATTATAATTAGCGCGAGAGATAATGTTCATAGGCAAAGATGAGTTAAGATAAGCATAAAAATCATGATAACCAATCTTACACGGAAATTGCATGTTAAAGAGGCTATCCTTTTCGATCTTAGTCCTAGGGTCAACATACTTAAAGGGATCAATTTCCTCTTTTCCCCATTCCTCGTTAACTACTTCTCCATTACCGGCATCCTCATCGGAGTCTGAGTAGTAAAACGGACTAACATATTCATTCTCATGGTCAGACTCCTCCATCTCAGAATTGTTACCAAAGTGGTGGTCGGGTGAAAGGTTGTTGTTTTCTATGATGGGGGCGGGAACGGGTAGTTGAAAGTTTGCACGGCGGAAAATACGAATAACAGGGATTAAGCGATCACTATTACTCATGAGGTAAGTGGAAGGTATCACAAACAAAAGTACAAAGAAATAAGATAGACTAAAGAAAACCTAGAAAAAGAAAATAAAAATCTCACTAGAAAGGAATCTAATGAGTAGACCTATAAAGTAAAAAATTTCAACCTAAACAATAACTATTCCCCGGCAGCGGCGCCAAAAACTTGATGCGTGGTTTTGCAACCTTACAACAGGTTTTACCTCTCAAGGGATCTCAAGAGGCTTACAACCCCACCAGGCAGTGTACCTGACCGATGTAGTATAGTGTAGTGGTAAGTACGGGGGATTGATCGTTCTCCACAGGGAATAGTGTTCGTTAGGTATGAAAAACTACTCTAATAGGTCTAAGGGTGAGAGAAGATTCTTTTTTATGTTTTTATATTTTTTATGAAAGCAAGTAAAATCTCGGGTTTGAAAGAGTGGGCGGAATTAGTTGCTAGTCAACTAACCCAAATAACTACGAATGCAAATAAAATAAAATAACAGAAAATGAAAAGGGTGGTAAAACTTATATGGAGAGGAATGTGTTTACTTAGATTTTCTTACTCCCTAACTATCTTTTACCGGTTAATTAGTGTGCATTAATCGCGTGGATGACGGGTGTATTCCTTAATACCAATCGTGGGGTGGCGTACGTACTTCCCCAACTCTACAAGCTCCTACTTCACTCCTATGTCGAGCCGGCTAGGAAGCTCCTAACATGGGATCACTAGAATTCGCTTGTGCATTAAATACAACCATAAAAACCTTAGTACGCATTGGTTCATGTTTCTTAAGACGTTCAAGCAAGTTACCGAATAGGAAGTTAGCCAGTTTTCTTAAGCCTAACATAGATGAACAATCATCCAATACAACTAATAACACACTAATAACCAATAATCAATAGCTAGGTTTCATTAGATCTAAGCAAACACAAGATAAATCTAGCCTAGCATGTTAAACAAAAGACAAGAACAAGATAGAATCAAACAACACATAGACATATTGAATGATTAATTGATAACTTATCTTCAATGTAACATGGAAGATCTCAAGGCAAAAAGCCTTGAAAGAGCTGCCAAATTCGTCTTAGGGTTTTCACACACAAAGTTCCTCAATAAGTTCCACACTAATGACAAAAAATTGCAAAACTATATATAGACTTTCAGATCTGACGGCGTCACGTTATGGAGTGTGACGCCGTCACCTCGCCGCTTTTAGGGTTCCCGGTGACCTTCTTGACGCCGTCCCTCTTTAGCTCTCCAAAATCCGTTCTGGCTTATCAAGGCTTGACGCCGTCAGAATTATGCGTGACGTCGTCCCCTTCTAAATTAAGCCGTGACGACCTTGATCATATTAAAGCGTGACGCCATCAGAATTCCCTTGCAAATTTCTCTGGCTTATCATGAGTAATTTTCATGTCCACCTTTTTCTTGCCAAACCATGACGCCGTCCAGAACAAATCCTGACGCCGTCAAAGGTAATTTTCAGCCGATTTTGAGACTTTGTCGTTTTCTTCACTTTTATGCTCCAAAAACGTCCAAAATGCCTCCTTTTCCAGATTTCTCCTCAAAAGTACCTAAAATGACAAAAGGAACGATTTAGGGCAATATTTGATCAAATAAATACGATTTAGGGCTTAAATGACCCCTTAAAAGCGGTACACTTTTCGCTTCATCATTTAGATATGAATTTCTATAACATTTTTAGGCTTATATTATTTCAGCCACCGCCTGCCGCCACTTACCGCCGCCATCGCTGATGTAGCCGTCGAAAACTGCAGCTGCCGGCCGCTATCTAAAATGTTGTGGTGACCGGAAAATGTGTGGTTTACTTTTAAAGTTGGTGTGTATTTTTTTTTAACAAATTTTATGTAAGTATTTTTTTATGGTAATATTTGGTGTGCTAGGGTGGTTTAGGGGTGTTGGCTGTGTTCGGATCAAACCTAAGGGTTTAACTGGTTTTGAACATTTTTACTTTAGATCTATAAATCTTTTTAGCCTTTGTAGCTTTTGTGTTTGTGGAAATGAGTTATTTGTCATCCATGAACATACAAAAATATATTATATTATTAAATTGAAAAGTACATAATTTATGATCTTGAGAGTTGGAAATAAAATGGGACTAAAAGTACATAATTTATGATCTCGAGGTTTAGGGCATCAAATTTGAATTTGCATTGGAATTTGAAATGTTTTACTGAGCCACACAAAAGAGTTTGTCGAAAGATGTATATATGATGGAGACTTGACATAATTGGATAAACGAAGACCCAAAATTTGACAGCTTAGTGCATAGAAAATACCAACTTAAAAGAAGAAGCTATTAATTAAGAATATGGGGACTACTTTAAATTCAACTAGACAAGCAAATTTGAAAGATTTAAAAGTGGTATAATTTGTTCTTTCTTGTAGAGTTATTCTTAACTATTCTTTGCAGCCAATGACAAAGTCTGAGCCAAATTTCAAATTTCTAAATGTTGAAAATTTAACCTTTTTTGAAAATTTGAACATTTGAAAATATTAAAAATTTGAAATGTTCGAATAAATTTCAGTTCAAATTTTAAATTTTTTGAAAAATTAAACTTTTCAAGCATAAAAAAAAAAAAAAAAAAAAAAGAAGAAGTTGGTATTTGAATATCAAGTTGGTTTTTTGAAGTTATAATTGTTCCAAAGTTTTAAGCTTTTAAAAGTGATGTTTTTAGTTGCTATTGTGCAGCATAAAAGAAAGACTCGGAATATCAAGACTTGGCAGGGATTATAAACCATATTGTTTGTAAGTAAAAAGAAAGACTCATATCTTGGCAGGAATTTGTAAAATGACCACGACAATATGGCCTTTTCAGGGAACATGGCACCACAAGTGTTTTAAGTAGGAACCATGCTATTACTCTTATCTTATTTGATTGTTAATGATACTTTAATACTACTTCCTAAATATTTATATGATCTACTTTAAATATTTGTTACATTTTCAATATACAAGTATTCATCAATCATCATGACATGTATGTGGTTAGTATCTAATAATTGATGTAATGTTTTACTTTTCAATCTCACTAAATATTTTTATATGTTGTTTGATACATCTTAACAATTTTTGCTAGAGTTGAATTATCATATGTTACAATCGTTTGCAATTTCATTTTGATATTTTCACGTTCTATTTTGAACGTTATACGAAACACTTACCACAATATCGCATATCGTTAATTGTCTACCGCTAGGAACAGCTGCCACTAGGCGCGGGTACTCGTCTAGTACATTAAAAGAATAAGAATACTTTACAGTTTGAGAAACTGTTCAGATGACTGTCTAATGTAGGTGTTTTGCTGGCTTCAAACACCCTATGGAATGTATTGTTGCAATACTCGTCTTGTACTTGAATGCACACATACAAAGTACAATCATCATTCAAACCTTTCATGAGTTTTGAAACAAGTATTCTCAAAGTTTACTCAGATGACTACTTGTTGTCTTGTACAACATAATTTGATCATGGTGGGAACATCGGATTCCGACCTATGAGTAGTCTTATGCATATCTGTTTTTAGTATTTGGATAATGGAACTGTAAGCAGTCGTATTATATAATGAATTGATACACCTGGTATGATCGTCTTCATTTATACTACTGTGTTCTATATTTGCATGTTTAATCCATGAATAATTATTTATTCTAAAATTGTCCATTGTCGGTTGACGATACGGGAGTATAATCAAAATAAGGCAAATGTGAGCGTGTTGGTGATTATTTACCAAACTCACATGTTGTTCATTGTGATGAACATTGGACTGACCCAACCTACGAGTATTCGCTACATGGATCGTCGTCAATAGTGAATCTCGCAAGTGGTTTTGTCTTTTATCCTTAGACTTGAGATGCAAGTAGGTCTTGCATGCGTGGAATTTCATTCCTTGACATGGTTAAACGTTGTCCTGAATAAGGTAGTTATAAAATCCATCATCAGGAGTGATATGAAACACATGAATGACACGTGTAGTCAAAACAGGATTTGTTCCTCCACATGTTATGGAGTTAGATACTATTGGGCCCCTCGATGAATTGGACAGATGTTTTTATGGTGATGCGCGTGTGCGTATGCTCTAATTTATACCCACGGTATGTCGTTGTGGTTTTAGCAGTATTCAAGTTTTAAATTTATATTTAGCCGACTTATCAATAACACACACACTTTAACGAGCAGTGTACCCGGTCAGTATGAATATAATGGTAAGTAGAGTGTCGATCACTAAGAGTGGAACGTATTATCTAGTTATCCTAATCAGTATTTTAATATCTAAAGTTAGCTATACAACCTATTCTAACGAAAGGGGGTTCAGCCTGAGAGACTGGCACGATTTGGTTGCAATTAAATAAACTAAACTAATAGGCACGAATCAGCGAATAGCACACACGTACACAGATAAATACTCGAGACAATAAGAAGACCTGTCCTGATAGTTAAGTAGCTTGTCACTTGTTTTATTGCTAGTTTTATATGAAGTGTATAGTTCGATGCAACGCACCGAGATTAAGTCCTTTCTCGTTGGTTCTAATCTTATCGGCGAGTAAACCCTTAATGATTACTTATGACTATCCTATTTATCTTTCTTCCTACTTTTCTACAGACGATAGAATGCATAGGCGATCTAATAAATAGGCGAGGGCAGAGGCATGGCGACCCGATCAACGCTCAGCTAGACACAGAGGTTATCAATGCACTAATAAAAGTCACCAAAGACATCAACATATAAACTTTAATTAATGGGAAAGCAGTTTTAAGGGAGTGCAACCTTTCCGTTGTCACATTACACAAGCCACCAATCCTGATGAATTAAAGTTTACTAACACAATAAAACAAAACTACTTAATGAATTAAATACATGCAGGACCTTCTTACAGCTCTTGTATCTTCGTTCAAGGTGTGTCTTGTGCTGCTACTTCGACTGAATTCGTCCTAGGGTTTCTGTACTTCGGTCTTCTAAAACTGTCGAACTCTTTCTCTCGTCTGACTTTGGGGTATTTATAGTTTCTGTCTGAGGGTAAGATGCGGCGCATCTAATAAGTAGATGCGGCGCATTGACTTAACTTCGCGTGGGGTCCAAGATTAATATATTCAGGAATATTCGTACACCGCCAGAAGATGCGGCGTAACTCCATTTATAGATGCGGCGCATGTCCTCTTGTATCTTGGATCGTATCTTGTGAAATCTTGATAGTGATGCGCCGTATGTAATAAGTAAGATGCGGCGTATCTGGAGCAGAATGTCTTGATCTTGTACATTTCAGTAGACTCTTAACTTCTAGCTTGTTTTGCTCCATAATTAGTCCAAAATCGCCAAGTTTCACATAATACTTGTTTTTACCTGAGAATTACAAAAGTAAACATTAACGTATCAATTCTCACAGATAATATAATAAAACAAGTCAAATAAATAGGATAAATGACGGTAATAAAATGTACTTATTTGAGTTCATCAAATATCCCCCACTTGAACTTTACTTGTCCCCAAGTAAACCTTAGAATTAATCTTATGAAAATGTATCCTAAAAGATATTAGGATTTATTTTTATATTTAAGCATGTATTCGTTTTTGTCATAATCACACAACCAAACACTTAACGAATTAGAAGTAAAATAAAATAATTTGATAAAAGCAAATCTAATCGTTTAACTGTCCAGTCGTGACGAATATTCTATCATAAGCTTGGCAAGTATACGCATCTCCTCCACTAAAGCCAAGGAATAACAAGTCTAAAGCGGTTAAAAAGGGTTTGTTGGTTAAGGGTTAATCATTCTTCTTAATCTCTATCGATCTCAAATTCCAGAAAAGGCGACAAAATCACAAATACATGATCGAATCCACGAACACGATACTTGCAATTGCTCAAATCCTTAACTCGAATAGGCTAAAGATAGGACCAAGTAATCTTCACCAATAATATTATATCAAAAAGGGCGACAAAATCATAAATACATAGCCGAATCCACGACTACGATATTTAAGATTGCTCAAATCCCTAATCTCAATAAATCAAAGGTTTGGATAAAGAATAATATAGGGTATGGATAATATTTGGGATACAAATCGGTGTAAAATGAAAAATAAACGAAACAAATAAATTAAAATCCTAAGTGTGGTTAATTACTATCCCAACCATCCCATGAATGAGACTTGTATCACTGAATAACTCACGCTTTAACACTTGAAACACACGCTTTAGGTAGATACGAATTATACTCAACAAGATCTCAATCAAAGAATATCCTTTAGTTGTCGTTCCCATAACGTTCAACTCCCATTCAATCCATAAATTTAATATACAACAACTAGTGGTAATATCAACCACTTAATACAAAACTTTACATAAGTTGGTTAAAACAAACATCCAACTTTTCCTTTTTCTTTTTCTTTTCTCATATATATATATATATATATATTTTTTTTTATTATTATTTTTTTTTAAACTTTAGACATAAACATAGATGTGTAAAATTTCACCACATCACTATAATGATAATTCTGGATAATTTTTCCATACTTTTCATAACTTCAGAAATAACAGTAATAGTGAAAGTAGTAAACACACGAAAAATAAACTCAAAGATATACAATATTTACTTTCACTCCAATTGCATTGTGCAATTTTCCGACCTAACCAAAGATAATGAATTACGCACGCGAACACAGGTAATGTAAGGAAACACACTCTGCCTAAAGCAATTAACCAACCACGGATTTTAATCTACAGGGTAGGCTAAGGTGTAAGGGTGTAACGAAACATTTTAACAAAGGTGTAAGAAACGAAAGGAATGGCTCTGAGTGTTTTTCTAGGGGTATCTTACTCTAAAAGTGAGAGTAACAAAAGGGTTTATACGGGGGTTAACTAACCAGTGTAGTTAGCTAATATCACATAACATATAAAGGCTATTTGGGTGTAATCCTAGAAATTTACCAATTTAGACAAGTCATTCCAATTATATAAAATAATACTTATTATGGTGGTCTCGAATAGTATACAAGCCAAGTTCTAAAGTTTACAAGTCACCGGCACACTCATAGATTTGTGAATTTTGAAAAACCGCAATTTTTGAAAATAACGTTATGTGTGCAGCTATGCAACTTAGACTTTGCACAAAACAACATGCTAAAAATTTTTAAATTTTGATATATTAAGCACATTTTAAGCATATTTTGAAAAGTTTAGGACAAGTAAGTGTTCTAATTCTCCAATCCCCCACTTAAGTTAAACAACGTCCTCGTTGTTTGTAACAAAGGTTAACAACTAGAAAGTAAAAGAATTAGAACAGAAAAACTCCCCTGAGATTTGCTCGGTATGATCCTCCATTAGTAGTATAAGAGCAAAAATCAACTTCTTGTGGATTAGAACGTTTAAGCTTCATATTTGATGTATCCACAGGAAATGCAGGAATCTATAATACCTCCAAGACTTTAACACACCTAACTTAAGAAGGTTCAAACTTGCATAATACATTAGTAGTTAGTAAAAATAAAATGTAAAAATTAAAATGAAAATCATCAGGTCAGTTGATGCGCCGTATCTTATGGAAGAAGATACGCCGTATCGAGCCTGGAATAATTACGAATCAGAATAGAAGATGCGTCGCATCCTTAACCAGGGATGCGCCGCATTAAAATAAACTGACAAAAAGTTTTTAAAGTCAAAAGTAAAAATGCAGAAAAATAAAGTAAGATATGACCAATGCAGGAGATGCGTCGCATCTAGGATTGAGATGCGCCGTATCCTCTGCGGGCCTGACTGACTCGACACAGAACAGAATAGTAAAAAAATTTTGGGTAGTCTCCCGGTCAGCACTTGTCTTTCTTCCAGAGTCTTCAAGTTAGACTCACGTTCAGCTCTTTAATATCGATCATTGAAGGAGTCGGAAACATCGCGCTCCCTCATTGCCAATTCAGTAAATTGCAGTTCTTAAGTTTTCTAATTCTTAAGTTTCTCAGTATACGAATATAGCAATATGCAAGTGGTTCATAACAATATTTCAAGTTCTCATTTCTACGTTTTAATCATACGCCTCTCATCTCAGATCATCAATATCGCCTAATTCAGTACATTAGTCAATAATTCCTAAATCTCATGTTAGGATTATTATGTTTTAATCATGTTTTCAGACTAGTTCAGTCGGTCATATCTCACCTACACATAAACGCTCTAATTGCTTTAAACAGTCTTTCACTTTAGATAGTTTTTATTCCTACCTTAATGATTCTTAAACATCAATCTTAGCACGGGCGGTAGACAAGAAAGGTATTCCAAGAATTAAGGGAATCTTAGCTTTCCTCGGGCATATCTAATATAACAAAGTCTGTAACACCCCAACCCGGCAAGGGTAGAAGTGTCACGCAAATGGTGACATATCAAAGGCAAGCATAACATACGACTTACATAATACAAATGGTTTACAATGTTACAAAGGAAAATATACCAAATCTACGTAGTCATACATAAATGAATACTAAAACTAAGGTATCGTCTTCATAAGCTAATCTCTCATCCCAAAGCAAACCCAAGCTCCTGGCTTCCTACTAAAACCTGCCGCAGGAAAAGAAATGCGGCTGAGCTTAAAAAGCCCAGTGAACAGATATATAATAAACGGAAACGAAAGTAAACGGAAATGAACAGAAGTAGCATAATGAATAAGATATAAGTAAAGGTATAAAGAGTAAAGGTTTAGGACAGTCATCCACCACGAGCCCAAACAAATCAAATCATATCATATCGTAACCACAATCTTCAAATCATATAGAGGGGAGACCTCTCAGATAATCAGATAATATGAGGGGTGTCCTCATTCTTCAAATGGAGTAGCTAGCTCCCAAATTTTGTGAAAGACGTGGATTGCACCCATCATCAGTCACCAAATCAAATCATATCAAAACGAACTGTCCACGAACACGGACTCGAACCTAGGATGCATCCATTCGCCCCCCGAACAATAATATTGGCCATAACAAATCATATAGTGTGCATGCATATCATAATCAAAATGGGGACGGTGTAACCAAATCACTAGGGCTACACGCTAGTCATGCCAGTGGTGCATCACAGACACGGCCATGTTACCTTCATGGCTAGGAAACGAACTTGGCTCGGGTATCAAACTGGGGTCAAAGGTCAAAGATTCATATCAAGGCAGAATTTCATGTAGTCATAGTCCAAATATCAAAGTCAAATCACAGGGTTCATATCAAAAGGTTCAAATCACAGGGTTCATATCAATGGTTCAGAAATCAAAGGTTCATATCAAAGTGTAGGGAACATAGCAATGGCTTAGGAAACCCTAATACGAATCAAAAATAGGAGAACGAAGGCTCCTCATTCAAAGAGCAGAATATCTGTACCTTATTCCAAAGCAAACACAAACTCAGAAATGGATAACACAGAGTGGATCCGGACCTCTCTTTCTTCACACCTAGAGGGGTAGACAAGAATTACAAACCCTTCCATTTAAATAACTTTCTATATTTAGCAGGTTTCCAAATTTAGTAAGTTTCTATTTTTAGAAGGTTGCCTTATTTAGAATGTTTCTATAATTAACAGGGTTCCAATATTCTCATTAATATTCACAAATTATCCAGAGTTTCCTTTTTAGCTTTTAGATTCCCCAAGTTACTCTTTTAGTCCTTTAGGTTTCATAATTTACACTTTATATCCCTTTACTTATCAAAGTTACGAAATGAAACCCTAGATTCACATAGTTTTCATTTTAACCCCTCTCATTAGTTTATTAACACATCAAGCATTTTATTTTCCAAGATTATAGAGTGTACCCTCAAATTAACGTATTATACGAATTATACCTTCAAGTTTCATGATTTACAATTTATAACCCTTAGTTTAGGAAAATAACAATTTACACCCTTTTTTTTTAAAAGTCTTAACAGTTTTTAAGCCTTAACTGGACCTGTTTCAAATAATTTATGAACCATATTAAACCTTCTAAATAAAATCTATAAAAATTCACAGACGTTCCCCAGGGTCTTAAGTATTTTATGTAATTTTTTCAGATTTTATTAAGTTGTCTAGTTACGAACTAAAAATCCTTTTTCCCAACCTGTTCCAGAACCGGATTAAATAAAAACACCCGATCATTTTTCATCTGTTTTCCCAGTATAGAAAATTTATAAAATTCTAACAAAATTCCAGTAATTAGCTAACATCTTATATATTACCCAGTTCAAAGGAAACATCCTAATTAGTTATGGTTCGAAAATGATAAATGAAAAAACCGGACTGTTTTTCCAGACTTTACAAATCCGATCAGACATGTGATTTCCCAAAAATCAAAAAGTAGCCTTCTAGGCCTCCAAAAATTACAAACTAAATTTCTTCAGGTAGCTATTTCATTAAACTACAATCTAGACTCCAGAAACATCAAAATATACGTTCACATCATTAATTTACAGTCGATTAAAGTCGAACAAAATTCCAGATCAGTAGCAGTTTTTGATCACAGTCAAGTATTTAGGGTTTTTCATTCCCAATTCTTATTTATTGTTACAAATCAATTAAGTATGATACCAAACACATATTAGGTCGACTCCATTAAGGTTTTAACAGGTTCACATCCATTCAAACCAAGTCACTACAGCAGATAGATCATGTTAGGGTTTATACAAAATCATCATTTTATGTAGTTGTTATTTCATGTGTTTTACTTATGATTTAATGTGTCCTCTTCTATTATCTTATGTGATGAACAAAACGACAAAATAAACGAGGTATGAATCGAACATAGCAGAATTCGTATAGAATAAGGAGGGATTGAATACCCGAGATGCGTGATAAAGGGAAGGAACACCAAGTCGAATTACCCACAAGAGATTTCAGCCGCACCTAGCCAAGACTTTCCTTCGAAATACCTTCTAAAACCCACGATCCTCAGCACCCTTTAATTTCTGAAACACCACGATCACCACCACCAAAGAACCACCACAGAATCCCTTGTTGCTGCTGAGTTTTTGATCGACAGGAAGGGAAGAAAAAGAAAGGCCGATCCCCTTTATTTTTGTGTTAGCAGTTTAGGGTTTTAAAAAAATATGTTCGGTGTTTATGATTATCTAGAAACCGTGTGTTGGAGTTGGGCTAAACAAGGAATGGGTCATGTCTTGTGGGCTGGATAACAATAACATTTTAATGCATATCTTATCTTCTCTTATTTTCTTTTCATCTAGCCAAAAATTATGTGTTGTACTCAATAGCATGTCGCCTATTTGTGATTAGGGAAACCAATTGTTTTGTGAACTTTAAATGTTAATGTATAGTTTTATTTGTTTAATTCTTTAGGTAACTTAAGGTTTTAATTTCTTTTAGGTTACATGTTCACATCGTATAGTTTCGAGTCATAACATGATATATAACTCAAGTTTTAATTTATAGCGTATTTCATAAGTTCTTAAAATTTCAAAATTAGAAGGCATTTTTGTCATTTCATATTAGGCTAATTTTAGGGTTTTACAAAGTCTACAGGGAAAACAAACTTCTCAATCTTAACTAGCACATTATTAGCAATCCCTTCAGGTCGTTTTACCGTTTTATCAGCTAATTCAATAAGTAACTTAGTTGGTGCTAATTTTCCTAGTCCTAGGGTAGTGAATGTCTTAAGGGGCATTACACTAACGCTAGCTCCTAAGTCAGCTAACACATTATTGAAAGATATATCATTAATTGAACAAGGTAAAGTAAAACTTCCTGGGTCTTTTTCTTTATGAGGCAAGGCATTTAAGTCGGTTGCAGAGCTCTCTTCTTTCATTGTAGCCTTGATCTCCTCTTCAATCTTCGTCTTCTCTTTTAGTAGTCTCCTTAAACTGATTGAAGAATTAAAGAAAAATTCGGGTCTTGCGCCATCATTACCATTCATCAGTCTTCTAGGAAAAGGAATGTTAGGAGTGACTTCTTCAGTGGTGCTTATGGCCTTGACATGATCTCTTGGGTTGGTTTCAGTTGAGCTCGGTAAACTTCCATATCCCCTTTCTTGAAGAACTTTGCTCATTTGCCCAATTTGTTGTTCCAATGCTTTGATCGAAGCTCCTTGATTTCTTGTAATAGTGTCCGTTGAAGCTCGGATTTCCTTGATCATAGCAGTATTCTCTTCATGTCCTTTAGCAGCATCGGCCATAATTTGCTTTAGAGTGTCATCTAAAGTCTGCCTCCTTTCTTGATAAGCCGGATTGAAGTTGTTCTTTTGATAGAATCCCGGAGTAGCTTCCCTAAATCTTCCTGAAGGTCGGAATGGTTGTCCAAATTGGGTGTAATATGCTTCTTCAAACGTCTCACTTTTATTCTTGTTCGGGCAATCTTTAGTGTAGTGAGGTCCTTCGCATTTTTCACATCCAACTTGGGCAGCATACACTTTTTCATCACGCTTCTTCATCTCTCTACTAATTTTATCCAATTGAGCTTGAATAGCAGCAAACCCGTCAAAATTAGTGCTGCTCTTAGATCTAGTAGAGGTCCCATCGTGCCATTTTTGAGAATGATCAGCAGCTTCTTGGAGCGCTTTCCTAGCATTGGCTGCACTCATTTGAGGCACAGCTCCCTTAGCATCCATAATTTTTCTAGTAGGCACGTCCAATCCTTGATAAAATAATATTATCTCCTGCATAGGGGTTAGATAGTGTTGAGGACATTTTACCAGTAAATCTTTAAATCGTTCCCAAGCTTGATAAAGAATTTCATCAGGCTCTTGCTTGAAACTGTTGATAGCCTCCATCTTTTTAGCAGTCTTAGCAGGTGGACAATATCTCTTCAGGAATTTGCTCTTCAAATCTTCCCATGTAGTGATTGAACTAGCAGGTTCATTCCTTAGCCACTTGTTAGCAGCTCCTTTTAGCGAGATTGGAAAGATTCTTAGCATGAGTTGATCGTCAGTGACTCCTTCTGAAGTAAACAAATCCGCAATCTCGAGGACCTTTTCAATATGCTCATTAGCATCCTCATGTTCCGATCCACTGAAAGCATTTTCTCTTAGCTCCTTGAGAAACTGACCTGTAAAAACGTACAGGGGGGGGGTGAATACGTTTACCGTTTTAAAACTTAAAACTTGTTGTATCAAATTTCCACTTTGGCTAGTTCTAATATGAACACTGTCTGTTGTAGTTTATGTCTACCAAGTTGTCACACAAGTATTATCACATAATCACAACACAAGCAATCACATAATGCAAATATAAAAGTAAAGAGATAAGTAAAAGAAAGCGCAAACCGAACACGATGATTTATAGTGGTTCGGTCACGGAGCTCCTCTCCGCCCTACTCCACTCCCCGATTACCCAACTCGAGAGTTACTTCACTAGATCAACAAGCTCCCTTTCTTAGGCGGAGAAAACCTTTACACGTCGCTTACTTCCTTTTTCGGTACTAAGCTAAACACCGGGTTCTTTCACAAGGTAGAACCAACCTGACGTCGCCTATTTACTTTACCGACACTAAGCTAGATGTCGAGTTCTTTACAAGGGTACAACCACTCCCAACACTCTTTGTATTTTAAGGACTAAAATACTAACCTCACTCTACTGATCTAAATGATACAATGATGGTTACAACAATGATCCATGACATAAGTATATCATGGATATGAATGCCTACACTATATGAACTTCCATTGATCGGAAGCCTTCAATGTATGAAGATCACAAGCTTCCTAAACTTGTTGTGATGGATCTTCATGTATGCAACTAAGATCTTCTTGGTGGATCATGAAGTATGCTATGGATGATGTCTCATGATCTTGAGCTTGCTTCACAGGATCATTAACAATGTATGCTTACAACATAGTGAAAGTTAGTAACATTATGATCATTATGTAATGGGTGATTAATGTATGAATCTACATGGTTTGCTACTGATCTAAGTGTGTGTAATGAGTGAGGGAATGTATGTTCTAGTTGGATGAAACCAATGGGTAACAATGGGCAAGTATTTATAGTAAAACTAAAACCATGTGTACAACTAAAACCATGTGTAAGACTAAAACCATGTGTAAGACTAAAACCATGTGTACAACTAAAACCATGTGTGTAAAACCATGTGTTACTAATTATAGGAAAACAAGCAAATCACCCCACGGATCCGGCGGATCCCTAAAAAGGGATCCGTCTTTGTATTAATTTGGATCCGTCAAAATGACAGCTAATAGATTTTGATGTATCTTTCCATATCTTGCATATCTAGCCAAATCTTATGAAATCTTCAAATGTCAACTATGTAACTTGAGAATCTAAACAAGATATTACAAAATCTATCCAAGATATCATTCATGATGCATGCCATGATGTCATCCTAATATTTAACTAATAAAGTTTCCATTTTAAGAAATAAACATGTAAACTTGTATATGTTATTCCTAGTGAACTTTGTAATGTGTATATGTATGTAACATGTATCCTAGTGATCATGTAGCATGTATAATGAGGTTCTAAGTAGAATGATTAAACTTTTTAAAATACTTAATGACCTAACCGTATTTTAAACATTCTAATGGTTTGTTAAGGGTTTGATCATAATGCCACATAACAAACATGTACGAACCTGTGTTGTATCATACGAGGACTCGAGAGATGTTGAATGTATGTTGAGACAAGATAAGATTACAAGTAAGTTGTACATTTTACGTTATGTATCAAGTTACATGTTTGTCATCAATCAAAACAAACGAGATTGCTTGCACTAGCAATCTCCCCAACGAGACTGCTTGCACTAACAATCTCCCCCTTTTTGATGATGACAAAATATGTAAACGTGATAGAAAGTAAAATGCAAAAAGTTACTTGTGTCCGTAATTACTTACTTTATCCTTGTGTCCGTTTCTCTTTCTCCCCTTTTCTCCTTGTGTCCATAATTACTTACTTTCTCCGTTTACACCTTTCTCCCCCTTTTGTCGAAGCAAAAAAGGTGTGTCCTTGGAGTTAACTTCATTTCTCCCCGAAATGGCGAGCTTGCATCATCCCTAGTGAAGTTAAATAGACTACTCCAATCTCCTATGGTTGTTGCGTCTCCTAGGTTGTAAGCGGATCCATGGATCAAATTAAGACTCTTAACCTACATCAAGGTTAGTGGTGTGCAACATAAAAAGAATATATATGAAAAATGCATGATGAATGAAATGCAAATAACCAACGATACACGTGGGTAATCTATGTTGGACTATGTAGACCTATCTCCTCCTTTTTGTCGAAACGAAAAGAAGATATGCGTAGCGGAATGTGGTAACCAATCCTTGGTGATTACTCCCCCTAGTTTAGAGTACCAAGTATGATAATGCAATGATAATGAGAACTTTAAGGCTCCCCCTTGGATAATACTCCCCCTAATTGGAGTGACAAGGTTAAGATGTATGATCCTACAAAAAAAATAGTTAGAATATGATATCCTCCCCCTTGATGTATACTCCCCATTGCTAGAGTACCAACGTACACTTTCCAAGGATGGGAAATGCTACAAAAAAAAATGAGTTAGTTCATGATGTCCTCCCCCTTGATCTATACTCCCCGTTGCTAGGGTACCAACGTATATGATCCAAGGATGAAGAATCCTACAAAATAAAGGTTAGTATAAAACAATATTTGTCCTTGGACAAGTATATGATATACACCAATGTGTGTATATGATGCATCCTAAAAACTACTTGACGAAAGCTTCCCCTTGCTCTAGCGCGTCAGGATGAACCTACAAAACAAAAGATCAATGCACTAGAAGCTATGTCTTAAGTCATATACGACCAATGTGTATAGACGATGCAATATGAGTGCTAGACTGATAATCCTCCTGGTTTGAGATTGTCAAGAAGCACCTATAATAAAAAAAGGAATAGTAATCGAAGCAAACTTTATCCTATGATGAGTAAGCTATATACGATCGAGCGTATATGATGATGAACCTACAATGAAATGGTTAGTGCAATATATTTTATCTCAAAGAAAAATATTATGCAACATATCAATAATCTAATCACAAGCAACATACCAATTGTAATTGTCTAATCAAATAAAAATATGATGCAGCAATATCATATGATAAAATCCTACAAAACAATGCCTATGAGGAGGATATGAAGTGAAGTTAAAAAGCTTAAAGTGAGTGGTGTTAATATGATGTTGGTTTACAAGTGAATGATAACTTAATGGATGACTAAAGGTTGATGTAAGTAGGTTTTTCGCTAATCCATGGGATTGATGATTAGTGAAAGAAGTGATGGATGGTGGTGATTATAATGAATGCAATGAATTCAGAAACTCTAATGTATAGCAAATGATATAAGAGTATTTGAAGACGGTTACGGTTATGATATTATCATCTACCAAAGATGAATCGTGTCATAGTAAATGTTTGAATGAGAATGAGAGGAAGTGAAGACAATGATCACTTAGGAATAGAGATTCCATATGTAACAATTGGAAATACTAGATACCTATATGTGGATGAGAATGACATCATATGATGAGAGTGTTGGTTGGACTAACATGTTGAGAATGATGGTTCTGTTTGCACTGACAATGACATGCTTGATATGTAACAAGAATGAAAAAGGATGAGATCCTATGATGGTGTTCTAGACACTGAAGATGTTCTAGACAATTAAGTTGTGAGATTAAGATGAAAATCCTAGATTCGTTGATTACCTAAAGTTGTTTGGTTTCTGAATGGTTAAAAGCTGATCAGGTACCCGCGGATTGGGCGGAACCAAAATTTTGGTTCCGTCCTTCTTATCGAAGGGTTCCGTGGGACCAAAATCGATTAGGTCATGTTTTGTCGTTTTTGATCAAACGAAGGTTCATGCTAAGGTCTATTCACTTATAACTGCTAATTTGGTTTCACTAATCCTAGTCAAATTCTAAGGAGACTTAATGTATCTCATTTAAGAGGTTTGTCAAACACATGATGTGTTTTTCTTTTAATGAGATATTGGTGCAGAGCTATGATGTTGAGCTAATAAGGTTAGAAACACTTTGTGATTTTGTGAACTGATTTAACTAAGCGATTTGAACCTACTTGTCGGTATTTGGGAATGTAAGAAACATGAGTACATGTTATTTAATGAAAAGACAATTATGTGAATGAATTTCTCTCCTCCTTAATTGGTGGACATTCAACATAATCTATGATGCATTAAATGAAGAATGAAGGTAAAGTGTTTAGGATATTGCAGATTAATGAAAGCGATGAGCTTAGCAATGTTTTAGTGGATATTGGTTAGCATACAAAGAACTTCATCTGTGAAGTTACGTAGCTCTTCTCTATCAATGCGAGATGATCGCACGATGAGGCATGTGGTTTTCCTTATGGGAGATGTATTGTTTTAACTAAAAGATGATGGAGATATTGTTAGGTGAGCGGAAGCAACAATACGATTTGGAGAGAGGTATATTGAAAGATATCCAAAGACAAATTTCAAACCTCTAAAACTTAATCCTATTAGCTTTTTAAAGCTATATGCAAGAAAATGGATCCCATAAACATATTACTAATCTAAGTAGCAATAATGAGATAACAATTATGCAAAATAAGCATAACAAAGAGAAATAACAAATAGTTTGTTATCAGCCTACAAGACAAAAGTCTTAATGACAAAAGATGTGAATATCATATGACAACATCTTATAAAAACAAATAATCTACTAATAGACATAAAGATACCACATAGCATAAAGACAAATATTCATATTGCAAGATAGCATTGTTTTAGATACTACATTGTGAAATTGTTTTTAAGTTAGGCTTAGTCACTTAAGCATACTTACCCATTAATTAACACAATGATCTATGTATAAAATAAAATGACTTCTAAATGTTCATCATACCAAGACAACTTAGACAAAGTGCACATATGGCAAACAAATAGTGTGACAAAGAAGTGAGACTAAGATTCATGCAAACCATTATAACATTTAGGAGCATGTACCATTTAGACTATCCTACGAAAAAGCTCAATGATTGTCAACTAATTACAAAGACTATCTAACACCATATAGTAAGTGTGAGTTAACAAGTAATACGTTAATCTTGCGAAATAGCATATAACAAAAGAATGAACATATCATACAAATCATACAGCATATAAGCATGCAGAAAAAACCTTTCTAAGGTTTACACATTTGACAATGATAACATCAAGATATCAAACAAATATCATGTAATCAATACACGTATATGTAATGCAAGTGATTTTATTAATAAACTAAAGAAAAATCACATCTACTTCTTGTTTGATTAATTATTCCTAAGACAAGATAATTCACCAATACATGACTTAATGAGACTCAACTACTTCTATAAAAACTAGTGTGATGAAGATCTCATGTTATACACATAAATTTGACAAATATGTGTCGATGGATTTTAATCATTGTGTTTGGAATCTAAGATTGAACGATCTAAAGGGTGACATCCTTTAAGTTGAGTTTAAGTATGAGTTATGCAAGTGATCTAAGATCAAGACATGTGTTTGTGTGTGGTAACGGGATATGTCATGAAAGTTCTGAAGAAAGTTCTTTGGAACAAGAATCTAAATAAAGTTACCAACTTTAATAGGTCTTGTGTATGCTCCAGAGATGTGAATATGCACAAGGTTTGACCAAGGTTTAATGTACGCTTAAAAGGAAATAGATACGTATGGTATCTTTCAACAAGTAAGATTTAACTAGTGCTCAATAAGGAAGATAGTTCATAGAACTAGTGGATGTTTGTTTTAAGATTATTTGCCCAATGAGGTGTAAAGAAATCTCTTGTAACATAACCGTTCATGTTGCAAGAAAATAATGATGCATAGGATATACATTATCCTTTTTAACAAGATGAAAAATAAACACATAATGTTTTTCCGAAACATCATGTTTTCCTAAATGAAGATATGAACACAAAGTATTTGAATTGGATAGACTTATCCTAAATAAACTAGGTTTCAATAATATGATAACTAGACAAGATAAACTTACTTGAGTTTCTTTTGTATACTCCTCAAGATTGTTATTTGGATGTATGAGATTGGCTTTGAGATTTCATTATAACATAAGTTGTTACAATGTTGATTCAAGATTAAATGAAACAAAGTATTACCAATACTTTGATGACTTGTGGTACTACTTAATGAATGTGAGCATCATGCTCATTTGATGGTGAAGTTCTAATTCTATAGGTGGCAAGGTATTGATGAGTAGATTCAACTTGCATTTGATTTGGTATGAGTGTTGGACTAAGGGCTTTTTGAGCAATGCACTCAATGGCGTGAATTATGGTGATGAAGGAGTTTGTTGAACTTTTGGGTTTCATGAATGTTGAAGATTACAAGAATGGATACTAATTCTTGTGGTTCACTAGCGGATGAAGTGTTTGGTTATGTTTGTGAAACCTAGGGGCTGAAGGTGATGAAGACTAATTCTTATGTTCCATTGGTTGGTATAACTAGTGTGTGATGTGATCTAATGCTTAGGGTCTGAGACGTATCACAGAAGTGAATGTGTTGGGATAATGGTGAAAGTACAAGTGTACTTAGGTGATAGGATAAGTGTTTTAACATACGTTGTTAAAATACTTGGGAGTTGATTCTTTCGGATATGACTTTTAATTGAATACTTCGGATGAAATACTTAAGTTGTCAATCTTACTTTGAGAAAAGGATAGCAAGACTTGATAATTACATCTATAACTTAAGTGTGAGTTATGACTCGATGTAAATCCTCATCGTCTTGAAGGATGACATGTTAACCAAGTGAGGCAACATATGTGGAAACTGGACAATATCCACAGTCATGAGTTGGGTTTGTAATCTATGATATATTTGCAAACAGTGAGTTTGGATTAGTTTGGAAGTTGTCAATTTACAAATCAAGCTAGTGAATGAGTAAAGGACGGGAAGATGCAGTGA